>NW_006497083.1:3071042-3125859 GCF_000471905.2 Amborella trichopoda
ACCTATTTGCATCTATCTTTAAGATAGATGCTTTATACCTCTGGACCGCATATTGTAGAAATGAGGTCCAGCGCGCATGAAACAATTTTTCACAAAAACAAAGATTCAACTAGGGGCGCATCTTGCAGCACATTTTTAAGACTGTTTAATCTTCAAAATTTTCAAATGTTTATAGATTTGCTCGATCTATACTATTTTTGAAAATTTAAATTTCATAATAGGGGTGGTAATAAATTTTTAGATTATTGTAAAAGCTTATGACATGGAAATTGCATCCTTTAGCAAGATTTAGAAGTGCAACCTCTCTTTGATTGTTTAAGGTCAAAACCTTATACGAACCAAACTCTTTTTGTAAAAATAAAAGATAGAAACCTCGCAACTGTACTATTTACAGTGGGATATTGTATTAACGGTTTTAAGAGCATATTATTGAAATGGTGGCAGAGGACACAAGGTTTTATGAAACATCCTAAATGTAATTTTTGGCTGCCACCAGTGTTAAATGAGTTGGGCTTCCTCCTTTCACACAAACTAGAATTTATATAACCTAAGCGTCTAAGCTTTTATTTGATATTTCATCTTTTTGTTTTTCGATGTCTTTTTTCTTGGTTTCACTGGTGGATGTCTTTTCATTTCGTTCAAAAATTCTACAAAGCTCAAGGGAGTCGTAGTTTACAATTTCTCGTTTTACAAATTTTAGACAATTTTAATCAAATATTACAACACCTTCTGCAGGAAGGGTGCCGGAACAAAAAGGTTGTGAACATACATTTTGCAATTCTCACTTATTGTACATAAAATGACATCTTAGCTATGGCGAGGTCTAAATCCATTATAAACTATAGGAATTCTTCAACTTATGGATATAACATTATACTGGCAGAATTCACACTTGAGAATCACATAGAGCAAAGGAAATAGAGTTCCTCAGTTTCTCTTAATATTGGATGACTGGGTTATTCTCCTCATTTATCTGGCTCTTATTCCACCAAATGAGGGTTTTCAAATGGGGTTCAACCAAGGAGGATGATTAGGGGCCTGTTTATAAGTTGCCCATAATGCAGTTGTTTACAATCGTAGGTGTTTCTTAAGGGGTTCATGGCTAGAACAATTTAACCCCTCTTTTACATCAAACTCAACTCATTTGGGATATAGAGGTAAAACTATAGAAACCTGTTTAACCCCATCCTTGTTAAGATTGGTCCTCATCCAAAATAGCTCTAGCCCTAAGCATTGAACCTTGAAATTCATTGTAGTAACTAACTGCATTTGGGAATTTTGCTTGAGATCTCCTTTACTTTTGGGGAATTTTCTCTTTGGTTCACTTCAGCCACAAGCCTATGAATCAGACATGCCTATACACATCCAAAAGCTCAAAATGACACATTGATTGGTCTTTCAATGAAAGGTCTTTCCCAATTCTGATTGATTCATTCGAAATTTACAGGTGAGAAACCCTAGCACTCTTACTCTACCGTGACCTCTACTGCGAACCGGTTTTCGTTGAATGGAATGGGTGAGTAAACACTAATTTTTTTGGTGCTTTTTTTGCCCCTTTTTATCATTTTATTGTGCATTCTTATGCCCATAACTCAAGTTTTTTGAGTTTGCGAACACTGTATTGAACAATGGTATTTGACAGGAACGAACTTCTTATGGTCTTGATTTTATTTTTGTCCTAATATTCATAAATCTGGTTGGCAGCATGTGACAAAGCTGTAGTTTTACCTTGTTCCTTTCTTTGTGAGAAGAGTTGATAGATTATACTGGATTGAATTAACCAACCAGACATTTATTTAATGTAATTGAAATCATGGACGATTCTGTTAAATATTTGAGTTGGAATGCACTGCTTAAATATTTCACAAGAAGAATTTCCTATACTAGATATATCTATTATGTCATGGTGCATGTAATGTGGTGCATGTAATGTTGTCTGAGACGTTTTTCGAACATGTATCATCTCTTCTAAATGTATGGTTACTGGAGCTTCAAAGGTTTGGGCAAAGACATGGTATTTTCCTTGTTAAGATATGGATCCGTGGATATCTCGGGTTCATATTGATATACATCATTATGGATGTATATGTATATATCTTTTGATAAGGTTAGGTATCTAGAAGATGGAGACCAAGTTACTTGGTCTTCAAGTTATCATAATATATTTATCTCATGTAATTGTATGATTGTCCTCTATATATAGATGTGCTTATTGATATAAACGTTCATCCAAAATAGTGAAGATGTAGCAAGTTGGATTTTAGATCCGTAGACGTAATGCTTCAGCCTGAACCACGTAAATGTTGTGTTTTATCTTCTTCTCTCTCCATTCAATGTCTGTGCATGCATGCTCCCACGAACTCTAACTTGGTATCAGAGTCACCATATCCTGCTCCGCTCCGATTTGAGCTCGTCAACCTCAGATATGAGGTCAGAAAATTTCATTGTTATTGGCTCATATTCGTTCGGGAAATTTCATTATTATTCAAGTTCCGAAAATTTCGTGGTATGCAAATCCCGCCTCGCTTGAATAAATATGTTCGTTGTTCAATGGTTTTCAGCAAGAAGATGCTCATGACTTCGATTCTTTTGAGGTTCTCTGATTCTCTTTCGGTGTTCTTTGACTTTCTTTTGGAGTATTCTGATTATTATACAAATCTTTTAGGGTATCCTCTTTTTTGGAGAGGGCAGATGGTGATTTGTCGCCCTTCGATTCAGATGACTTTGGACTTTTCCATATTCCAGCCAAGAAAGCTCCCATTGAGAAGGTCACGCGATGGAGGCAAGCAGCACTTGTACTCATGCAGCTAGTGAAGGGAAAGTACCAAGTCCTCCTCAAGACGTTACTAGACCGGTTCCATATGGTTATGGAATTGGTCTCGATGAGCTTGTTGCAATGAGCTGCGATCATAACCTTCTTGCCTTGCAGGACATGGAAGGTTTATTGTCACAGGTTTCCGGCCAAAGACCCACTCTAAAGATATCGACTTTCTCTCTCTTGATTGGGGATAAATTCAAGCTTCGAAGGTAAGAGAGAGAAAAGTAATAGTATTTAAATGTTGTCTGAGACGTTTTCCGAACATGTATCATCCCTTCTAAATGTATGGTTACTTGAGCTTCAAAGGTTTAGGCAAAGACATGGTGTTTTCCTTGCGTTTAAAAATCCAAAATCTTTAACTATAAAAGAAAAGAAATTCCAAACCCTTTTACATAATGTGAATGTGCAAAGCTGACATGCATAAACGAATAAATGGTCCAAAATTTTACTTATTGAAAAAATATTTGAAATCCTAATTGGACTTTTCCTTTTTTAATGTTTTCATTTGGAGCTAGGATGCTAATAGGTGAGAACTGGGTAGTTGGGATTGCTGAGGAGCATATGCATGCCCCAAACTTTATTGCTTGATTTGGCCCTTGTTTTCCTTTGAACTCCTTTCTTTTGCTTTTCAGAGAATGTCAATACAATCATTGTACTGCATGTTAAGTTCACATTCAAAGGATTGGCAGGCTAAGATATGACAGAATTGGATTTTCATGGGTTTTTCAATACGCTCTATTTTTTTGTGATATAAACTTGAATGCAATAACATATCTATAACAGACTATAACAGGAAAACGAGGAAGTTGCAAGCATATTCCGTTGCACCTATGCAATGGGAAAGAACCATATTTAATAGAAGATTGTGGTTGCCGTTTTTTTTAGGTAAGTCAATGGGATAACGAGTCCCTATTCATTTTGTTTTTATTAATGAACACAAGAAAAAAGTTACATCACAGAGGATAATATGTACGAGAAATTAACCAGGCCCTTCCTGCGAAATGAACAGAGTGACAAAATTAGGGGGACATGCCCGTTAAACTGTGGTTTGTGCATGAATGCCGCCTCAAGGCAATCAGCAGTCAGATTCACCTCCCAAAATATATACAATATCGCCATTGGTGATCTGCAAAGAAGTAGAGCTTTGCCCTACAGTTGAACAAAAGGATGAGAAACCTCCATGGGGGAGAGTTGTGGTAGGTGAGTGCTAGCAACTTGTGAATGTTTCGGATAGGATGTTTGACCAATTCTTTGTCCTTATCTTTTTACTGTGGTCTTAATTTTGATTTCTTCTTGTTTTATAGGAGAATGAAACAAAAAGTACGCACCACATGTTACAAGGTCCCAAATGACCTATAAAGGAACAAGTTCAATATTTTAACACCTTGGACTACTTTGGGGATTTCGAATTGATATCAAGAGTTTATGTTCTGGTTGGATGTTGTCCACTGGGCAAGGTTTTTGGACTCGGCCGAGGTGACTCGGACTCGGCTTATGGTGAACTACGTACTGATTTTATTTATATATTGTTATTCGCAATCTTATTCATATTGCACCTAAGTGGCTTGTTGGTCATTACATATGCTGATGCTGCCTCATGTCTGCAGGGGCACGATCTCCTATTTTTTTTATTAAAAAAATTGACGTCTTATATTAGATTAAAAATATAAAAAATAAAAAAACAATGGACTCAAGTGGTGCAAGGGGCGGGATTTGAGGCCAAGATCCCGACATATTTTATTTTATTAAAAAATATAAAATAACAAAGCAATGAACTCAAGTGGTGCACAAGGGCCGGATTTGAGGCCTTGACCTCTTATAAAAAACGTATTTTATTTTATTAAAACATATAAAATAAAAAAACAATGAACTCAAGTGGTGCGCAAGAGCCCTCGACCTCTTATAAAAAAGGCACCAGCAATTTACCAATACACTACTTCCTTACTATTGTAAAATTTAGCTATTGTATTATATATAAACCTTATTTACGTTCATTATTCTTTTTTAAAGTATGATATGAACTCGCCCGAGTTACTCGAACCCGGGAGAGTGACTCACCTCGGCCAAAGTCTGAGTATATATTAGTCGAGTCGATTTTTTGAACATTACCACTAGAATTCTATCAATCAAGATAAATGAATTGTAGTCATCTGAGTAGAGTTCAAAGGAAAACCGCTCACTGTGAGAGCATATCCGAGATTAATTGATAAGACAAATAAAAGTAAATATCAACTTCATTAAGGATAAAAAACGATCAGTTTTTTACGATACACAATTTCCAGGTTTTAAGACCATAAATCAAATGGAAGAGCCTATCTGTTTAGTTTTCAATAAGAGGCATCCCATGGGATGGGTTCAACTTATGCAACAAATGCCTCTCCTCCTCTTTTTCAATTGAGAAATTCTTCATTGGATTACTGATTGGTATATAAATTTTACACATCTGGTATATTAAACCAGGAATGAGTTCGTACTGCAATACTTGGCGGCAAATGCCTCTTTAAAGATGTTGGCCGAGAGAATGCAGATTAGGAGGGCCCCAATGGGTTTCAATAGGGATGGATTTTGTGTAGACACGCCTTGTCTTTGTCTCTCTAGAAAGAGATAAGGGAAGCTTCCTCTGATATGTCACATTGCATGAAGATTGAGAAAGATAATTGAGAAAGAGTAGAGATTGCCTCGTGAAGGAGAAAGAGTAGAGATTGCATGAAGATTGAGGAAGATAATTGAGAAAGAGTAGAGATTGCCTCGTGAAGGAGAAAGAGTAGAGATTGCATGAAGATTGAGGAAGATAATTGAGAAAGAGTAGAGATTGCCTCGTGAAGGAGATAGAGAGAGGAAGAGATTTGAGATAAGGATGATTGAGATTGAGAAAGATGTAAGGAAGAGGTCCTGATCGTCTAATTTCTCAGGGAAGGTGGTGAGATCATCAGAGAACGAGAAAAAAGATTACTTTCAGTGGTGATCGTTATTTTCAAAAAGGTGTTTGGTGAGATTGGTTTGTTTAAAAAATGGGTGGATAGGACTTAGTCTTCTATTCCTAGTCTTTGTCGGTCCATTTCTGGAGGTATAATTATTTGTTTTATTAGATCTGCAATAGTAGTCTCACAATGCTTTTGGAAGTATAGAGGTGTAGATTATTTTGTTGATAAATGGGGTCCTACTTTAGAGACTTCTATGATCAAACTAAGATTTGCTTGGCTTGCTGTGTCTGGTATTTCAATCATCGCTCGGTCTTCTACTGTTTTTAGAGATGTGGCCAATCTTTGTGGTTGTCTTATTAAGATTGATTGGAATCTGACAAACTATCATTCTTGGTCTTTTTGGTGGAAATATGAGGATTGAAATATCCCAAGGAAGGTATCCTCAAGCTTGGGGCTTTTGATTTTAAATTATCTTTTAAAGATATCAATGTACAGAATGGAAAAGTTGGGGTACCACCTCAGATAGCGACCCAGCTTCCTACGCAGAGGAAAATTAATGTTTATCAGAAAGTACAAAATGATGAGTTCAGTGGACCAAATTGTGAGATCAGGGACAACCACATGGAGGATGGAAAGGTAGTCAATCCTCTTTTGCTGTTTCTAAGAAACTGCCTTTTTTCAAGAGGCAAGTATGGCTACCTAAGAATAAGAAGTTTGATGATGGATACTTCTATTCACGATAAGGGTAAAAAGGCCGACTCTATTTTGAATGGTAGCAAACATTTTTTGGATTCTAGTGAGGATTCTCAATTTGTTGATGGCTATGATAATTTTGCAAAAATTAAGAGAAGGGGACGTGATTCTTTGAATGAAGAGAAGATTGAAGAGCTCATACATGTGGAAGGAAGTAGGGAGCCTCAGAAAGGTCATTGCTCAGGGACCAAAGATGTGGAACCTTTAAGAAGCAGTGCTAATTTTGTGTTGGAGAAGGAACCAACTGCCTCTAATGCTATGATTGCAGATACTATATGCAAAAATATTGCCTCAATAAGATGGTTTTAGAAAAGGAAGGTGGTGAGTTGTTACAACCCATCTATTGGACTAAGGAAGAGGCCATTCTTGCTTTGGCTAATCTTCTGTTTCAGGCGGATAAGATCTTTTCCTCTTTGGGGTTTGATATGGCGGAAGGATGGTTGCCCTTTAAGAAGGCTGCACATAAAAAGGTGGTTCCGGTCAAGCCAAAGGGCTCCACCTGAAAAACAAGGGCTACCAATTATTGTGGCGGATGGCATTGGAGAAAATCATCAGTTTACTTCCACCATCTGAGTCGGGTACATTACTTTTTGGTGAGCAATTTGATGCTTGGTTTGGAGAGGAAATTGCATTTGTGCCACCTTTGATGCAACTAGAGGAGGTTGAACAAGAGGTATTAGAGGGTTATACTGCCAACGTTTTAGAATTCCCTGCAGGAGGTGAGGGGAATATACCAAAAGATGTTAGTGCATTGAATAATGCTGATAATAGTGTTGGTGGTTAGGCGTTTGTTAATGGAGGAGCTGAGCAGGTGGCTGGAATTTTTGCTGATGGGGTTATTGGTAATGGGAAGGACAATTAAGTGCAATTATCAGCTTCAGATAAGGACTATATGGAGACGTTCTTAGTTATGAGAGTTGATTTCCATTAGGCCACACGTGAGGTTCTAGAAGAGATGAAAGAAAAGTTGAAGAAGGGAGTGTTAGATGATCTAGAGTCTCAGCAAACTCTGGTTTCAGTAGGTAGGGATGTTTCTGTGGTTACGCAGGTTTGGAAGACGAAAGGAAAGATCCCATTGCAGGCAACTAGGCATTCTGCCAAAATTGCTGCAAAATCAAACCAAGAATTCATGATGAGGGGGTGGTTTTTTGTGAACCGTCCATGTTTTTTCCCCTAAGTGAGAGTGAAAGTGTTGATTCTACTAATGGTGCACCCATCGCCAGCATTGGGCAAAATTCTGATGCTAATTCTGGTGATTTCAATTTCATTCAATGGCCATATGAAATTAGTTCTAATACCCCTCACAATTCTTATATGCCGTTGTTCAATAATTTCATTCATTGTAATTTGTTGATGGATCTTCTGTTAAATGAGATTGTTTTTACTTGGACAAATAATTCGGAGAATAATTTGATCATGAGTAAGTTGGATAGATTCTTGATTAATGAGGTTTGGGAATCTCAATTTTCATTAGCCAGGGTTAATGCTTTGGGTAGATTTTCATCGGACCATACAACTATTCTTATTCAAACTAAAAACTCTATTTTGGGACGTAGGCCTTTTAGATTGGATATGGTATGATTGGAAGATCATGAAGTGCGCGATATTGTTAGAAATGCTTGGAAAAGTAATGTTGTTATGGGCTGGGCTGGCTTAAGATTGTTTAAGAAGTTGATTATTGTCAAGCATAAGTTACTTCAGTGGAAAAAATAAAAGAATTTTTGTATAACAAATAGGATACACAAAACTGCTAATCGTATTCAAAATATAGACGTTTCTTCTTTGAATAATGGGGTGATTATAAATGTTTTGGCTATGGAGATGGTGAATTTGGTTAGTAACTTGCATAATTTGATGAGAATGGATGAGATATATGTTGGGTTTATGTGGCCTTTAAAGGCCTTATGAGTGTTTGTAATGAAAATATTTGATATAGTAGAACATAAACCAAGTGGGAGTGTGGACCCTCGTGGACCATACTATGCAAACAGTGTTTACAGATATCGATTTGTGCTTGACGATCTAGGTCAGTCGGTTGGAAAAAACCCATGTTACCCGGGCATAAAAAACAAACGATAAGGGTTCTAATGGGTTAGCCTTTGATGAGGTAGGAGCACATGCTCGGATGAGTGAGCCGAGGGACTATGTGACCCTTGTGTGTGATGGTAGCCTACAGAGATGGGGGCCAACGCCTCATCCATGTGTCATCACATGACATGCATATCGATAGATCGTTTGGGAAAGCCAAATATCCATCTTTTAGGATGATGAAAATTGGAAGGAGTATGATGGGGCATGCCAGTCATTCCCTAGACTTTAGGGGAGAAGCCGTGTTAACGGCATGTTATATCCTTAATCGGACTCACACAAAAGCCATCTCACTTACTCCTCAAGAAATATTCATAGATCGTGTTCCCTTCCTTGATCACTTGAAAGTTTGGGGTTGCTCAGCTCATGTTCTCATACCACATGAAAATATGACCAAACTTCAACCCAAAACTGTTAAGTCCATTTTCATTGGTTACACAGATCATGGTAAGGGGTACCATTTCTACAACCTTGAAACAAGAGCGGTCATTGAGAGTTGTGATACTCACTTCTTCGAAGAAGAATTCGTTGTAGCAAGGTTTAGTAAAAAACAAGCCGACTTATTTGTGAAGGCCACAAACAAGGATGTGATTCGAGCACCCGAACGTGAGACTTCCAATCGACCTGAACTTGAACCTGAACCTAAACTCCCTAAAGAAAGTGAACGTGGACCCAAACCAAGACGAAGTAACCGAATCAGTAGACATCCCCTATAGCTAGAACAATTCGTCTATCTAAGGGAACACTTTGTAAGAGTTGGGGAGGATCCTGATTCTGAACCTAAAAATTACTATGGAGCCTTGTCTTGTCCTGAAAGGGAATACTGAGTAGAAGTCATAAAAGATGAATATGCTTCCATCAACCAAAACCATGTGTAGGAATTAGTACCTCTACCTCGGAAACGTAAGGCCATTGGTTGTAAGTAGATTTTCAAGAAAAAGTTAAATACAAAAGGAAAAATAGAAAAATACAACACTAAGCTGGTTGCAAAGGGTTTCACCCAAAAAGAAAGGATAAACTATGAGGATACCTTTTCCCCTGTTGCCAAATTCCATCTATCTGAATCCTTATAGCCATAGCAGCCCATTTTGATTTTGAGGTTCATTAGATGGATGTCAAAATAACTTTTCTAAATGGAGATATAGAAGAAGAAATCTACATGACCCAACCCGAGGGTTTGTGGAAAAAAGGAAGGAGAACCTAGTCTGTAAACTTAATAAATCCCTCTATGGCCTAAAACAAGCATCGCGACAGTGGTACATATAATTTCCAAATACCCTTGCACTTGTAAGGTTCTCTACAAATAATGAGGACTACTGTATATATCAAAGGGTCAGTGGAAGTGATGTGGTCTTTATTTCTTTATATGTACATGATATGCTAATTGTTAGTAGCTTGATTGCCCTAGTAGTAGAGACGAAAAATTTCTTTGCACAACACTTCAATATGAAGGATCTTGGAGAAGCTTCATATGTGTTGGGCATCAAAATAATAAGAAACAAAAGAGAGAAAACTATCCAACTTTCCCAGACAACCTACTGCAAGAGGATACTGGAAAAGTTTGATATGATTGAGTGTAAGCCCATGTCAACTCTAATTGACAAAAAGACGAAGCTTAGTAATAAAATGTGTCATACCGAAGATATTGATAAAAGAGCCATAGAAAGAGTTCCTTAGAGGAGTGCAGTTGGGTCTCTTATGTACAATATGAAGGGAACAAGACATGAATTGTCTTTCGTTATGAGCCTGGTTAGTCGTTTCCAAAGTAATCCTGGAGAGGAACATTGAAAGGCAATTAAGAGAGTCTTTAGATATCTAAAAGGGACTATAAACTATGCGCTCACATACAAAGGGGGAACTAAAATAATAATAGAGGGATATTCAGATGCAAGCTATATCGTGGGTCCAGATGATGCGAAGTCTACATCTGGATATTTGTTTATGCTTGGAGGGGTTATAGTTTCTTGAAAGTCGAAGAAACTTGATATAGTAGCGTTATCCACCATAGAAGCTGAATATGTGGCATGATGTCTAGTAGCCAAGGAGGCCATATGGATTAAGACGTTTCTTAATCAGCTCAATTTTCATCTCGTGCATTATGAGGCATTAAGGATTTTATGCGACAACACAGCGCCAATTTGCATATCTAAGGAGCCACAGTTTCACAAGAATTCCAAACATATCAAACCTTATTTCTATTACTTGAGGAATGAGCTGAGATTGAAAGAGATCAAGATTAACTATATATCCACATATCTGATGATTGCAGATCCTCTAACTAAGGGGGTTGCTCCTAAAGTTTTTGTAAGACATGTGAGAGAGATTGGAATGAGAGAAAGTAAGGAAAAGAGAATGTAAGGCCTTTAAAGGCCAAGTGGGAGATGTTGGGTTTATGTGACGTTTAAAGGCCTAATGAGTGTTTGTAATGAAAACATTTGATATAATGGAACATAAACTAAGTGGGAGTGTGGTCCCATTTGAACCATACTATACAAACAGTGTTTGCAGATACCAATATGTGCTTGACGATCTAGGCCAGTTGATTGGAAAAAACCCATGTTACCTGAGCATGAAGAACAAACCGATAAAGGTTCCAATGGGTTAGCCCTTGATGAGGTTGGAGCACATGCTCGGATGAGTGAGCCGAGGGATTGTGTGACCTTTGTGTGTGATGGTGCCCTACAAAGACGGGGGCCAAAGCCTCATCCATGTGCCATCACACGGCATGTATATCGATAGATCGTTTGGGAAAGCTAGATATCCATCTTTTATGGTGAAGCGTATGCATGTACAAAAGATATCCCTATACACCATAGAGTTGTGGTTTCATCAGATCTTGGTGACCTTGACTCGTCTCTAGGGGAGTACCTATAATCCACTGACTGAGATTGTGACTCCTTGGCTCATCGACCAAACTTTAGTGATCCACTAATAAGCCCCTGCTTGGACTGTGGGTCATGAAAAATACTAGGTTGGTCTGATAAAGTAAGTGTGGTCCGTAGTCCACAATTGAAGGTAGAGTACCCCATGATTGCTGATTCAATTCCTAAACCATATGGATCATTTTCCAATCGAATTAATTTAATTGTGTTTGTTTTATGATGATAATTATTTTAGAATTATTATTTGAATTTTTTATGAACCACTGGATATTTTATTTATATATTTTTATGAACCACTGGTTATTTTATTTATATTTTTTGGATTTATAAAATTAAAGATATTGATTTTTACAATAGTATAAATATTTATATAAATACTATAAATTATTTTATTATTTTTAATGCATAAAAAAATATCATGGGGGCCCATTGTGCACATGGGCCCACCATGTTTTTAGAAGGTGGGGCCCATATGTGCCTTCCATAGGTGGGACGCCCCACCCACTTTGAATACGTTTTTGTAATATTTTGGTTACTTTAAATTGTGACATGTGGTTAAATATGCATTGGATATGTATTGATCATATATTGACTTAATATGGAAGTAAATACTGCCTTGATATATCTTTGATAGATTTATGGAAAATATATGTAGAGATGTGCTATTTTATAGAATGCACAATATTCAATTAAAATTAATTTAATTTATTTTCTATTGATGGGAAAATGGTTTAGGAAAATGAGATAAGGGTCCATGCACCTTCCATAATGTTGATGATCCATCTATGGAATGGATTGCTCAGATCTCTTACCCCACAAGTCACTCTTGATCGACGGTCTATGTTCAATCTCACTTAAGAGGTAAACTATGAGAAACCCTAAACCTAATTTTGCACTATAGATAGGGTGTCCCCCCATTCTCTGCACCTTCTCTCTTATCTTTCTCACAACTCGCTCTCTCTCTTTCCTTTAAGGGGCACACCCCACTCTCTCTCCTCTTTCTCTCTCTAGATCTTCTCTCTCCCAACCACAGCGGCGGCACACCCAGCCCTAGGGAGGGTTGGGAAGTTTGCCAAAATATTTTGCGGTTAGGATCTAGATTTGATGAGTTACAAAAGGGTTGTATGAAATAGTTTGGCAGAAATTTGCTTTCTTAGTTCGAGATTGAATCTAGACAGTTGATCCCACGCCATCGGATGGTGGTGAATCAGTGTGGGTGTAATAAGCCCAGTTGAGGTAATCTCTAGCAATCTTCCTTTTATTTCTTGCAATCTTATCTTTTATTATCAATAATTGTTTTAATGACATCAAGTCGTTAAGATCTTGGTTTTATTGTTATGTTGATTTTATTTTGAAATTTATCTTATTGTAATAAAGACCACTTGTAAGTGATATTTTGCTAAAACAAAAGGGGTGAAATAAAAAAAAAATTCCCCAGTAAAAGATCACATAGGTCTTTCTTTCAATATATTGGAAACAAAGATCAAGAGTCAAATGGTTGAAAGAGGGAGATGTTAACACTAAATTCTTTCACTCTATTGCTAATGCATGGCGTAGACAGAATGATATTTCTGGTATTGAATGTAGTGGTATAGATAATGTTGATTATGTAGCATGGGAGAATGAATTTGTTAACCATTCATAAAAGACCTTCACTAGTGAGCTTCATTTCCGGGCTCATTATGAGGGAGTCCCTTTTACAATACTTTCACCGGTGGTGGTGACTTTTTTGGAAAGGAGGGTGGATATGGATGAATTGAGGCATGCTGTTTTTGCATGGCATGGAGATAAGGCTCCTGGGTCAGATGGTTTTCCTTTGATTTTCTTTCATAAATTCTAGGATTTGCTCAAAGATGAAGTTCTGTTGATGATTAATGAGTTTTTGCTTAGGGGATCATCGAATAAGGGTATAAATTCAACTTCTATTGCTTTGATCCCTAAGAAATCCTCAATGGCGAGTATTAATGATATTTGACCGATTGGTTTTTTGACTAGCCTCTAGAAGATCATATCCAAAGTTTTAGCTAAAAGATTAAAAATGGTTATTCATAGTATTAATTTAGGCACTCAATCAACATTCATCAAGGGTAGAATGATTATGGCTGGGGTTCTGATTGCCTAAGAGTGCATTCATCCAATAACATAAAATGGGACACCGGGGGTTATGATTGAAATTGACATGGAAAAAGCATATGACCGTATAAAAAGGGTAGTATGGGATGAAATCCTTATGCGAATGGGTTTTGGTGTTAAATGACGGAAGTGGATTTCAGGATGCTTGTCTTCGACACAATTATCAGTTTTGGTTAATGGTTGTTCAAAAGGTTTTTTTCAGGCTTCTAGGGACATCAGAAAAGGATACCCCTTATCCCCTTCCTCTTTACTTTGGTGGGTGAAACATTCAGTTTGATGATTAAAAATGTGGTGGACAGTCATATTTTTTTTGGCTTTCAAGTTAGCCCTAACAGTCCATCAATATCTCATCTACAATATGCCGATGATACGCTAGTTATTTATGAGACAAATTCTCAACAAGTGTTGAGTATTCAGAGATTCTTGAGATGTTGTGAGTTTGCTTTGGGTGCTAAGTTAATTTCACCAAAACATCTATTATTGGGGTTTGTTGTGATCAAGTTGTGGTGAAAACATTGGCACAATTGTTTCATTGTAAAGTTGAATAACTTCCAATTACATATTTGGGTATGCCTCTTTCAGATTCTAGGTTGCCTAAGGAGGTTTGGTATCTGGTGATTAAGAGGACTAATTCTAAACTGGATATTTGGAAATCAAAACAACTATCATCAAGAGGAAGAAATAACTTTGATTAAGTCTTCCTTTTCCATCCTCCCTATTTATCAAATGTCAATGTTTCTTATGCATGTAGATATCATCAAGAAATTGGAAAAGTTGATGAGGGACTTTTTGTGGGGATTTGATGATGAAACAAAGAGATATCATCTTATTAGTTGGGATAGAATTTGTACACCCAAGGCTGAAGGGGGTTTGGGGATTCGAAATTAAAGCTTGTCAATCAATCTCTAATTACGAAATGGTGGTGTGGTCGTTGAATAGGGATGGTCATCTCTGAATTGATGTCTTGAAAACCAAATATGGAGTTGATCCATGTTATAATATGGTTGTAGTAGGTCATGTTGGTAGACAGTCAACCATTTGGAGGACAACAGTGTCTATGCGATCTTTTTTCCTTTGTCATTTAAGATGGACGGTGGGTAAAGGTGATATGGATTTGTTTTGGCACTCGAAATGGGCATCTAACCTCTCATTGAAAGCACTTTTCCATGATATTTATCATAGAAGTTTGCAACAGATGGCTACTGTGCATGATGTAGGTAGTGGCATTGGGCAGTCCATTGTATGGAATGTTACTTGCTTATACAATAGGTTACCTGTTGCTGTCGTTGATAAGTATTTGGAATTGCAAAGTGTCTTGGGGAATTTTTTCATCTCAAGTTTGAAGAGGACGCTGCCATATGGGAGCTGGAATCTGATGGTGCCTTCTCGGTAAGGTCAGCATATGATATTTTGTTCCATGACCGTGTAAGATGAAATCAACCTTTTTTAAAAGATATATGGAGTTGGAAAATCCCTCATAATGTGCAAGCTTTTATTTGGATTTTGGTGCAAAATAAATGCTTAACGGGGGACAATTTGCGAAAACGAGGTAAGATCATGGTAAATGTATGCCTTTTTTGTAAAATTGACGAGTAAATACATGATCACTTGTTTTTACTTTGTCTGGTCACTTCTGCACTTTGGTATTGGGGTTTGCAAAACGTTGGGTTTTCTATGAATTTCCCTTCATTTGTTTGGCATATTATGAATCAATTGAAAATTGTTGGAGTTCCAAGGGTTGGGCGAATTATTTGGAATATTTTTTGTGGTTCATTGTTATGGGAAGAATGGCTTGAAAGAAATAGGAGGATTTTCGAAAGTGTGGCAGTGGATTTGGCAACCTTAAACATGGAATTGGCTTAGAATTACTAATGAAGGATGGGGGACTTCAAAAATAGATGTAGATGATAATCTTGATCAATTAACCTCGTTAGTATTTCTTAAGGTGAGGCCAAGAAGCAGCTGGCAGCCTCCTTTGAGTGGTTGCTTTAAATTGAATGTTGATGGCTCTTCTATGGAAAATCCAAGTAGGATTGGGGTGGGTGGAGTATGCAGGGATTCAAGTGGGAATTTAGCTTTATGTTTTGCAGGACCGTGTGGTGATGCTACTGCGACTATGCTGAAATGGCAGCCGTCCTACAAGGTATCAAGCTATGAAAGGAGACGAGCTTGGGGGACTCCCTATTTGTGGAAGGGGACTCTAAGAATGCGAGGGACTGGTGTAACTGCTTATCTATTACACCTTGGCGTATGAGATATATATGGTCGCACATTAAAGAATTATTTGCTGGCAGTAACATTACCTTCAACCATATATATAGAGAGCAGTGGTTTAAAAAATGGATTGGTGCATTGGATTAGATGCCCCCAAAACCCATCCGGTTGGGTGGAT
Organism: Amborella trichopoda; assembly: GCF_000471905.2. The sequence goes on from NW_006497083.1 coordinate 3,087,033, forward strand.
CGGTGATTCAGATTTGGAATTGACCGAAATGGTTGGATTCATACTTAAAAAAATCCAAAAAAATTATTAAAATTCATTATAAATGTTGTTTTTTAAGAATCCAATAAGAAATGGGGGTACTCCATTAATAACATTCATTTTTTTTTATCAATATGCGAATATTGAGATGTTCTTTCCCTATATGAACTACTGTTAACTATTAAATTTATATCACACAAAAGGTGAAACATAGAATTATCATGGATGAAGTATAAATCTCTAAAAATAGTGTTATTTTAGTTTCTAAACGTAATTAGGAGTGATGCATTATGTACTTTCATTACTTTATAAAAATAGGTGAATACTGATACGTTTTTTTTGTCTGGATGTCAATATAATTATTAATTATAATAGAGTATTATAATAATATAAAAATAATAATTTTCCATATAAAATGGAATTAGAATCATATCAAAGTATTAAATATTTATTAATTCGCTTTATTCATCCAAAATTATCATAACCTAACTAACTATAATATTATATAATAAAATTGAAACTGTTGGTTTATATTTAATAATTATTTTGCTGTACAAACAAATCTAAAATGTCTTATAATAATAGCATCTAATTAAAAAAATTTATTTACAACTATAAGAAAAATAATACATTATATAATTTATAATGTAAATAAAGCAATAAATAGAATACAAGATTTTGTTATCAATGTATAATTATTAATTATAACAGTATAGTAAACATGATTAAAAAATTATTAGAAAATGCTTCCATATCATATTACTAAAAATAAAGATCCCCAATAAATTCTAATGTTATGATATTAAAAAATTCAAAAAACTGTTATGCAAAAAAATGAAAATAAAGATATTAATATTTTTTTTTTAAAAAAAGCCTATCGACAACATGTAAAATGGTTACAATAAAAATAAGAATACATATGGAAATAAAATTTAGAAATACGACATGCTAATTTGGCAGTAATACATAGCAAAAACTCTTATATGACAGTAATGCATTTAATTAAAAAAATATGTTGATGAGGTTCATTGAATACGACAAGCTAATTTGGAAAAATGATGTGCTCAACAATATGCTGTTTTAGATGCTCATTAATTAACCGCTAATAAGGATGTTAATTAATGATCATATTCAGATGTTGTTTTGAGATGCTCATTTTAGATGTTGTTTTGAGATGCTCATTAAATTTAGTGGCTCATTGAATACGACCGCTAAACAATATGCTGGCTTTTAGATGCTCATCAATTAACAGCTCCATGTAAGTCGAAAAGATGCAGGAATTGTCCCACAACTCACAATGAGAGGGTAAAATGGCCATATAAAGGCCAGGACCTTTAGCGCACGAGCGGTGAGTTGCTGGTTTCATGGAGAAGCTGACAACACAACAATTGCCGCGGACGCGTGCGCGGAGCGAGGCGGCCCACCTCATACCAGTGATGTCGTGTGATACCAATGATTTTGAGTGATGAGAACGGAGGGAGGAGGGCCCATCATACCAATGACGTCGTGAGGAGGGCCCATCATACCAATGACGTCGTGTGATACCAATGCTGTTGTGTGATGAGACCGATACCAATCGCTCTTGGTGATTATCCGATGATTTCGATTCAGATCGATTAATTTTTAAACATCGTTGGATGATTTCGATTCAGATCGATTAATTTTTAAACATAGATAGAGAAGTTAATATTATGAAAGATGAGGAAGGGGGCATCCCTTCTCTCGTTAAGGGTTTCTTTTTCTTTGTTTTAATGTTGGTTTCTTTTTTCATTTTTTCTGTGCTTATGGTCGTAATGACCTCATGATTTAAATAAGGGTAAAGTTTACATAAGGTTGCAACCTTAAAATATAGAACTAGAGATGCACCTCAAAAATCCATCCGTAAAGATTGTTTTAATTTTGAAAAACCCTCTAATTGATCGTCTCGACATCGAGATGTATGACCATGAAAAAAAAGAATTTTGAGTCCCATAAATGGTGCATCTTACAATAAATTATCTAGACCGTCCATTTTCAAGAGTTTCATATATTTATTGATCTACTTGATTTAATTCATTTTTGGAGTTTAAAATTTTATAATTAGAATTGAAAATAGATTTTGAGATAATCTTAAGAATATTTTACATCAAAATTAAATGTTATGATAAAATTTGAAGGTGTGCCTTAAATGGATTGTCTAAGGTTGCAACCTTATGGAAACCACACCCTTTAAATAATATTCTAACACTCTTGTTATATAAAAAAAAAAGGACATAAGCCATGAGGAAATTCTTCCCACAAATCCATAACACCATGATTATTTGAACCAAATATATGCATGTATACATATGTGCATGTACGTGGGTGGGTGTGGGTGTGGGTGTGGGTGTGTTTCTCTGTCAAAACCGACATGCAACACCAGTAAACATGATTCTTTGAATTGTTTCTCTCTCAAAACTGACATACCAAATTGGAGCACATTGTTACTTGTTTTTGAGTTCTTTTTTGAACATGAACTCTTTGAATTTATGACTGAAGAGGAGTTTAAGATGACTTTGTAGGCGTATCTAATCGGTTCTGCCACAAGACATCCAACAATTCTCTGACAAAGGCATGAACAGATAAACCTGCATATGTGAGAGCAAATGGAAGAGTGACCCTTATGTAAGCTATAGCTTTGCATATGTATATAAACTATCTAGAAGCATGTACATTGCACTAATTGAAGTGAAAGACATAATTGAAGCATTAATACCTACAATTAGCTCGAACATTCAAATAGAAAGATAAAGATATTTCAAGGCAGATGAGGATCATATAATTGTTTTATAAATTAGATTAGGGATGTCATCGATAGTTAAGACCAATATAGCATAATGGTTTTTAGAAAAATCTTTTTCAGGGTGAGGGTGAATATTAAAAATACTTTTGTGACTAACTAGAATAGAAGAGAAACCGAAAACATTAGCATTCAGTAAATGAACCTATTATTGATTACAGAACAAATAATGGAAAAGCATTACTTTCCAATAGAACCATTACTCGTAGTAAACAATGCAACTATGCTGAACCAACCGCATAAGAGCAAACTTCTAGTAATATTTCCCAACATTTGGTAGTAATTCATACAAAAAAGTCAAAATTAGAACATATACACCAATAGCATGATTTCAAAGCAGCAAAAACCATTGCAATTACCTTGCAGAGTTCATGCAGAAGCCATTCATCATCTAAGTTAAGCTCCTTCACCATTATCTTGGCAACTGCTTGACAAACCAGGTTCATTTGAAGCAATTTTTGTTTTCTTAGTGATACTTCATTCAAATTTAAAGGAATTTAGTTATTAAGACGAACATGAAGAACCTTTTGTTGATGGGCAGGTGGGTTACGGTTCAAAATCACAACCATGCGTTGTCCATTATCCATGTATGTGCATATTATCGTTCATTATGCCAACCTGCATATCCAGAGAAAGATTCAATATGCAGGAGAGGAAGATAAGAAGTGCAAATTGAAATGAAAGAGATTCTTAACTGAAAACGTTCCACACGCTTCTTACATATCTCTCTCTCACTCTCTCTCCTTGTGAGAGGGCGGATCAATTTATAAACTTTGAAATTGCCTGAGCATATTCTATGTATGAAAACCATAAAAATCCGCAGAAACACCAGACCCTAAATTGAAGATCATGTATTCGTTATGAAATGGCTGTGTGAACCTTGTAACGACTTGCGCAAGGACTCGGACTATGATAACTCGTCAAAACTCATTTAGAGAGAAACACCCTATTATTCATCCTATTATAGACTCATGAACCATCTTTGTATGAGGTATAAAATGGGCCACATGGTCCTTTGCTCTCTAGCTTATTGGGTATTAGAAATTGTTATGAAAAGTGTTATTTGTCTATATAAAGCAAATTTGCATATTCATATATATTAATAGACACAAAGAGTCTCAAATACTTCACATAGTATCAAAGCCAGAGATTATATCCTCGTTGTTCTGTTCTCATATGATCGTCTGTTACTGTGCTTTGGCTCGATCTTGTATGTTTTTATCTGTGAATGGTTCTCTGGTTGTTCTTTTAGCCGTCTCGACTGCTATTCTATCTTTGGCGATGATTTGAAGTTTTGTCCATTCTTGAAGTTTGTTAATCTGCCGTTGCTTAAGCCTACTTTGTTTTTGCCATTTGTATCTGAGGCTCAAGCCTGTCTATTTGTGCCTTCTGATCCTAAGGGCTAGATGTACCATTACTGGAGCCTGCTTTATTCTTACCTTCAATTCCAGAGGCGTACTAATCAGTCGTCGACTTTTTTAGGCGAGACCAGATTTTCTCATCTTCTCTCTCATTTTGGTTTCTATCTCCATCTCTATCTTCTCTATGTGGCCTTTTCTTCTCACCCTCTTTGTGTCTTTTCTATATTTCTTCTTGGTTCTCCCTCTTCTATATTTTGATTTTCCATTTCTAGAACTTCCCACAAGAGGGATTTCACATTTGTAATACTTTGCTATCTTAGAGAGAGAGAGGGAGAGCGGTGTGTTAGATAGATAGAGAGAGAAGTTAGTTACTTGGTTCATTAGAACTTGAGAGTAATTGAGTATTATCTGTATTTGAGAGGAAGGGTAGTTGATTATATCTTTGATAATTTACTGATAGAGAGGGAGCGGATTTCGAGGCCCCTTTATTGCCCTTTTAATTTTTTTAGTTTTTTTTCAATCGCTTCTTCCTCCAACCATTACTGAAATCTCATCCTCTTGGCTTGCTTTTCTAGCAGAATTTCCTACTTTTTCAGGAATGGAAATAAATCACAAACATCTAAACTATACCTACACTTACCATAAAATACATGATATTGCTTCCCATGTACACTAATTATAATATATACCTTCTATAATGAATCCCGGAGACAATATGCACCATCTTTAATAAAATTATGTATTTCATGGTTTGTAACCTCTGTCTTTCTAGTTTCATTTCCTAGGGTTTTCAATAAGGCCCGATTTCTTTGCTATTTCTTTTAATCTTGGGAGTTGTTAACCCAAGGCTTTGGGTATGTGTGGGGGCATTGAGTGCACAACACCTGCTCTACATAATGTTTCAGCCCAATCCACCAAATCTCTGTATGGTTGTTAATCAAACAATCTGAACATCATAACCACAACTTCTATTGATCCATGCTATGCATATGAAGATCATACTACATGTTTTTGAAACTTATTGTCCAAACTTTACTTGTTCTCTCTTAAAAAATCTTGAGTTTGAGGGGAGTGTTAAGGAAAGAGTATAGCATAAGGGTTAATTATATAAGGTGTATATTATATAATTAGTATATATGGGAAGGGTGGGTGCAATATCTTGTATTCTATGGTGAGTTTGGGTAAAGCTTAGGTGTTTGTGATTTATTCCATTCCTGCCTGCTCGGGTGGCTGTTCCTACGAATATGCAAAAGCGGCTTATGCTTTGAATGCTGGTCATAAGTTTTAGGTGCTTGCTGGTTTCAAACCTGAGTTTGAATATCTAAATGTTCAAACATGAAGTAACAAGGCAAGGCAAAGCCGCTTCTGATCACTTTCCTTCCCCACAAAGGCTCACTCAGTGCTTACGTACTTCTCTTGTTGGCTCCGCATTCACTACAACAGTAGGCACAACTTAGTTAAGTTAGGCGAACAGTAACCCGCACATTTATTGGGAGCCTAAGGAGAGGGCGGGAGAGTATATACCTCACTATGGGGCTCAACAATACTACCGCTAAGGTGCTAGACCATTCTCATCAAAGGGTAGGGGCCCAAACCCTCTCTGACTTTACCACTTTGAGAATGGCCTTCAAGCCCCATGATGAGGTATCTGACTCCATTCTCACCAAAGGGCAGAGGCCCAAATCCCCACTGACTAACCAATTTTTGAGAATGATCTGGGTGCCTTTGCGGTAGTATTGTTGAGTTTCATGGTGAGGTCTCTAACTGTATTCTCATCAAAAGGCAGGGACTTAAATCCCCATTGACATACCACTTTTTTTGAGAATGGTTTGGGGCCTTGGCGGTAGTATTACCAAGCCCCATGGTGAGGTCTTTGACTCCATTCTCACCAAAGGGTAGGGGCCCAAATCCCCACTGACTCATCACTTTTCGAGAATGGCCTGGGCCCTGGTGGTAGTATTGCCGAGCCCCATGGTGAGGTCTCTGACTCCATTCTCACCAAAGGGTAGGGGCCCAAATCCCCATTGACATACCACTTTTCTCACCAAAAAAAAAAAAAGAAGCTTGTATAGACATATTGATTAATGAATACATAGAATCTCTTCATAGAAACCTGAGACTCTAATAAGAAATAAATCACAAACACCTAACTATACCTGGACCAACCATAAAATACAAGATTATGCATGTACCATTCCCATACACAGTGATTATAATATACACCTTCTATAATTAACTATGTAGACGCATTTCATCATTTTTTCTTTCTTTTGGTACCATGAATCGTTGGCCCTCCTCAAATAAGAGGCCATACGGGTTGTGATGTGCCCCATCAAAGGAAGGAGGAAGAAGATATTCATGCTTTAACTTCTTTGGCTCTTGGTCCAGAAATCATTGAGAAAGAGGAGATTTTTTACGTTATAGATAATGTTTTCATACGTGCTTTTGATAACCATGGAATTGGTCGAAACTCTGTGCCTAAGAAGAAGTTGGAATACACGTGAGTTGTCTCTCTCTCGCCCCCCTCTCTTTTTCTCTCTTAAACAAGGTGCATAAAATCTCATTGAACTTTTACCTGGTTTGTAATGTGTTAAAAAAAAATACCTATTTTATTTTGTTTTAGATCAAGAAATGGATCGAGTTCCATTTATGATTTTATGTATGTTGCCCACATTTATGACAAGTGTTGTGCATCCGCACACCATACAATGTGTGGTATATTTCTCAAAACACATATACTTATACACTTTCCTTAAGAGAAATAACCTAGAAAGGTCCAAAAAATATATTCGATTTTATTCTAATCTCTTTATATTTGTAAAGATTGATGCGATTGAGTTAATCAAGGATTCTTGCCGAATATGTTGAATACACATCTATTATAAATAGAACCCACGACCCTCTTTATGGTCGTGGTGAGTTTTAACCAAAACGCCGACTCCTCTAATTTTCTCCATGGTATTATAGTGACGTCTCTAAATTCCTCTCTCAAGATCTCTAAATTCCTTTTTCAAAGTCATCTAGTCTCCCATGCCTCATTGTATTTCTCATACAACATTTACTGATAAGTCGTATATTCAATCTCTTTACATTAACCCAAGTTCTCAACTCTTTTATTTCTTTCCATTAAATCTCTCTCTATCTATCTCTCTCTCTCTCTACAAAAAATACTAGCACCTTATTTGTTTCTTTTGACGCTTCTGCTCTTCTTTATTTTTTTCACTTACTAAAAGGCCCAAGACAAAGTCTGGCCCAAGACCCAATAAAAGCATTTTATATTTTCTTTTTCCTCTCTTACATCTCCCTTCTTTTTCTCTTACACTAGAAAAAAAAAGGGTAAGTAAAAAATTTTCCTTACACCAAGTCACAATCTCTCTCTCTCTCTAACATTAAGCCCACAGTCCTATCTCATTAGGCGAATAAAGTCACACTTTCTCTGTCCTGAATTTTTTTTCTCCATGTCTATTCTAGGAACCAAATCTCTCCTTTCACTCCTCTTCTCAAAGGCCCTATATCTACTCTACATGTCAAAAAGAAATTTCTCAACTCCTACTTTTCTATCTCTAAGATCAGATCTCTCTTTCTCTCTAAAACTAAAATAAAATAAAATCTCACATCGTTCATAAAACTCTCTCAATCGGCTTTCTCTATCTATTTCCTTCAAAAAATGTCTTATTCTATGCACTTTCTAAACCTTCTTCCTCATCTTGTCATTGTCAAACTCTTTGATGACAATTTTCTACTAGGGAAAGGTCAAATTATTCCTAATGTTAGAAGCCAAGGAATTATGGGACACTTTGAGGGCTCTACACTAGAGCCCTCTAAGTTTCTTCTCTTAAATAAAGATTCTTCTAACCTAGAACATGAAAACTGATATGCGATCAACTCATCATAGCGTGGATCAACTCTATGCTATCACTTGAAACTCTGGTACAAGTACTTGACATCTCTACTCCCCAAGATCTGTAGTCTACCATTACAATTCCTATGCACAACAAATTTGAGGTGCAACTAATGGACCTTCAAACCGAACTTCAATACATGGGGCATAAATCTATTCAAGACTATTTGAATATGATGAAATTCCTTTTTGATTAATTGGTAATTATACAACAGCTTGTGGATGATAAAGAAAAAAGTCTGCTACCTTTTACATGAGATTGGTGAGGAATACAAAATATTTGTCGCTCTAGTTATGGCTCGATCAGCTCTACCATCATCTACAGCTCTTCGCCCTCTCTGTTTTTAACATGAGTTATTGTTCAATCTTTCACATTTGGGAAATAATGACTCAGCCACTACATTAAGACCCACACGAGTTTCTCTATACGTCATCTCAAACGTCAAGAGGAAGAGGAAAAGGACGAGGTCATAGAAGAGGAAGAGGAAAAGGACGAGGTCATAGAAGAGGAAGATGATAAGGTCATTGCGGTCCTACAGGCCAAGGTGGTCTAGCACCTTATTTGGTCGTGGCAATCCTAGAGGTGTTCGAGGGCGAGGACTTTTACCAGGACCACCAACCCATCCCATTAATAAGATTGGTGCTGAATTTTGTCAAATACGTGGTCACAAAAAATATCTCTCCTTAGTGCTATTATCAGTACTCTTGACAGGACTCTCAAGACAACCCTAATGCTTTGACTCACTCCTTTGATCCTATATCACTCATTATACCCTCTAAGGTAGGTGTGATTGTGGACACCTGAGCCACAAATCATGTGGTCGATGATTCAGGTATTCTTGTTTATTCTCTATAACAGTTGTTGTCATATCATTATAGATGATTTTCCTAAGTTCCTATCACACATATTAATACTTCTTTTGTTGCTTCATACATAGGTTCCTTAAAAGTTCCTAATGTGTTTTTTGCTCCTAAATTTCAAAAAATAAGTCCTCTTTGTATCTCAATTCATTGATCTATTCAATTATTCATTCTTATTTACACCCACTGCTCTTTTAGTGATTGATATTTGGTCCAAGAAGCTCCTTGCTAAAGCTGAAAATCATGAAAACCTCTATTTTCTTGGAAGCGATGAGATTCATGCTTTGTTCATTACTGTCTTAGCCTCTACAAGTAGTTATAATGTCTTTGCAGAACTATGACAACATCGGTTAGCTCACACTAGCTATGCTATAGTTGACCACTTGAATAAACTTAAGGTTTTACCCTCCTTGTGTGATAAAATGTCAACTGACATTGTTTGCGATGTTTGTTTACTTGAAAAATCATCAATTACCTTTTTATAATGCAAGTAAATGTACTTCTCGCATTCGTACTGATTTATGGGGACCTTCTGGTCTTGTCTCTCTCTCTCTGGCTCACGTTATTATATTAGTTTTGTTGATGGTTTCACTCTCTTTATATGAATATATTTTGTAAAATTTAAATATGAAGCCCTTCAACGTTTTTAATCCTTCAAAGAATTCACTGAAAACTATTCTCAATTGCGAATTAAATTCCTTGGTAGTGATTATGATAGTGAATTTGTTTCATGTACCTTTTTATCTTGTTACACTTCTCATAGTATTAAACAACAATTTTCCTGTCCTCATATAGTTGCCCAGATTGGTGTGGTAGAGCAAAATAAAACATCTGTGAATTGTGGTTGTCCGTATACTATATAGTGAACTACTGATGCATTTTGGGAGTGAAGCTTTTAATACAACTGTGTTTGTTATTAATTGATTACAAACCTCTACCAGTCCAAACAACATGTCCCCATCACAAATGATTACTAGACAAGTGCCTAATTATTCGGTTTTGTGTGCTTTTGGTTACATGTGTCATGTTCATATTGATACATCCTTAAGAGAGAAACTCTCTACAAAGGCAGAATAATATGTATTTGTTTAGTATAGTGACAAGCATAATTATGTGTGTCATATTCATATTGATACTTCCTTAAGATAAAAACTCTATATAAAGGATGAATAATATGTGTTTGTTTAGTATAGTGACAAGAATAAAGGATATCGATGCTACTCTTCTTCTATTGGAATATAACTGTTTTTGATGAGGGACTGATTCTAAAATGGCAAAGAAAATTTAAAAGAGGGATAGCCCACGGCCTTTACCTTTTCTTATCACATCGCTTGCATAAAACATGTCATCTGCCAAATCTCAAATATTGCTTTAGTGTGGTTCAAACTCCTTGGTAGATGGAGCTACTAATCAAATATTGAGTAATGGTGAAGATATTAATTCCTCAATAGAAAGAACATCAAATACTCCAATCTTTATAATCAACCATGTCAGTCCTCTTGAGATGTTCTGCCACCCATATTCTTTTAGATAGATGATTGGGCATCATTCCTCTAAACAATATTCATTTTCTCTCTAAATTCAATAAGCATATAGAACCAAAGTATGCATTAGATCTGTTACGTGCACAAGATAGGGAATGAAATTGACACCACACACATGTGCATGGGATATGTTAAGAAAATTTAGGATGAGTGACAACAAACCATCACCAACACCAATGGTCACAATACAAAAACTATATGCTAGAGATGATGATCCTATTCAAGATCCAAAAAAATATAAAAGTTTTGTTGGTGGTTTGTAGTACCTCAAATTCACTTGACCAGATATTATATATTCCATCAATCAAATATGTCAATTTATGCATGATCCTCATGAGATGCACCTCAAAGGAGATTCTTGTTGGGTGAGTGTGGCCCTTGAAGATTTTATGAGTGCTTATAAAATGAAATGATATGGTGGAACATCAACTTAGTGGGAGTGTGGTCCCCTGTGTAACATACTAAGCAAAAGATGTTTGTCGATACTAGACTGTGCTTGACATGCTAGATCCGTCTGGTTGAGAAATATCTATGTTATCTGGTGGTCTCATAAAGAGAGAGAGAGAGAGTGAGAGATTGTTCTCTCGCCTTGTTTTTTTGACTTCATATTTCTCTTTCGATTTACATCGTCTACTTTTGGAGAGTCGTTGGCTCACTAAAAATATTGGTTTCAATCCACTATTCAAAGCTAGGAGATATTGATTGCTGAAAATAAAATAAAATAAAATAAAATAAAATCTTGGCCGATATTTACCCCATCTAGTTGGAGTTGTTTTGGTGTTTTAATATCTTTGCTTTTGAGTTCTTCTATACTCTTGCATCCCCGTGTACTTCGTGTAAGTCATACCTCTTATTATCATGGAATCAAAGACTAATACCGAGAGTGCTATAATTTCTGTGCGCCTTGATGGGAAGAACTATTGCTTGTGGTCTTTCCAAATGAGACATTTTCTCATGGGATGGAAGCTATGGGGCTATATTAATGGTTCTGTTTCCTAGCCTAAGGATGAGAATGAGCGTAGTGATTGGCTTGCCATCGATAGTTCTATTGTGACATGGATTATGAACTCAGTGGAGCCCAAAATTGGGCGCAACCTCACGTATCAATCTAGTGCCAAAGCAATGTGGGATTATTTACAGAAGATTTATTCTCAAGCCAATACTGTCTGTCTGTATACCCTAGAATAGGAGAGCATGAAGACACAACAAGGGGACTCATCAATTCAAGATTATTTTAATACTCTTTCAGGTATATGGAATGAGGTGAACTCAATGGAGATAGAGCCACCCACTGAAGCTGTTACTAAAGCACGAAATCGGTCTCGTTTATTTCACTTTTTATTGGGTTGTAATCGAAGTTTGAAAACATGAGAGCACAAATCCTTCATCGTACTCCCATTCCACCATTAGATGATTGCTTCTCAGATCTCATTGCTGAAGAAACTCGCTTAAGCTCTGTTGGAGTTTTCAAACCTACATCACAAGATGCCACTGATGTGGCATTAGTCATGTCCAATTTCCCTAACAAATATACTAATTATGCCCAAGTGCAATGTTACATATGCAAACAAAGAGGCTACATGGCCGATCGGTGCAAGAAGCACAGTTTTTGTAATTATTGTAAAAAGTTCGGGCATGTAATAAGTGATTGTCAAAAACAAAATCAGGCACGTGGGAAGCCTCCTGTACTTAGTTAGACTCAATGGGGGCTGCAATTGCCTCAATTCCTAGTCCCCTCAGCTTGGAAGATGCCACTTCCAGTCACTCTCATTGTGCCTCCACATCTGTTACCCCTGTATCCATGCCAGATCTTGGCTCTATTGTCTCAACTACACTTCAACAAGTTGCTCAGGTTTTGGTTGCCATGGGTTTTTCAGGTAACTCAAATCCGTTCTCAAACACTTGGATCATAGATTCAGGGGTATCAAATCATTTGACATGACAACTTTCACATTTACCTTAGTAAAACCTCATTATGAAAATATGACTTATTTTACTGCTAATGGGTCTCCACTTCGTGTTACCCACTCTGGTAATACCAATGTCCCTGATCCATCTGGTAACTTCTTAGCATTAAAATATGTTCATCATAGTCCCAATCTTCTTTTGAATTTAATATTTGTTGACTAGTTAGTTGATAACAAGTGTCTTGTTTCTTTTTTTAATAAAGGTTGTGTGGTGCAAAATCTAGCAACAGGGAAAGTGATTGGAAGGTAAGCAGGGTCAGCTTTTCACAGTTAGTTTCATTGAAGCTCCTTCTCATATGTCACAAGCTCTGCTAGTTTGTCAGCTTTCCTCTTCTCCTCATGAAATAAATCAATCAAATTCTCTTTAGTATATTTGGCATTGTAGGTTAGGACACTCACATTCTCAAAAAATGCTTTCTCTTTTAAACTCTGGGCTTTTACCTACCGTTTTCTCTCACAGAAAATTTAATAAGAATATTGTTTGTGAGAGTTGCAAGTTGGCAAAACATTTGGCTCAACCTTTTCCTCATAGCAATAATAGAAGTATCGTGGATTTCGCTTTAGTGCACTCTGATGTTTGGGGCCCTGCTCCTGTTCCTTCAATTAATGGATTTTCTTATTATGTGATATTTATTAATGATTTTTCTAAATGTACTTGGATTTATTTTCTCAAACACAAGCCAAGTGTGTTTAGTGTTTTTAAAGACTTCTATAATATGATAAAAAATCCATTTGAGAAAAATATTAAAGTTTTTAGGTCTGATTTTGGGGGGAAGAATCTATTTAATGAATTTCAAGCGTATCTTCATACAAATGACATTATTCATCAACGTTCATGTCCTCATACCCCGGAACATAATGGAATTGTTGAAAGAAAACATCGTCATATTCTTGAAACCACTCGTTCTCTTCTTATTAACTCTCATTTTCCAAAGAACATTTGGGCTGAAGTGATGTGTACTGTTGTCTATCTTGTTAATCTTCTTCGTACATCAATTTTGCAAAATGTGTCACCATTTCAAATCTTTTTTTTAAAATCCCACTGATTGCTCACATTTACGTGTGTTCGGGTGCACATGCTTTGTACTTTTACCATTTTCTATCCATGATAAACTCTCACCTAAGTTTGTCAAATGCATGTTTGTAGGTTAATCAACAATTTAAAAAGGATATTGTTGTTTTGATCATTCCATTAATCGTATTAGGATATCTTGACATGTTACATTTTTTAAGCACATACCCTTTTAGCAGCATTGCCCACACCCTAACTTAACTACACATGCGCATGAGTTTTCCTTTTTTCCTAGTTTCGATTCCTCCTTCTCATTATTATGAAAATTAGGGATTATCACATTAAGTAACTACCTATGATGAGCCATCCTTGTCAAGTGCTGATCATGCATCACCTCCAATTGTTGATCCTTCTACCGGTCTTGTTCAACTTCGGCAATCACTTCAAAAGCCCATTTCACCTGATTGTCTTAACTTACTAGTAGTTAACCCATATCATACTTGTTCTCCTGCAACCATCAATAATCCATTGTTTCATGAAACATCTTCTTAGTCTCAAGCATCTAACTTCGAATGCTGGCGTATAGCTATGAATGAGGAAATTGTAGCTTTAAAGGTAAATCACACTTGGGATTTGGTCCCATTGCCCTTAGAAAAGCATCCCATTAGTAGTAAATTGGTTTATAAAGTCAAGTTACGAGCTGATGACACTCTTGATCGGCATAAAGCCCGATTAGTAGCTCAGGGTTATGCCCAAGAGCATGACAACGATTATGAAGAAAATTTTGCTCCAGTTGCTAAGATAACAACTATTCGTACTTTTATTGCACTCGCGTCTATTCGTGAGTGGCCCATATGGTAGATGGATGTAAAAAATGTATTCCTTAATGGTGAACTTCAAGAAGAAGTTTATACGCGTCAACTACCTAGGTTTGTTTCTCAAGATAAGTCATTGGTTTGTCGACTTCGTAAAGCAATTTACGATTTCAATCAAGCTCCCAGTGCATGGTTTGAACGTTTTCAGGCTGTCATTATTGCCACTAGCTTCATTCAAAGTAAATATGATCACTCTATATTTATTCGTACCACACAACATGGAATTTGTATTATTTTATTATATTTTGATGATATTCTTATTTCTGGCAATGATTTCACTTCTATCAAGGATGTGAAGCTACGATTGTAAGAAGAATTTCAAATGAAGGTTCTTGGGGAAGTATCTTATTTTCTTGTCCTTGAGATCTCTTACTCTAAACATGGTATTTACATCTATCAACATAGGTATGCACTTGATCTTGTTTCAACTGCCCATTTGAATGATGTGAAGGTTGTTGATACACCCATGGAACTCAATGTTAAACTTTCTGCATATGTTAGATATCCTCTTCTTGAGCCTACGTTGTATCGCAAACTCGTCGGCTCCCTCATCTATCTTACTATGACTTGTCTAGATATTGCATATGCTATCCATGTTGTGAATCAATTTGTTTCAGATCCTCGACGACCACATCTATTAGCAGTTATCGAATTTTACGCTATGTTCGAGGTACTTCCATTCGTGGTTTATTCTTTGACGCCACATCCTCTTTAGATCTCAGTGCATATGCAGATGCAGATTGGGCAGGCGATCCAGACACTTGTCATTTTGCTACAGGATACTGTGTGTTTCTTGGGTCATCATTAATATCATAGAAGAGCAAGAAAAGAATACTGTTTCCAAGTCAAGCACTGAAGCTGAGTATCGTGCTATGTCTTCTATTGCTAGTGAGATTGTTTGGGTTCGTGCTCTTCTCAATGAGTTTGGTATCTCTACTTCAAATCCCACACCTTTATATGCAAATAACCAGAGTGTAATTAAGATTGCATCTAACCCAGTTTTTCATGAACGCATAAAGCATATTACCGTAGATTGTCATTATGTTTGTGATCGCTATCTTGATGGTACATTATCTCTTCCTTATGTTTCTTCTACTGTGTAAACAACTGATATTTTCACCAAATCTGTTACTCGGAGCCGCCATGATTTTTTAGTGGACAAGCTAATGCTTTCCTCATGTCTGCATCGGCTTGAAGGGGGGTAATAATATACATACAAAAATAATATGCATAATTTTAGTTGTTCGTTATTGTCATTGTATATTTGTGTAGGGATAGCGTGATTTACATTAAATATGTATTTGTATATAAACCCTTTTAGGATTTCATTCATTGTTAATGAGAATTGATCAAGATAGTTTATCTCTCTAGACTCTGCATCTTCTCTAAATTAACACAACCCATTCTCTCATCTTTGAGATATCTCTCTTTCCCACATTGTGAAATAGGCTAAGGGTTTAGGTTATGGAGTTCTTCTCTCTCTCATCTCTCAACTATAGATTTATGGCTAAGGGTTTTAGGGTGTAGCAAAAAGAGAATATCTCTCTCAAACTAGGTTGCTAAGGGAATTCACCTAGGGTTTAAGTTTGTGACCAAATGGTTCATGTTCTATTGGTGTGGCTTGTTATAAAGTTGCTTTCCCAGTTGAGATTGAAGGTTGATTATTGATCCTACACCATCTGATGTTGGTGATTTTGTGTGGGGTGTAATAAACTCGGTTGAGGTAATCTCCGGTACTCTCTTTTTGTTTAATCTCCGGTACTCTCTTTTTGTGGATATTTTCTTTATTTAAAGAAAATTGGTTTAATGACATCAAGGTTTTTAAAATCTTGGATTTGTTAGTTTTATTTTATGTGAAGCAATAGTTATTGTAATATGGCTATTTATAAGTGATCTTTGCCACCAGAAAAAGAAAAGAAAAAAAAAGGGGTGAAGAGAAGAAAAATAAAAAAATATATTCCCCGACAATATCACATTATTCTTTCTTTCAATTCTCTGATAAGGGAGGGGTACCCTGAGTGATTGTTTTTTTCTTATTGGCCGAAAACATGTTAATCTCGTCGCCTATTCTGATGCTGACTGAGCTGGAGATTCAGATACGGGAATGTCAATATCAGAATTTTATATTTTTTTTGCCTGGTCTCTAGTGTCATGGAAAAAAAACGAAGGATTGTATCACGCTCAAGCCTAGAAGTAGAATATCGAGTAATGGAGACTATTGATATCACTTGGTATTTTCACCATTATGTCAAAATTGGGTATCAACATTCAACATGTAATTCCTTGTTGAGATAATCAAAGTACAATAAAGCTCGCTTTCAATGCATGAACTACACACATTGAGTGGGATTATCATTTTATTTGAAAAAAGGTTGGAAGTAGAGATATAATTCCTAATTGTGTTTTAACTACATAATAACTTGCTGACATCTTAACAAAAGCCTTCTTACCTGTAAATATCATGCATTAGCAAACAGTTTGTCCATGTTTCATAATGACAACAATTTAAGGGGGAGTGTTGGAAATGATCTAAAAAATATATATTTGATTGTATTATATTCTCTCCATATTTGTAAAGATTGATGTAACATAATCCTTGATTGAGTGAATCAAGGATTCTTGTCCAATATGTTGAATACACATCTATTATAAATAGAAGCCCACAGCCATCTCTAAGGGCGTGGTGAGATCTACAAGAAATACTGGCTCCTCTAAATTTCTTCATCCATGTGGCCCCCTTTTGTACCAAGTAACATGGTGGGCTTATGTGGACCCCTTTTGTACCAAGTAACATGGTAGGATTTTATCTAGAGAGAGAAATAGAATGTAGGAAGAAAGAGTAAAGAAAAGACTAGTAAGCTTACATGTTGTTTTTACAATTCTTTCTCTCAACGCTAGCTTATTTTGATTGATGATCTTTTGATCATTCCAAATTTTTCTTTGTAATAAACAAATCTTGTGATAGTAAATCTTTTCATAAATATATTGGCAACTTGTTTTTCTGTCCTGATTAGTGCTAATATGAGTTATTGGCCTATGACTTCTTCTCATATGTAATGAAGATATACGTTAATATGCTTAGTCATTGCATGGAAGATTGGGTTCTCAACCAATCGAATGAATGATAGGTTGTCACAAAAAAGTGGCACTAGTTGTTCTCCTAGCTAGTGCAAATTCTTCAATAAAAGTGCTAATCATGTTAATTCATAGGCAACTATTACTTTAGATCTGTATTATGCTTCTATGGTGGATAGGGACGTAGCAGGTTGCCCCTTGCCCGGCCTGGATAAGCTAGGATTGGGCTTGAGCTAGGCCCTTTTGGCTCGATCACGACCAGCTTGTGCTTAGGCTTGGGCTGTCCAGTTGCCACCCCTTGAATTCCTTCATTGATAATAAAAGGAGCAAATTTTGCCCTTGCAATCCTTTAAGAATCTATGTGAAAGACTAGTTAGACAAATTATAGTGTCTTCCCTCCAATATTGGATCCCAATAATCCAAGTCCCAAGTCCCAATCCTGTTTAAGATGATAATTCTAAGAAAAATGGTTTGATAGGGCTGCAGCTCTATTAAAATAAATAAAGTCTTACCTTATAACTCATCAAAAATTGTAATTCAAGTGTTGAAAACCCTTTAAATCGATCATCTCAGCTTGAGCACTATGGTTGTGCAAAAATTAGAATTTTAAAAATTTAAAAATAATGTATATTACTATAAATCATCTAGACCATCTATTTCGCTTTAAACATAAGTGCTCACATATCCTCAAGATTTGTACTATTTTCTGAGTTTTAAATTTTATTGCCACTATTAAAATTTAATTTTATAACCATTTTAAAAATTTTCGATGCCAAAAGTGCTTCTAGGATGAGGAATCGAGGTGAGGCTTTATTTTGTTTTCATAAATCCTATGCCCTTTAAAAACTTATCTACTTCTAATAAAAAGCTCGGAATCCTAAAAATTTAAATGAATTGTCAGATTCCAAAGAAGGGAAAAAGAAAAAAGACAAAAAAACAAATTAAGAAGGTAAAAGCATCTCAAAATGATCACATGGATCCCGCGTGGTGCTCCATGCACAGTAAACAGTGGTACTTTTCGTGGCCGCAACAAACTGGTGCGAGGAAATTAGGCCAAATTTTTATTGTCTCAGAGTAGAGAGAGAATTGCAGAGCTTCCTGTAGCAGTAAAGCTCTCATTTTCTCTCTCTTAGTGGGTAGTGGTAGAGAACAGAGAATGTGGGGGGGTAGGCAAGCTTGTGAACAATGCATGGAAGAGTGCTACAGGAAGCATGGGCATAAGATGCCCAACAAGAGCTCTTACTTCTTCAAGGTGTTAATGGACAACTTCTCTGAGCGTTTGGTAAGGCTTTCTCTGTTCTTTTTTCATGATAATTTAGGGGGTTTTTCTCCATTTTGCTGTCTTGTTGGGTTTCTGCGATAAATTTTGTAAGCGCCCATTTTAGTGATGTAATGCATTTTGATGCAAAATGGGTTAGTTTTTTAGTGATGTAATGTATTTTGATGCAAAATGGGTTAATTGTAATTGTTAGCTCTATAGTGTTTTAGATTATTGGACAAACAAACTCATTATTTGACTCTCTCTCTATATGGTATCTTCACTATCAGTTATGTGTCTTCTCCATGATGTATCGTCGTGCATGATGTACCCATGGCGCTTCGATGGTTTAGTGTATCCAATTATGCTGACTAAAATGAAAAGAGACCTTAGCTTCTATTATGACTTCATATGAATCTCCTCTGTTTACTTCAGGAACTCTTTGAATCTGCTTAATTTCTAGAGTTTGATGTTACCTCCCTGTTAATCTGAATGCTTTTCTAAATGTTCTGGGAGTATGATTTGTATTTGTTGAACTCTTACTCTGTGACCCTTTTCTCCTTGATGAAGTTTTCAAGCTTTAATCTGTTCTGCATTTTTGTTTATATAGTTTTGGGGTTTTTAATTTGATGGGTTTGAGGCTTTTCAAGATTTCAGAGGTGCACGTTTTGTTGATATATTTTCTTGGATTAAATCAGTGTTTAAAAGATCGGACTGGTGGTTGAACCAGTCACTAATAATTCTGATTTGGATAGGCTGACTACCAATTGAAAAACCCAAAAAAAAAAAAAGGAAAAAAGAAAAAAAGAAAAAAATAGAAGGAAAGTGATCATTTTTAATCAATAGACTGAAAAATGATAATGAAAAAGATCAAAAAACAAATTATGCATTTCAATCAACAGAATTGGTTGAAAAAGGATTGAAAAAATTATTGTTTTTCAACAGATTCAATAATTGAAAAACAATGATGAGAATATTATTTTGAGGAAAGATGTTGAGAAAGATGTGTTCAATCCTGTAATACATCTTTGGTTAAATCAATTTAAATCATATTGTTGCAACCTGCTTTGATTCAATCATTTTTCTTCGAAAAATTTGAGATTTTTTTACATCATCGAGATTCAATCATTTTTCTTCAAAAATTTCGCACAAATTCTAGTTTGAAGATCAAAGTTTGAACCCATATATCTGTTATTTCATCTGCACATATAGGGCAATTAAAGATCTATGACAGTAATATTTTGTGAACAATTTGCATCAATTTGGTGAACTACCGAAATATTAATTAATAAAACAAGATTTCAGGTTGACAGAATCAGGCCCATTCTGACATGGCCATTTATTTTTTATTTTTTAAAGTCAAAGACTGGTTTTGATCCAAAAATTTTGTTTGTAGATATGAATGGGGGCTAGGAGAAGATATATTTGTGACAAAATTGATCAAAAACGATTTTAATGTGAGGGATTTGAAGAATATTTCAGAAAAAAAAAAAAGCGAAAAAAGTATCTCAGATAAACGTAACCAGTCTAAGTCCAATTTCCGAAGGCACTCAGACTAGTCAACTCCCAGTTCTGGACTACGTGGGCAGTTCCCAAGTGTGGGGGTTGCCGATTTTTTAAACCTTGAATTAAACTGAATTTGTGATTGAGGGTGCAAAAGTTATTTGCTTGTTTTGCCTAGTGATAAGTGTTATGTTCGCGTGGAGTCTTTCTTACACGTGTTAGTTTGATTTTTAGAGTGATTTCAACTATTGGGAAGAGTAGGAACTATGACTATAGCTATCATAGCTTCCAAACTGAAAATAATGGAACCTTGCGCTATTCTTGGAGCTTGGTAGGACTTGAACCCCATGAGGTGGCATCCTCCAATTGTTTCATGTGCGACTCTTCTGATTCTTGAATTTGAGGAATTTTGAAGTTTAAAACTCTGTCTTTGCATGAAACTTGACCTGGTTCCAGTGATTCAAAAAGTAGACCGCTCAGCGCCTAGGCGGTCCGAAAGGCCTGGGCGATACGGCCAATCTGGGCGGTCGACCCTGGGTGACCGCCTAGGTGGTACGGAACTCGCCTAGGTGGGCGCCCAGTGCCTTTGCCCAGCCTTGGGCGGGTTCCAAGGCCCCAGCCTTGGGCGGGTTCCAAGGCCCTACGCCTCGCACAGGGGCAGAAATAAGTTTCGATGGGGGCAATTTTGGTCATTTTTTTTTTATTAAAGAGCCAACCATTAGTGTTTTAGGTTCATTTGAAACCTAAAACTTATTGGAGCCAATATTAGAGAGAGAAAGCCCCTAAAAAACTAGTTTTTGATGAATTTTTTAGGATCGAAGAGTTTCTCAAAGTTAACAAAAATTGATCAAAACATCACCCATTGATCTTAGATTTACTTTTTGTCGTTTTGCAAAGTTATTAGGGGTTTTTTTAGAAGATTTTGAGCATTTAAAAGCATGTTGAGGTGAAAGTTTGAAGATTGAGCAATCAAACTCAAAGTAAGTGATTTTTTTTATTGCTGTAGTAAATTGCATTATTTTTTAGATGTCTTCTTCGAGATCTAATAGGAGTGGTGATCTCAGTTGGAAATATGGCTATAACTCAGATCCTAATGATAAAAATTGCATAAGATGCAAGTTTGTGATAACGATACAAAAGGGTGGCATAAACCAGTTCAAGACACTTCTTGTCGGTATCAGGGGGGATGTTGCCCCATGTAAAAAGACTTTTGATGCTGTTAAAGAGGAAATAAACAATTTTTTGAACATGGTAAAAATGAAAAAAGAATCAAGAAGGAAGAGAGAGATAGAGCTGTGTATTATCTTGCTATATGGTTTTATGAGGTGGGCATTCCTTTCAATATCGCTCGCTTAAGTAGTTTCTATGCTGCGGTCGAGGCAATTGGCCAATTTGGCCCTGGGATGGAACCCTAACGCCATATGAGCTTTCAGAGCTTTTTTTAAAAAAGGAAAGTGTCACGAAGGAAGCTGTAGAACTTAAGAAGGATGCAGGGGCTCAGTAGAGGGTTTCTATTATGACTAATGCTTGGAGTGATAGGAAAAGAAGAAGTTAGATGAATTTGCTTGTGAATTGTCCTGTAGGGACTGTTTTTTTGAGGTCTATTGATGCCTCTGACCATATCCATGATGCCCATTACATATTTCAAGTGATAAAGAAGGGAATCAAGGAGGTTGGGGAGCATCTGGTTATGCAGGTTGTCACAGACAATGCTGCTTCTATGGTTGCTGCATCTAATTTGTTGCGCCAAGCTTATCCTAGAATCTTTTGGACACCATGTGTAGCACATTGTATAGACCTCATGCTTGAGGCTCTTGATGGTTTAACCGAGATGTCAGGTGTGGTGAAGAAGGCCAAGTTAGTTACAAATTTCATTTATAGCCACCTTCTCACCCTCAGCATGATGCCTACCTTTACAAACAAGAAAGAGATTGTGAAGCTTGGGGTCACGAGATTTGCGACCTGGTACTTATGCCTAGATAGCATACATTCGAGAAGAGTGCAATTGAGGTAAATGTTTACCTCGGATGACTGGAGAGCATGCAAATGGTTTAAAGATCAGGTTGGGAAGAATGTGTGAGATATTATTCTTTCTAAGGCTTTTTGGAGAGGGGTGTAGGGCGCTGTTAAGGTATTTTGTCCTCTTATCAAAGTCCTTCGCATGGTTGATAGTGACAAGCCTTCTATGGGCTACATATCTGATGCTATGGAGAAATGCAAAAGAGAGATAGCCCAAAATTTAAATGATGACAAAACCTGCTAAAAGCTTGTTTAGGATATTATTGATGAGAAGTGGGATAGGCAGCTACATCGACCATTGCATGCAGCTGGTTATTATTTGAACCCAGCTTTTTTTTTATATTGACAAGGATATTCAAACAATGACACAATTATGAATGGATTTAATGAGTGTGTAGATGTGCTAGTTCCTGATCTTGATATGCAAGAAATTATATGTGCTAATGAGCTGATAAATTACAAGTGCTCATTAAAGTCTTTTGGGAGTCCAATGGCGATGAGGCAAACGACCAAAATTAATCCAGGTATTAATAATATTCTTAAGTTCATCAAGTTCAAGTAATCAAGTAATTTTATTATTTATTTATGATTTTTTTCTATATCTTTGCAGCCCATGGGTGGAGCCAACATGGGTGAAGTTCTCCAAATTACAAAAGTTGGGCATTCGGATCTTAAACCTAACTACTTCTTCATCCGGTTGTGAGCACAATTGGAGTACTTTTGAAGGGGTAAGGCCGTAACTAAGGGTAATTTATATAATTTTATAAATAATACATGAACCATAGATATTAGATTTTAAATAGTTTCATTTGATTTTGTTAGATTCATACAAAGAAAAGGAACATGCTTGAATCAAAGAGGCTCAATGACCTAGTCTATGCAAGTACGATCAATTCTTGAAGGATAGGTTTGCTAAGAGAGACTCCATCAGATAAAAAATATGAACCATGCTATGAAGTGGTTAGTTGATGATGATGAGGTCGAGGGGCATGAAGGATTGACATGGGACATGGTTATGGATGCTTCAGGGACATCAGCTGACCCTCATAGGGCCACTAGATCTTCTGTACAGAGAACAAGGGTGGAGGAAGAGGAGGAAGAAGAGACTGATTCAGAAGAGATGGAGGAGGACAAGGATGACCAATATGTCGAGGAGGGTGACGACTCCAATGAATATGATGCCAATGCAGCTGACCCAAGATTTTTTGATGATGAATGAATGATAAATGTTGAATAATTATTGAACTATTGAAGATTCTTTTGAGTCTTCAAGTATTACTTTCATAGTTTCATAATTTAATTTTGTTTTCTTCATCGTGGTGGTGTACTGTAGTACTGGTTTGATACTATTATGTAACTTGGTTTGATAATTTGGTTGGTTGGAAAATTTTAAGTTTTAATTGGATATGGAGTATAAACTGACTTATGGATTATGGTTATGCTTATGGAGTGTGTACTAAATACTAATATGTAGTATAATTTGAATTATGTACTGCAATACATATAACTGATACTGACATAACTGCAAAATCATTTTTGGATTCAACTGGGCCGCCCAGGTTCTGGGCGCCCACCTAGGCGCTGGGCGACCTGGACCTCCCAGGTCGCCTAGGACCCGCCTAGCGCTTTTTGAAACATTGCCTGGTCCTCAAGTAAGTCGACTCTATCAAGGCTTAACTAGTTTTTTTGAAATTGGCTAGTGGAAAGGAGTTGAACTAGCTAGTGTTCCATAGTTAGCACTGGCAATTGGGCCAAACCAGCCCACAGACTTTTGGGTTGGACCCCATTTCAGGCCTAACTCATGCAGTCCTATTTGGCCCGCAGGACAGGCTTGGCTTAAAAAGGTTGAGCCCGCATTGGGCTTGGGCCTAGATACAAAAACTTGTGCGGTGCTCGGGCCAATCTCGGTCCTGCCCCTAAGACAACATATTGGCAGCTATTAAGAGCAAGACAACCAATCGTGCTGGTCCGTCCTGTAGCCTTCTCCCTCCTTGATATATTCTAAAGCACGACGACTAAGAGATACTTGGCTAACTGAAGAGCAATTGAAGGAAGTAGATTTGGAAATATGGAGGTCCATGGTCGATTACTCGAGGACGAGTTCTTTTGAAGGAGGGGTGATTGATGCATCCCTAAATCAAGAAGAAGGAGCCTGGAAGGTTCCAAAGAACCCTAGAACAAAGTTAAATTATTATCCAAGAATTTTCTCGGAAGCTTCTTTAGAAAGATCCAAGAAAATATCTTTATGACTTAATGGCCAAGATTTATCAACGTTTGGACTACCCAAATTAGTCTATAAATACCCCCAAAAGGGACCATTCCAGTAGCTTAGAGTTGAGGCTTGCCTGAAGTCCTATTTGAGAGTGAGCGATTCCTCTCTAAGTGGTAAGTAATTTCCACTAAAGGTTGAGAGATACCTTCATTGTTTTTCCCTCTCTCCTAACTAATGCAGTTGTAATTTACCTTATATTGCAATAAAACTCACAGTCTTATAAGATTGGTGGTTTAAAAGAGGGGGTAAAGTTCCACTTGATAGAAGGTACTGCTTAAATTCAGCATAGGGAAGCAATACCAGGATGAAATCTGGTGCGATGTTCTCCCTAAGCATGCCTTGTCACTCTAGGAAGGCTATGGCAATATGGCTATGGTACAATGCATGATGGCCGATGAAATACTTGCTCATTTGTTAAAGATGGCATCAAGATATGTCTTTGGCCCTTATGAGATTCTCCTACACGTCAAATTCTCAAGGACAAATGTAAATTTGTTATCTTTTAAAGATTTTATGAAAGCAAAAGAGGGTGATTTAATTTATGTATTGGTAGCCACAGAACAAAGAGGAGAGTAGCACAATGTACCCAAAGGTGTGAAAGACATACTTTATAAATTTGCTGATGTAACCCCTAATGAGTTCTCAAAGGGTCTATCTCCATTGAGCGATATTCAGCATCGGATTGACTTAGTGCCTGGTGCAAGCCTCCCCAACTTACCCGACTACCAAATGAGTCTTGCCGAGCATCAAGAGCTTCAGAAGAACGTTAATGAACTCCTTAGCAAGGGATTTATTTAAGAAAGTATAAGTCCTCTCGTTGTTCCTACCCTGCTTACACTAAAGAAAGATGGGTCTTGGAGGATGTGCATAGACAGCCATGTCGTCAACAAGGTCATTGTCAAACATAGGTTTCCAATTCCACAGCTTGATGATATGCTTGATGAGCTAGCTGGTTCAACAATTTTCTCAAAAGTAGATCTTGTAGCGGATACCATTAAATTTGTATCCGCCCCGAAGATGAGTGGAAGACAATCTTACAACAAACGATGGACTTTATGAGTGGGCCGGTAATACCATTCGGGCTGTCAAATGCTCCCAACACTTTTATGAGGCTAATGGTATAGGTCATGCACCCATTTATGGGAAAATTTTGTGGTTGTATACTCTGATGGCATTTTGATCTATAGCAAAAATGAAGAATCCCATAAGGAACACCTAAGGAAGGTCTTTTAATCCTTAGGAAGTGCAAAGTTACTAAACTCATAAAAGAAGTTGAATTCTCGACATGCAAAATGGACAACGTATCTTCAAGAGTTTACCTTCACTATCTGTAAGTGGGGAGCTATGAACAAGGTTGCAAATGCACTTATTTAAAAGGTCTACCTCCTTCAAACCCTCTCATATGAAACAAGGAGGGAATCTCTCAACCTCTAGTTGAAATTACTCAGCACTTAAAGAGGAGTTCCTCACTTGCCAATAGGACTCAAGGCAAGTCTCAACTCTAAGCTACTAGAATGGTCCCCTTTGGGGGTATTTATGAGCTAATTTTGATAGCCCAAATGTTGCCAATCTTGGCCATTGATTCCTTAGATACAATCCTTGCTATTGATTTGAAAGATATTTTTAGAGAGAAGTCATCAATATATTTCTTGGATCTTTCTAAAGAAGTTTCCTAGAAATTTCTTTGGATAATAATTTAACTTTGTTTCCAAGCTCCTTCTAGATTTACAGATGCATCATCCACCCAATTTCATACAGGCAGGGGCATCAATCCTCACACGTTTTGAAACATTCAGACCCAAGCCAAGCCCAGGCTAAGCTATAAAATTTGGGAGAGCTTGGGCACACCCGGCCCAGCAACCTATGAAGGTGTTCTAGGCTGAAGAGTTGCTTGGTTTCTAGTTGTTGATTTTCTCTGCAGTTTAGCATCTAGATAACAATGTTTTTGTTTTTCCTTTTACGAGAAAAAAAATAAAAAAAGTATACAAACCAGTATCTAGTTGTTAGTTGGATCATTTTGGAAATCCATAGCATGTTTAGCAGTTATTGTGACTACATTCATTGGCTTCATGCCAATGCAGTGGTTTTGTTCAATGCATGATTTGAATGCCTTTACCCTGACCCTTGATCATTTTTCAACTGCACAGGGCCATAAGGAGTCTGTATAGTATCCGATCTGTGCCTTCTCTCCCTTCAACAAGTCATCTAGATTGACATTGTCTCACTTTGTGGAGTATATCTAGTTTTGCATCTTTAACATTCTGAGACATGCCCATTCCATGAATTGTGAGGTGGCAAGCCTTATAATTTGATGTTTGAGGAATGCAGATGTTTTCTTGAGTTAGGTTCTTATTCCTATTAAGACAATCTTGGTGTGTATTTTATCCCTAGAAGAGTCGTTATTAAGCTCATGTGTTGTACTTCTCTAAACCATACTGATCAAAATGGCTGTTCTAGATATATTTTGCATGTCTGGCTTGGCTTTGTGAGTGAGTATTTAGTGTGGGTCGTGGTGGTTCCATCCCCACACCCAGTTACCACATCGTGGTATCCATTCCTACCACTAACATCCCAAATTAACACCTTCAAAATGTAACTCCCTAATCTATTGAAAAAAACAGGCAGGGGCCTGTCTTCCCCACTGAATTACCCAAAAAAATAAATAAAAAAATTGCATTTATGTCTTGGACCAAATCCCTTATGTGGCAAGTGCAAAAGAAATTTGAAAAACTCAGATATGCTTTGGACGGTGCATTTTAAATGCAGGTAATGTAAATAGTACATTAAATGTGGTCTCTCAAAAATTAAAGGATGCTCAGTAAGTTTTACATGTAAAATATTGGACCATTTCCACTCAAAACTTAAGTAGAAATGTAAAGTAGAGAGTTTCTCAATACAAAGGTGATTTAGTTTCAGCATCCTGCTACTGTTGGGTTCAAAAGTATCATGAAAGAACTCATAAACCATGTATTTTCTTTGCAAAGGAATGCACTTACTGTTATCATCAATTCAACCCAAGACCTACTAGTGTTTTTCAAGCTTGACAACGCAAACGGTGAGATACTCTCTGTATAGGTTAAATACCATAGCTGAATATTGTTCGATGCCTTCAACAAGTAACGGTATCCTTTGGGTACATTTCATCTTCATATGACAGGTATTCCATGGCCCTGCATATAGAGATCATCTGCTGTTTTGCTCATGAAAATCAGTGATCCTCATCCATATCTCTTCCTTTTGTCTAATTTGAGTTCCAAATTGCTGGTTTTAACCAAAGCTTTGATACACCAATACTTTTTTGAATTCTAGTGTGCATCGATTTCCTGTAATTCATATTTTACTCATTTACCCCATTTACCTACTAAGTTATACGTTTATTGTATTGTTTATGTTTCCAGAGTTATTGTTTTTGGAATGGGTGCAGCTTTTCTTATTTTTGTTAATTGGACAGCATACAGCTTATTTCAGATGCATGGCAGGTTAAAAAAATTTAGCACCACTCCTTTCACTGTATGTGCATTTCTTCATCTTTCTCTCCCTCTCTTGTATTTTCTTCTCTCCTTTTACTTATTTATCAGGTAGTTCAAAATGATTAATAGCAAAAGTATGACCTCAGAACTAGCTAGTAGTGTTTCATCTAAAGTTAAACTAGAGACATTGAATGAATAATTATTACATGATAGCAGCAATCAGCAATACCCACAAAGAACATTCATGTATGGCATTAAGGAAACTTACGTCACTTGATACACGGAATTTTAGAAAATTGTACCTGTAGATAGAATTTCATGTTGCATTAGCGAAAAAGGAATTTAAATTGCGTAAATGGGAATTGAAAGCCGATGGAAGCCTGCTGCTCTTACATTCTTCTCTGTGACTATATATGTTACTGTTACATATGATCTAAAGAACTGAATCAAGTGAATACTGTGATGATCTATAGTACAAAGTGTCTGTGCCAGCACAAGATTGATGGCTTTGAACATGAATCTGGTGTATGGACGGACCTTTTCAAAGTCTACTTGGCTCATGTAGGGAATGACCCCTATCTAGGCATCCACTGTATTAGTTTTAACTTTTAAGTATTCTCTTCTTAAAAAAGGTTCCAAAGTTATTTATTTATTGGGAAAGTATACAATGAGACCATTTACCTTTGGTACCAGGTGGTCACAATTAATCTTTACCATTGGATGTGAAATTGGGTGGCTGCATTTATTTCGTTGACTAAGGTCAAATTTCAAAAGAAATTTCCTTGAACTTTGTGACACACCCAAGCTATCAGATTTTACATCAGATTGTTGTAAGTAATTGTGACCTCCCTATACCAAAGGTAAATAGTCTCATTGTATACAATCCCTTATTTATTTGTAGGGGATATGAATGAAATTGTGGGTGTACAATTTTTCTCACATTCCTTGATGTTCTTCCTTTTTCCCTTTGGTGATATGCTTATTTCTGGTAAATGAATGTGTGCTTGGCAGTGGATCCCACCAGCTTTTCAGAGGCACATTGAACATGAATCATCTGAAAATGCCATTCTAAAAGGTCCAAATGGAAAAATTAGGCATGTACAATTGATAAAAACCATTGGTGGCATGTTATTTGATGATGGTTGGAAGGAATTTGTGAGAGATTGTTGTTTGGAAATGGAAGACTTTTTGGTCTTTAGATACGATGGCAATATGCAATTTACTGTTCAAATATTTGATAGTACTGGATGTGAGAAGGAAGATCCTTTTAGTGTACAAAACTTTGTAAGTGAGAGAAGCCTTGTTGAAATTGGAGTAACTCAGAATTTGGTTGACTATCCCGTCCTCTCTCAGCTTGGCTCTCACAAAGTTACCATGAGAAAGAAATCTAGAGAGTGGAACGTCATGCCCTTGAAGCCATTAGCTTATGACATGACTGATGACTGTGATAGAACTAAGGTGGAAGAAACATTTCATCATAAAGATGATGGTGGATTCATCAATATAGATTCAACTACAGATATTCAGGGGCACTTAGTGGCCTTTGACATTGACATTGGTTCCTGTGTTCCTTTTAGAACCAAACACAGATCTCCTAATAAGGGTGAGTGCCCTTTAAACGTTCCTTTAATTTGACCTTAAGAAGTTTTGATTGCCGTTCAAGTTATAATTTTGTAAGTTCTGCAGGCAAACAGGTAGGGGTTTCAAAGTCAAACATGCCAAAGAATGAAAAGCTTATGGACTCGCATATTGGGTGCTCAGAGGGATTGAACATTGACCCTCGTACTAGTGTTCCATTTGTTTCCAACAACAGGCTTCCTGATAAGCGTGATTACCTTTAAATATCCTTAGTGGTTTTCTTCAACTGCAGTTTTATTTAGCCTTCTTATATAGTTTATTAAGTTATGCAGGGAAATTTGCAAAGGTTTCAAAGACAACCATATCTTCCCAGAAGAAAGAAAAGCCAAAGGCTTTACATATTACACACTCAGAGAAACTGAAAATTAAAAGCAGTTCACCTATTACTTATATTTCGAAAGACAAACTTCCTAGTAAGCGTTAGTTCCTTTCAAAGTTCTATTAGTGTGATTCATGTGGAGTTTTATTTGGGATACTTGTTACAGTACTTTAAATTTTGCAGGGAAAAATGCAAGTGTTTTGAAGACAAAGAAGTCTCCCCAGAAGAAAAAAAAATCAGTGGGCTCTCGTGTTAGAAACTATTCAAATGTTGTGTCAGCAAGGCGTCCAGTGACAGAGATAGAAAGACAAAAGGCATTTGCAGCAGCGAGTTCATTCAGATCGGGAAAGCCATTCTTCACGCATATTATGAAACGATCGAATGTGTATTCTGGATTTTATTTGGCAAGTTTTCCTTCTCAAGTCCCCGTTTTATTTGAATTTTAATACTGATATTTTCTTATGCATAAATTGTCTAGAATTTGCAGAATAGAACTACTTGACATTGTTAGCACAAATTTGTTTGCAAAAGTATGTCACAGATCTCTTCTTGTGATTCCTATTAAAAACATGTAAAATTGATGTAAAGCCTTGGAGGTGTGCCATGCAGGAAACCACCTAATATGATTTCTTTTCTTATGATAAGCTGGCACAACCCAACAACATTTATTTGCACAGCATTGTCATCATCATGATCATCAATATTTACGATTGTCGTTATTATTATTCTCTGGAAGGAGGTTTGGTTCAGTATTTAGTGTTTACTAAAGACTATTTCTCATTGTTCTTGCAGATCTTAAAATTCAAAATCAGCCTCACAAGAAATTTTATTTCCAATAAAACCATTTACAAGGAACAAATGTTATTCTGACCATTTGAACTTGGAACACTACTTATTAAAGTATAAAACTGGCTCTATTTGAATGTTCTCAACACTTACTTAGCCTTCTAAAATTGTCTATATTAAGAAACTGATACATATATGGTGCAGGATCTTGAAAACATATTCTTTATACATTAGATTTCACGAAGATGTGTTTGTGCTTTCCGCTTCCTAGATGTTGCATACCATGCATTATTCTAGCAGTAGGATGAGTAGGTGCATGCATGTAAGCACTTGCATAGATGGATGCTTTTCGGCAGCCATAAGCATCTAGATGTAAACTGAAGGATAGTTTTCATAGACTTCTAATTTATTGGTGGAACCATAGTTCAGAAGCGATTGTGTGATTGTCAAAGCAAAAAATCTTCTAAACAATTGTCAAAAATCATTTGAGTTGTTGTATTATTGTCAAAGGTAAAAAAACAACTTCAAGAACAAGCTGAAGATGTGCAAGAAGTCATTTGCATCATTATGCTACTGTCAAAGCACAAAATAATGATAATTTTGAAAAAAGAAATGCATCGTTTAGAATTATTCTTTTGGGGCTATAAAGCTAAACGCAAAAAGAAATCTTTTAGTCCCAGTAGAAACCAAGAATTGGCTATCCTCTTCTAACTATTCCACTATAATAGCTGACAAATTGACTCAAGATGCCCTTTAAGGACTTTCATAGGTCTTGTATGAATTGAATTGTATGCATTTGTCCATCTAAGCCTTTGGGTTAATGGTGAGACACCTGATTTTCAGTGAGAGAAGTCTTGGTAAAAACATCTCTCTTTCGAACCAATGTGACCCACACAAAAAGAAAAGAGAAAAAAATGTATTTTTGGAATTCGAGCTTGACAAATATGAATGGGTGTAATAAATTATTAGATTCTGCACTCGTCTTTATTTTAAAAAGAAAAAAATAATGTGATTTTCATTTAGTTAGATGTTCATGGATTTGCTAGATGCAAATAAGCTGGATTTTGCAAAAATGTTAAAGTGATGCAAATCTGAACTATGTTGTGGTTAACTGCATTCTCTTTAATGATGTATGGGAATTGGTGAAAGAATCATGTTTCACTTCCCATGTTGCTTGCTTGTTGAGGTGTATCACACTGGGTTAATTCTATTTTGCAGCATATTCCAGTTTGGTTCTCAAGGAAATATTTCCCAAGAAGGTCACAACATGTCACACTCCGGAACCCTTTTGGGGCACACTGGGTGGCAATCTACAGATACAAGGAATCTGTAAGTGAGGGTGCCCTTGTTGGAGGTTGGAAATATTTCTCCATTGAGAATAACCTGGAAGAAGGAGATGCTTGTGTGTTCGAGCTATCAAACGAAGGAATTAAAGAAATGTATGTACATATTTTTAGAGTAGTAGAGGAAATCAAACCTCTGAAATGGGCTACATAGTGGGAGTCCAGAAAAGATCAAAGGCATGTGTTCATATCTACAGGGTGTTAAAGATGGGCTGTAGTTGTAATAAGACAGAGTTATGTACAATTATACACGGTAGGGCATTAGAAAAACCGAACTGCAGAATGGGCAAGCAGGTGAAAGTGGAAAGTGATGCCCACTTCTTTTGTATTGTTTTAGTGTCTGTGGTACTTTGTAACAAGGATTTTTCCTTCTCAGTCTGTAGAGGGATCTGCTTGTTATGAATTTAGAAAGCTGAATACAAATAAGGGATACAATGTTAGCTTGTATATTAATGAAGAGCTCTTTAAATATGCATAGTACCTGGTGTTGGTTGAAAGGAGTTGTTATATTTGTATCGTTACTGTAACTTAAATATAAATGATTCATGTAACATTATAACCTTGTTGAACAAATTCATTCCCTCCTGGTAAGAACTATCTCTAAGACGTTTGACCGATGTCCAAGTATTTTTGGGTTGAAGAAGAGAATCTACCATTGAACTGGATCAGCGAGATCAGAAATCTTCAACAGAAAGTCCTTTTTTTTTGTTTTTTTTTTTTTTTTTTTTAAGGTTAAACGTGAGAGCTGGAGAAAATGAAACTCTAGATGTCAATTGTGGCATCCACCGCTTCGAACACCTCTGCCTAGAGCCTGTTATCCTTCAAAACTCAATCCTTGGGAAGAAGAACTTCAAAGGTGGTCACTTGGAAGCCATTGCAGGGGGGAGTAATGGTAATCAGATACAGGAAAAGATGAACAAAACTGAAGTCAGATTCATACCATGCTTTTGAAACTTTGTTTCATAGATTTCTGAAACATTCAGAATCATCTCAGTTTCTTTTGGTACTTGAGAGGATGTGAATGTACTCAACACATGTTTGAATGGATAAACTCCGAATCCAGCTAAGTTATATAACTATACATCATGCTTTCATCACTAAATTTCAGTGTAGATGCTCTGCCTTTAGGAACATGAATAACTGGTGATTATAGTTACAATGCTGGTTTTGTTTCAATGTAGACTCAAATGGAATGGAAAACTGAAAGCGCATTGTCAAGTCAAAGCCCTGTGCCAAAGTTGAATAAGAGTGTGTTGCATGGGAAGCACGTACAGCAAAGTCCTGTGGGAGCACATTGTACATTTACTCCCACGGTCAAAAGGCCTGTGGGAGGATTTTCTCAATGAGGAATTTTGGGATCCACTTTATAATCACCATACGAGTATTCCAAGTGGATCGCCTGCAAAAAGTGGTCGGGTCTTAGGTGTTAATTCCAAGCAATATAGAGTGGGTATGGATTTTTACTATTTATTCATTTCTATTTTTATTTACTTATTCGAGGTTGGTTCCTATGATGATGAGGTTATATCCCGGAATTTGGGCTCCTAATAATAATCCTAGATATGGTTTTACATTAGGGAATGAATCCTGATAGTGTTTTGATAGGGCTGCAGCGCTATTAAAATAAGTAAAGCCTCACCTCAAAACTCATGGAAAATTGCAGTTCTGATGTTGGAAAACTTTCAAAATCGATCATCTCGACTTGACCATTATGGCTATTAAAAAAAATTAAGATTTCAAACTCTAAAAATATGGTATATTATAAAACATTATGTAGACCATCTATTTTCATGTGTTCACAAATCTACAAGACTTGCGCTATTTTTTCATCTACAAATTTCATAATCGATGGTAGAATTGATTTTAAAGTCATCATAAAGATTTTCCATGCCCAAAGTGTTATTCATATGAGATTTTGAGGTGAGGCTTTACTTCTTTTTTCATTAAGGCCTGGGCATTTTAGAAACTGCATACAGTGAGTCCACTATATGCTCGTGGTGGGTGCATATCATCTTTGGCTTGTATGAGAAGCCCTCTCACATTAAATCAATAAGGGTAATCTACTTGTCCATGACCATTTTAAAATTAACCTTGGTTACTGTGTAATTTTGTTAATCTTTTATCAAGGTTTATGGATGGTGGAGGTAGCCTTCACATGGTTTTGATGCGAGAGGGCTTTGCAAACATTGCACTCACAAGGCGTTAATGCCAAAACCCTCTCTAACCATTTCTTAGAAGAATGAGTTTTTTATAACCTTTAGCTCTAATAGAATCTCTAGTTGTTCTTTTTTGGGTAGATCAACAGGGAATACATGCCCCTCGTTGCCCCTAGTTGTTTTAGAAATAGTCAATGGTATTCGAATGTGTCAGTGAGAATGAAAACTTAAACCGTTAGTTGAGGTTAACTTAAACAGTTAGTTGAGGTTTAGGTGATGCTACCACCATGACCTCAACCCTATTCCCCGTCTCTGGCTGTTTGAGTT
Source organism: Amborella trichopoda (assembly GCF_000471905.2). Next base: position 3,121,556 of record NW_006497083.1, read on the forward strand.
CCATCTTTTATTCTGCACCTTCTAACAAGTGCCTGTCTAATGTGTTCATGCCAAATTGTCAAGAGTTTGAAGCTCATTCTACCAACAAAAAAGGAGAGGTGGCCAAAAAAAAGAAGAGAGAGAGAGAAAAACCAAATGTTGACGCATGGCTTTTGTGTAACTATGAGATTTGGATCTCTATCACGGTTTTTTTTTTTATGCTTTTAAGGTTAGTTTGGATGGATCTAAAATTGTAATATTTTTGGATTGCAATCTAAAAATTTTATAAAATAAATTTGACCCGTTTAGACAATCATGTAAAATTGTAATATTTTTAAATTGAAATAAAAAATAATCCATTATGAAAGCAAAATTTACGATAAAAAAAATTCTAAATCAGACTTAATTTTTTTGGATGAAAGTGCGGTCTTCTGTCGCCCGTTCAAAACGTGAGCCTTGTGCCCACCCTTTCTCTCTCCTCCCCCTCCCGGTAACCCTAACCTCTCTAGAAATGCAGATCACAGAGCCCTGCTACTGTGCGATCACTTGGGTTCCTCCATTGAATGACCCCGGCTCTGAAACCCTCCATAGGCATCAGATCTCTTCATCTTGTGAGGCCGATGAGGAATCGACTGCTCCTGCAGCACCTCACCTTCTCTTCGATCTTCTTCCACTGTGTAGTTGAATCTAGATTTCCTTGAGCCTTTGGCCTCAGGCGTTTGGTATTGATATGGGATTGAAGGTATAATGTGGGTTTTGGGAGTAAGATTATGGTAATTGGTGGGATTGCCCATCAGAGCCAGGGTTTTGGTTTGGCTCGATTTAGAGGCGGAGTGTGAAACAACTGCTGAGTCTATGACGGCCAGTAGCTCTGCATCGTCTAGGGCATTGTCATATGGAAACAGTCATAGCCACCATTGTCACCTCCACAAGTTGAGAGAGAGACGTGGCTTCAATAGGTTACATCATGGCGTCCCTGTTCGAGAGAGAGAATGTCTGAATGGGTTAGAGAGAGAGATGGTTTCCATGGGTTAGAGAGAGAGAGATTGAGAATGAGCTTGAGCAGGGGAGAGAGCGAGGCTCAATATGAGCTAGACGGGTTATAATTTTATCATTGATGTTTGGTCCAGTGGTCTCAAAGCTCCATGAAATTGTAAATGGGATGGTCTCTTCCGGCTATCGGAACGAGTGTTGCCATGCTTTTAGTAGCTTGAGAAGGGAATTCATTGAAGAAAGCATTCTCAGATTAGGATTTCAGAAGCTCAGCATCGAAGGTGTTCAGAAGATGGGAACCAAGATGGCGTAGAGGGTTTTTTTTTGACAAATCAATGAAATTAGACATCCAAACGGTTTACGAACATAATAAAATAAGACGAGAATGTTTTTCAATTGAGGTGGAACAAACTTGCATTTTTTTTGCTGTGAATATTTTTTTCTTTGACATCCAAACTGGCCCTCAAGTATATTTAGATTCAGTCAATGTTTTGAGGCTTTTAAAGCTGTGGAAATCCTCAAATTTTGAGTACTTTACATAACACTTTCCCTATGAGCCATGACTTGAACATCAAGAACTCAAATCATTTCCGAAGTTCAGAAAAGGTATTGTTCACATATCAGACTCGAACAGAGATAGCGTAGGTGGTGGGTGCTATAATGTAATGTTTATAGTTGCATTCTAACCGGCTTCAGAGTTAAAAATTGAGGGGGGGAGGGGGAGAGTATAAATTATCTATTTAATTAAGTGTGTTGGGGGGGGGGAGTATTAATTCTGATGTAATCATTTTGTTAAAGAAATGCCAGAGCCACAGCTTAATACCTTTGTTTTTCCATTACAGTTTGACTAATTTGCCTGAGTTTGGGATCGAAGACAATCCTATATCTTGGAAACTTTTGAACACTGATTCGAATATACAACCAAGTAGAGGTCATTGTTCTTTAGTGGCTAACTGGTGGATAGATGAAGAGTTACGTGAATTAACACCACACTTTGATTGAAAAGAGACCCAAATCCCCTAGGATAGCAAATCAGAGGATTAATCGAGGTATTCATTAGAAACCACAACTGTGCTCCGATTGAAGAGCGGGAAAATTTAGCAATTGAAGATGGTATGGTTTGAGCCCTCCAACAAAATCGTGACTTTAGAATTTAAGGTTCATGTTCCTGATTTTCAAGGTTGTCTTTTGTCCGCAGGATTTTCTTGATTGGCTTAGTGCCATGTGGAAGTTATTTGAACGGAAAGAGATTATTGATCAAAAGAATGTCAAATTAGTAGGCACACTGCTTCATGCTTATGTTTTGGGTTACTAGGATGAGGTCTGAATCATGCAAGAATGAAACGGAAAGCAAAAGATTTCATTTTAGGAGAAGATGGGAGTTCTGAATGAAGGATAAGTTGCTGCCAATGAACTATACACAAGCCTAAGAATAGGCTCAAGACATAGGTAGTCAAGGTGCAGGGTGTCATAACTTGATGTCTTGAGATACATTCCCATTGATCTACCCAAATAGAAAAACTATAGACAAGCCTTTTTTCAAAAATTTCATGATTTGTGACAAAAAGTTCACAATGTCAAGAAGTATGTGGAAGAATTCTTTGGGCCCTCTATCCATAATGATCTAGTTAAAGTAAGTAACAAACGAAATTCATATATATCAATTTGGATTATGTCCTGCGATTCAAAATTAAGTCTCAATGTGTTGAGCATGTCTCTGTGATGCATACTTGTTGGCATTAAGGCCGAGATGACGTAAAATTGCAAACAGTGGATGGAAATGAAGTTTCGGATATGAAGAAATACTAAAGGTGTGTTTGATAACTGCGAGTAGCGCACCAGAAAGATAGAGTGATCTCCATATGCATAGCCCTTTTGTGAGAGAGAAGACCACCATGGCCTACCCCACTTCTTCTCCAATTTAACTCATGTGGTCCTTGCTTTCTTTCAAGTTCCAGTTCAACCTTTGGCAAGCTTGCTGTAAGCGTTGATACATCATCAATTACAGCATTGTAAACTGATCCAAACATCGTCTACAGTTCAATTTACAAGCCCGTACCAAGCTAGACTGATTACTTGCATTATGCCCTTTTGAGCCATATTGTTGTTTATGCTCCATGCCAACAGTAAAACATCTTTTGGCCTTCATCTACCTTGCTGTAAGGTAAGTTGATTTCTCTATGTCATTCAAGTGAAATTCATTGGCCCCAACTTTGCTTGAATGTCTTTGCATTATATGTGTAGTGTATGCATGGTACAAGCCCACAGATGTCACCATACACCATGCCATTACTAGATCTTCCATTACCACTTTTTCCCCTTATGATCTATGCATAATTTGTGGCCTGAGAGAGAGAGTGAAAAAGTGTGTATTATTGGTATCTTTGGATCGCTTCCCCCCAGTCCTTGAGCTATTGATGACGGAGATCCAGTTTGGGGTGTCTTAAGTCCGGGAAGACGATATTGGGCAACCAATTGAAATTTTGGCTTCTCCATGCTTCCAAGTAGTCCATATTTTCAATTTCTTGCTTCCAACTATGCTGAAAATTCAAAGAGTTTACTTTGATGATAGTTACCATTGTTTTTGCATATATCATAAGGTCGTTCATTTTTCACAGACATTAGGGAAGAGTAATTTTTTTGCTTTCTTTCTAGGTAGTTCAGTGGTACATTTAGACAGGATATAGTGTTGCAACCAGCGTTTTAAAAATCGCCGAGTCGAATCGGACTCGCCCGGTTCGACTCGGAATTCACGAAAATGGACCGGATCGGTTTAAAAATCGGGAATCGTCCGGTTTTAGAGAGAACCGGACGATTCCGCACAGTGACTCGCCGATTCACTGTGCGGAATCGGCGAGTCCGTGAAGAACACGGGTTGCACAGTGTTCTTCACGGGATTCTTTCAAATTTGTCATTTTTTGATCATTTTTTTTGTTTTTTTTTGGCATGTGATCTGATTTGCAAGCTGTAAACAGCTTTATTCAGCTTTTTCAAGGATTAAATGGTGGAAAAATTGGTTGTTTTTGGATCACGAAAATTCGGGGTTTAGGGTTTCCGCTTTTTCTGAAATTTCATGCCAAATAGGGCATGAATCTTTCAAAATTTGTAGGCATTTTGATCTTAAAGCTGTGAATCAAAACCTTTTGTTACTAATTTGTGATAATCGTTGAGAAAAACAGAGTTTTTTGGAAATTGAAGGCTTCGGTTCACAAAAACAGGTAAGAACTTTGGGTTTTTTTTTTTTCCGCCATTTGATTTATTTCACGGCATATTTTGAACAAAATGAGTTCAATAGTTAGGGTTTTTAATCTTTATTGTGTCTAGTATGATTT
>NW_006497083.1:3144078-3159111 GCF_000471905.2 Amborella trichopoda
TATATATATATATATATATATATATATATATATATATATATATATGAGAAAAGATGGGATTAGCCCACTAGCTCATATTAATATATGAGCCCAACATCTCAGATTGATTCTGGGCCGATCTGACTATCACAGATGTCTAGTAGTATTTAAATTTTAGTTTTTCTTCTACAAATCTAAATTACTTGAAATTTTAGAAGTGTATTCATAATAAATAAGTGAATATTAAAAAAATATCAAAAAAATATTTTACATAAAATAAATTGATGAAAATACCCCCGAAAAGTTTTGGGGGGTATTTTGGTCTTTTTTTTACGAATAATTTTTTTATATTTTTATTAGGTGCGTCTTGATGAGAAGAACACACACCTAAAATTTTAAATAGCTTGGATTTGTAAAAAAATAAATAAAATTCAAGCACTACCGGACATCTATGATTGTCAGATCGGCCCAGATTCAATCTGGGCCGTTGGACTCATATGTTCATATGAGCTAGTGGGCTAACCCCAGCTTTTTCATATATATATATATATATATATATCATAGAAAAAAATCCTAAAAGATAAGGAATTTATTTAGAATTTGTTTTTTTTTTTTATAGTTTTTTTCTCATTTTAGCAATGATTGGAAAGTTTTTTGGTAATAAATACTTATTTATATTTTTCCATAATTTTTAGATTATTTTGAAAAGGGTGTGGTTTGTATAGAGCCTCGGCTCTAAACAATCAAAGTAAAGTACACATTTAAATAGTACTGAGAAATTTGGTTTCAATACTGAAAATCGTTGTGATAGCCTTAAAATATATTTTAATTTTTAATTATTAAATTTAAAGCTTAAAAAATAGTGTGAATTTAGTAGTTCTATAAAAACTTGAAAATCTTGAAAACTGACGTTCTAAAAATGTGTTACAAGATACACCATTTTCAAAACTTGAAATCTATTTTTTTCTCACGTTCATGCATCTTGATGTCGTGATAATTTGAAGATATTTGAGCATCAAAACAATCCTTTCTAGTGAAATTTTTGAGGTGGGCTTTAATTTGATTGTTTAGAGCCCCGACTCTATATAAACTTTTTCCTTTTGAAAATATCCCCAATCACCGGCTGTTATTTTATTATTGGCTTAAAGGGCACGTAGGCGGCTCATCGGGTTGAAAGTGAAAGTCACCTAAAATCAGCAGAATGCTCTCGAAATCGATGAACTTGAGTAAGATATAGGAGAGTGGGATTTCACATGAGGGTGAATTTCGGAGATCTACAAAGGAACGCCATTTTTTAATCTCATTTTGATGTGTTTTACTTAATCTTATTTTAAACATACATTTCTTATTTTTTAGATTTTTTATATTTTTTTCTATTTTTTCTATTTTTTTATTGCTACTAAACTTGGCACAACTCAAGCCGAGTTACTTGGACTCGGTGCGAGTATTTGGATCAGCATGAGCCGAGTACGCGGCCCGAGTAGTGATTTCCAACACTCATATAAATGGGAAAGTAGAGAATAAGACCATTTATCTTTGCTACAAGGCGGTCACATTAATCTTGACCGTTGAATGCAAAATTAGGTGACTACAATATTCTATTGATCAAGTTTAAACTTCAAACAAAAATTTTTCAACCTTTATAACACATCCAAGCTATTAAATTTCACATCTGAATGGTGGTAAGTAATTGTGAGGGTCTCATTGTATACAATCCCTAAGGCCCATCCCAAAATAGAAAATAATTCGAGCATATCGGGCCGGGCTCGCCCAGTCCCTTACTGATACTATCTCGAAGTTTCTCGTTCTCACTAGCCGCAATTTCCATTCGTCATTACCCTTCACCTAATGGTCCACCCAAAATTTAATTTAAAATTGCAAAATTCCCTTTCTAAAATTAGTTGAGGGTTTGTTTAAATAAGAAGATAATATCGTTTGGAGAGCGGCATCGACCTTCAATTTGCGATGGAGACAGAAATGGAAAAAAATAAAAAATAAATAAATTGGCGAAAATGAGGCGATGCTGACGTGGCGCACGAAGCTTTGTCCTCACTGCTGAAGAAAAGACGATAGTTTTTTTATGCATTACACGTCAGATCCACGTAACGTGTCCCACCACGTTGGTGCCAAGTCTAATACCCGAAAATGACCCTGACTACTCCATTACTTCCCTCAGCTAATTTGTTTGGTCCCTTGCAAGAAACAAAACATGTGGTTGCGTATATTTTATGGGTTGCCTTTATATAGAATGAGACAATTATGGGCCGCCTTTTTCTCACCTTGCATAATTCTATCTCTCGTATCGCTTCAAAAGCAAGTATTTTTTCAATTTGCTAGTTAATTTCTTGATTATCTCTCTATATCTTATTTATGTCGAAAATGGAAAAATTTGCTTTCGACAACTTTAAAAAAGGAATTGTCTGCAAATAGAGCATTTATCTTTTGCGAATGTTACAATCATTCTTGTTCCTTAAATTTCAAAATAGGTGGTTGTGAGAATGTCATTGAATAGACACAACATTACGAAAAAGAATTCTTGAAGTTCGTGACTCATTTCAAGTCATTCGATTTAACATCTAATGAGGAAGAATGATTGTGATTTTCATGTATATATATATATATATATATCAAGGTATATTAAAATAACAAAATTTTGTACTAAAAATAATTTTATGCTTTGGCTGAAGAGGCTAAATCACATCGAAGTGGTTGAAGGTAGGCTGAAGCAAATTCAATTGAACTTCGCTTCGGTCTAAGCCAAAAAATCAGAAGATTTCAGCGGTAGCGAAGCGAATCTAACAACATTGTTGATTGGTCCCGCCATTCATGGACATGTGTATGGTGATTCGTGTCTTGTATCATACCCATATGCATCTTCTCCATATGTATCATTCAAATATGCATCCTCTCTATTTTTGGGTTAAGAAATCTCTTTCTTTTGAAATGTTAATGTTACTCTCTCTTTCTTTTGAAATGTTAGTAGTACTCTTGTCTCTATTGTCTTTAACCAAATATTGGCTTTGATTTTTAGTACTCTATATCTCTCTCTATCGTCTTTAACCAAATCTTGGCTTTGAATTTGACCACCTAATTCTCAGGACTACAAGATAAGTGAAAATCAAGCCAGGGACCTACATAGACTCCCTACAAATTATTTAATAGTGTGGCCCAATCCAATGTATTCCCCTACCCCCTTTGCTCTTCAAGTGTACTGCCGCCCCTTTTCTTGCCTCTTCTATCACGCACATTAGAAAAAGCGGACGATCTAACTGCTAATCGGTCGGTTAGATCGAAACCGGTAGGTAGTTTTAATGATCTATCAGTATAGAAATATTTTTTTAACAAAATCTATATAAATTCTCAAAAATAAAGAATTTTGTTCGTAATGTATTTTTTAATATTATATATATTATGGTAAAGATTAAAAATTAATTTTGTCATTAATACTCACATTAATTAAAAAATCAATTCATTAAAATCTATTTTTTCATTAATTTTCAAATTCATTTGAAGTATTTTGTTTTAATATAACTTTTTGTCTTTTTAACGTTTTCAACAATTTTTTAACTATATATTTAGTAGAATTTTTTTTGTCTTTTTAACGTTTTCAACAATTTTTTAACTATACGAAACTTACCTGACTAAAACAATTGAATCAAGGTTTACTTGTTAGGCCGGTTAGTCCGTTTTCGAACCCATATCTGGATAACCGTTTCGGTTTGATTTTGCATACACTCGTTACGCATTAACATCCTTCTTCCCGATTTCAAATTCCTCTTTTCAAAGGTATAATAGTCGTTAAAAATCAGGTGCATTTAATGCAATTAAAAAAAAAAAAGTAGATATGAGACATGGCATTGAATGGCCATAAAGTAGTTAGAATCCAACGGCCGCACGCGCACGTAACGTAATCGGAGCGGTTACGGCGTTTACCCGATACCGGGTTATTAAAAAAAATTTGAACTGTAATTTTATAAATAAAAAATAAAATAATAATAATATAAAAAAGGCGGTAAGAGTATAGAAGGACCATACCAGATCTAAACCCAATGCATTTTGCATTTTCAAAATGTAATATATAATATAAAGAAAATAAATACAGCAAATAAACTGCCACGCACCACGTGGCCTGTCTGGCTTTGGCTCAAATATCATTGTCTTTCTATACAGTTTGGTCGTGAACATACAAAAAATGAAAAATAAAGCAAGGAAAACAAGGCCGACACCTCTCTCTCTCTAGAAAACTCTTTCTCAATCTACACAGGGTGACACCTCTCTTTCCCTCTCTAACTCTTCACTCTACACACTACTTTCTCCCTCTTTCTCTCTCTAAAATTTACCTTTTATTTAATTTACATAATGGAGCATGCATTAGGGTTTTCATCACTAAATATTTGAGGGGCGTGGACATACTCAATAGAGTAACCCGGCCCATAGCCATAATACTCCATTTTGTTGACCACCACCTTGGTGGAGGGATCCTCTTTCTTGGCCTCTCCGCCACCTTCTTTCTTCTCTCCACCACCTTCTTTCTTCTCTCCACCGCCTCCCTCTTTCTTCTCTCCACCGCCTCCCTCTTTCTTCTCTCCGCCACCTCCCTCTTTCGGCTTCTCCGCCTCTTTCGGTTTCTCAGCTGGTTTCTCATCCTTCTTGGGAGGGACTAATTCGACATTTCGTTTTAGTTTCTCTTTCAAGTAAATCGGAAGGGCCTTCACGTCCATTGTGCCCTTTACAGTCACCAGGTCCTTCTGAGAGTCTAATTCCACGCTTTGAACGCCTGACAAATGCAGTACACAAATTCAATCAACAATAAAATTGTGACAGTGAAATATATATTGTATTGTTTGAAAGTTGAAATGAAAGCATTGACAATAGAAAAAAGAAAAAAAAAGAAGCATTGACAATAGAAAAGAAAAAAAAAAAATGGGAGTTTGAATTTTGAAGTGAATATAATAAAATTCAATGTGAAAAGGGCCCAGTTTTTTTATTAGCGAAACTACCGGGCCTCACTTCAAGATTTTGATACTCGTGTGATGCTCTCTCTCTCTCCTCTTTCTCTCTCTACACAGGTTGTTGGGACAGTAACTCTAATCCCCCAAATTTTTCTTTCTCGTTTGGTGAACGAGGCATGCAAAAGTAAATAATGGAATCATGGTAAATGTTTTGTTTAGGGAGTAGTTGCCTTAAATAATCAACAATAAGGCGTACCTCTAGATATTGTTAAAAGATGATTTTTTAGTAGCAAAAAATTTATGCTATGGCTGGAAAATTTACTTTCATATTTGTAATTATAAGATTTAAAGCTTCAAAAATAATGTAAATTGAGTATATTTATAAATTCGGTGAAAATTGACTGCCCAAATAATGCATTACAGGATGCATTATTTCTCAGATTTGAAATTTATTCTCTCCACATCTATACATCTCAAGTTCAAGATGATCAAGAGAAAAGCTGGGGCTTAAATGATTAGCTCTTGACGATTTGCATCACTGCATCGTAAGCTCAATTCTTACAAAAGGGTAGGGGCCATTCTCCCCACCAACTCATCCAAAAAAATAATAATTCAACATGATATAAAGGGTAGGGGCCATTCTCCCCACTGACTTACCCCAAAAAAAAAAAAAAATTCTAGATGATCGAAGTGAAAGTATTTTGAAATCGAAACAACCTCTTCTAATAAAATTTTGAGATGTGCCATCATTTGATTGTTACTTCGAAGGTTTTTTAAAATCGAAACAACTGAGTTTTTTAGATGGGCCTTCATTTGATTGTTTAGGGCCTCAACCTTATGTATTTTTTTCCATTTGTTAAAAGTGAAATGTCCCACCTTTAATCTTCTTGATTATCCGTCTAATTTTTCTAATACAACCCTCGCAATGCAGCCGGATCTTCAAAACAACCGTTGAAACACTGGGCTGTGAAATTCACAAAAACTCAAAATAAGAATCCCTCTGCAAATTAGAGAGAGAAACAAAATACCAAAACAAGACATTTATTAATTGTTTTTGAATTTATATGGGTCCAAATTATTATTACCTCTTTGCTTTTCTTTTCCTCCACTTTTTTTTCAGTCTTTTCTTCTGGTTTTTTCTCACCTGTTTCTTTTTTGGGAGCAGGGCTCAAAAGCTCCACCTTTTTCTTGGTTTTCTCCTCCACTCTCTCTCTGATTTTTGATGGATCAACTTTCCCCACCACCGTAAGCTTGTTGGTACTGCAATCCGCCTTTACACTCTCAACTCCTGCAAAAAGGTATTAAAAAATAAAATCAACTTTCTCCAGAAAAAAAGAAAAAAATATAAATAAGTGAATAACTACCCAAGAAATTAACCATGAAGGAAGAAATTAGAACACATGAGAGAAAATTAACTACATTTCTCTCCTATATATTGTCACCATAATAATTTGAAAAATAAAAAACCACTCAAAATATAGTTACAAAAAAGAAAAGACAGTTTTTGAAACTACACATTTCATAGTCTCAGATTTAGTTCATTGATAGAAGACCCTTTTCTCTAAAACCAAACATTTAAATCACAGAAAATGTGAAAAAAGGGTGAAAATACCACATTTCCCTTTAATTTCAGCATTACAACTTACTAATATTGTGAAAACAAATCAAAATCCGAATCAAGCATTCATTCAAACAGAAAAAAACAAACCCCAAACACACACACAAATCCAAATGAACCACTTAAATGAACAAAAGACAGAAGAAACTACATATACAACAATCTCAAAAAACTTAATTTATAATGGAAATCCATCTCTCCATTGTTGAAATTTGTTAATATGAAAAAAAATACCTTCAGAATTCTTCACTGCTCTTTTAACCTTCCTAGCACAACCCTCACAGTGCATGTCAACCTTAAGAACCACAGTTGTGGGTCCATCCTCCTTCTTCCCTTCTCCCTTGTTCTTCTGGCCATCGTCTTTCGCCTGAAAAAATCGGCAAAAACGGCAATTAATTCCCTAAAGAAAACCAGAAGACCGAGGAAATGGCGATTGTTTGATGTATTCAGACTCATGAAAATTAAAGAAACCAACTCACCTCTCCCATTCCTCGTTCGAATCGTCAAAGGAAATCAATCTCTTAAGAGAGAAGAGAACAAAAAAACGCAGATAACAAATGGGCCTTGTCTTTCAAGTGGAGTAACGAGGCAGGGAGTAAAGGCCGTTTAATAGACGCGCGCGTCCGTTGATGATGATGTATGTGTGCATGTGTTATGCATGTGGGCATGGGTGCATGGCGTATATGGTCAAACAGTGAGGCGGGGCCCGGCCGCCAGGTTGGACTCACGGAGGCGGCCAAGGTGGTCTGACGTGGCTGGTGGAGAATATCGTACCGCATACAAAACGACAAGATCGTAATCAATTTTTTTATAGTGAAATTTTAGAGTAGAACTCTAATTTTCCGTATTATTTTACGGTAGATTTTCTTTCTGTTTTTTTTAAGCGGCTTAAAATTTTTTTAAAGATTTCATTATACCCCTCATCTCTTATCTTTCTTTTTTATTGACTTTTTATCATAAAAATTAGCTTTAACAAATCTTTTTATACCATTTCAACCTAAATCTTTTTTAATAGGTGGAAAGAGAAAGAGATGGTTAAAAAAGTTTTTGAGATGTAATAGTATAAAAAAATTTATTGGGACTAATTTTTATGGTCAAAAGTCAATAAAAGAAGAGATAAGAGAGGGGTACGGTAAAATCTGTAGGGATTTCCTTATGCCGCTTGAAAGAAAAACAGAAAGAAGATCCACCATGAAATAATATGAGGAATTAGGGTTCTATACAAAAATTTTCCTTTTTTTATTAATGGGCTTAAAAATACGGAACAAATTTATATAGGGCCGAGGCTCTAAACAATCAAATTAGAGGCTACCTCAATAATTTCACTAGAAGATGTTATTTTGATGCTCAAATATCCTCATATTGATCATCTCGACATGGACATCAAGATCCATGGACATGAAAAAAAAAGTGGATTTCATGTTTTGGAAATAGTGCATCTTATAATGTATTTTTAGACAGTCAATTTTCAAGATTTTCAATTTTTCATATATCTACTACATCTACACTATTTTTTTAGCGTTAAATTTTATAATTAAAGATGAAAATATATTTTAAAGCTATGACAAAGATTTCTAGTATTGAAACCACATTTTTCGACATTATTTAAATGTGCTCTTTATTTTGATTGTTAGAGCCTCGGCTCCATATAAACTACACCCTAAAAATATTTCTAGGATGCCCTCCTCGGGTGCTGCATAAGGGAATGCCGGGTGAAGGCTATGTGGTTTTTGGTACAGGTACTCACAAATTTGTCTCTAAGTGAAAAGAAAATAGAACAAGGAGAAGGTTATACAAGGTTTGTAGTTTTATATTAAATTAAGGTGCACATGTCAAGTGAAATCCAATTCACGAAAATATTTGATCTATGGATAGCATTGTTATGACAAAGGTTGATGAAAAATGGATTTTTAAATCCCAAAAATAGTTCATCTTTCAATTGAAAGAAAGACTAATATGATCTTGCAGGAGAATATATATATATATACATATATATTATTTTTCACCCTTTTTTCTTTTAGCAAAGATTATTTACAAGTATTCTTATTACAATAACTCTTTGCTTCAAAGAAAAGGGAAAGTTTTCTATGTTCCCCTTACAACATAGAAGTTATATCCTCCTCCTACCATCTAGCCGTCCATTTTTTATCAAGAGAGCTGCTCACCGATCTTAGATCCGGCTTTTCAAAGTATTTTATTTTTAGTGGCTTTAATACAAATTTTCTGATTATGAAATTTGGTACATGTCATCTTCTCAATGGGGCACACCTATAAAAAATATTAACAATAATATTTCGATAAAAAATAATGACGTAACCCTTGAATCTTTCAGGAGTATTTTGATCATTTTATTTTATCTAAAATATTTTTTTATATTTTTTGTTAGTGCGAGTTTAATAGAGGAATGGACGTCCAAAATTTGATGTCAAAATAGTTTATAGAAAAAATTAAAAACAAAATAGTGTAGAGACGTGACATTGTGATTGAGGCAATCTTAGCCCTCCATTAAAAAATGGACTGTTGGATAAGGGGCAGGATAAAACTTCTATGTTGTAGGGGAAACATAGAAAGTTTTCCCCAAAGAAAAATAAAACCAACAAATCCAAGATCTTTAAAACCTTGATGCCATTAAACCAATTTTCTTTAAACAAAGAAAATAACCACTACTTCTTATCCTTGGGAATATAAAGACAATATAATTAAATAGGCAAGAAACAAAAGGAGAATGCCGGAGCTTACATCAACTTGGCTTATTACACCCACATCGAGTTACTACCATCCGATGACGGGAGATCAACGATCAACGATCAACCTTCAATCTCAGCCGGGAAAAAAAGTTTAAGAGAAGCCCTCAAATGGAACTATGGACTCCACTTGATTACAAAAACAAACTTAAGTCCAAACCGTCAAGACCTAATCTAAGTAAGATAATATCTTCTTACTACTACCCAACCCTTATGTTTATCAAGGCAAAATGAGATAAATAGAACATTATCTAGGTAGGACATGACCTTTAGGTCAAACTAAAAAGTGAGAGAGATAATTCAAGAGGTGGAGCGTGCCCCTTAATATGATCTAGAGAGAGAGAGAAAGAGAGAGAGAGACTTCTAAGGTAGGGGCGTGCCCGCTATTGCTACCAAGGGGGAGAGAGAAATATTTAGAGAGATAAGAGAAATTTTTGGTATAGAAATTTATGGGCAAGAGGTCCTCTATTTATAGTGAAAAAACATGATTAGGGTTTCTTAGGGTTTGTCTTGACTTACCTCTTCTTGTGAGATTGAACGTGAACTATTGATCTTAGGTAATTTGTAGGGTGAGTGATTTGAGTCATCCATTCCATAGATGAGCCATCAATATTATGGAAGGTGCTAGAACCATTATCCCCCATTCCTAAATCATTTTCTCATCAATAGAAATTAAATAAAATATTTCAAATATAATATGGCGCATACTAAAATAATACACAAGCCTTTTCATAATTTCCAAAAGTCCATACAAAGCTTCCTCAAACCAATACCTTTCCAAAACACATAGCAACTTGGCCCACAAGCCAAAGTCACTTATCACAAAAAAAAAAAAAGCTTCTAAATAGGTGCGATGTGCCATCAATAAGAGGATCTTACGGGCCCACACAATGGGCTACCATGCAGTTTTAAATATTTTTAAAACTCAATAAAATAATTTTAGAATTTATTTGAATATTTAAATCAATGTAAAATTAATATCTCTTTGTAAATCCAAATTTGATAAATAAAATATCCAGAGATATATAAAAATTTAAATAATAATTCTAATATTATATATATAATAAAACAAACATAATTAAATTCATTAGATGGGAAAACGATTTATATGGTATAGGAATAAAATCAATAAACATTGGGGCACTCCACATTCAATTGTGGACTACAGACCACACTTGTTTTATCAAACTGATCAAGTGTTTTCCATGACCTACAGTCCATGCAGGGGCTCATCAGTGTGTCACCAAAGTCTAGCCGATGAGCCAAGGGGTCGTAATCCCAGTTTGTGGAATCCAAGTTCTCCTCTAAAGACGTATCAATGTCACCTAGACCTGATGTGACCACAGCTCCTATGACACATATGAGTATCTCTCGCACATGACAAGCTTCAACTTGAAAGGTAGTTCGCTTTCTTGAAATGACTATCATATGTGCATATCGTGTGATGGAACCTAGATGAGGCTTTTGCCCCCGTCTCTGAAGGCTACAATCACTCATCCGGGCATACTGCGAACTCATCAAGAGATGGCATATCAGAACCCTTATGTGATAGTTTTTTATACTCATGTAACATAAGTTTTTCCCAACCGACTGACCTAGTTCCTAAAGCTCAATTCGGTATCAGTAAAGGTAATTTTCTTAGTATACTCCTTGAGGGACTACACTCCCACTGAGTTCATAATCCACTATATCAAAATATTTTATTATAAGCACTTATAAGGCTATTAATGGTCACACTCATCTAACATCTCTCACTTGGCCTTTGAATTACATTATCTCTTCCCCACTTTCTCTCATCCCCTTCTCTGTCACATGTCTTATAAAAATATTAGGGGCAATCCCTTTTGTTAGAGGATCTGTAATCATCATATGTGTAGATATATAGTTAATCTCTATCTCTCTCAATCTTACCTCATTTCTCATGTGATAAAAATATGGTTTTATGTGCTTGGATTTCTTATTAAAACACGTCTCCTTTGAAACACAAAATGCCGCCATGTTGCATAGAAAATCCATACTACCGTACAACACACAGGGAAAAAGTTGAGTTGATTAAGAAATTTTTTAATCCATATGGCCTCCTTGGCCGCCAAACAACATGCCATGTATTCTGCCTCCATGGTGGACAAAAACACCATATCATGTTTCTTTGACTTCCAAGGAACTGTACCCCCTTCAAACATAAACACATATCTAGATATGAACTTGGCATAATCTGGATCTGTGAGATAGTTTGTATCTGAATAACCCTCAATTGCTATTTCAGTTCCTCCTTTGTATGTAAGCACATAGTTCATTGTCCCTTTCAAATATCCGAGGATTCTCTTAACTGCCCTCAAATTCTTCTCTCCAGGATTGCATTGGAATCGACTAACCATGCTCGTGGAGAAAGATAAGTTAGGCCTTGTTCCCGTCATGATGTACATAAGGGACTCAATTGTGCTTCTATAAGGCACGCTCTCTATGACTCTTAGATCAATATCTTCAGTAGGACACATCTTATTATTAAGCTTCATCTTTTTATCTATTGGGGTAGACATGTGCTTACACTTATCCATATCAAACTTTTTCAGTATCCTCATGCAGTAGATTGCTTAAGAAACTTGGATAGTTTTCTCCTTTTAGTTTCTTATTATCTCGATGCCCAATACATATGAAGCTTCTCCAAGATCCTTCATATCGAAGTGTTGTGCAAGGAAAGTTTTCATCTCTACTACTAGGGCAATCGAGCTATTAGCAATTAGCATATAATCCACATACAAAGAAATAACAATCACATCACTCCCACTGATCTTTTAATAGATACAATAGTCCTCATTAGTTGTAGAGAATCCTACAGCTAGGGTCTCTTGAAATTTTATGTATCACTGACACGATGTTTGTTTTAGCCCATAGAATGATTTGTTAAGCTTACACACTAAGTTTCTTTTTTCTTTTTCCTCAAATCCCTTAAGGTTGACTCATGTAGATTTCTTCTAAATCTCTATTTAAGAAGGTTGTTTTGACATCTATCTGATGAACCTCAAAATCAAAATGGGCTGCTATGGCTATAAAAATTTGGATAGATGAAGATTTGGTAACTGAAGAAAATGTTTCATCATAATCTATCCATTCTTTTTGGGTAAATTCCTTTGCAACTAATCTAGCTTTGTAATTTTCTATTTTCCCTTCTTAGTTTAACTTCTTCTTGAAAATCCACTTACATTTTATAGCCTTACGTTTTCGAGGTAGTGGCATTAGTTCCCAAACATGGTTTTGATTAATTGAAGCATATTCGTCGTTTATGACTTCTACCCAATACTCATTTTCAGGACAAGACACGGCTTCATGGTAAGTTTTAGGTTCAGAATATGGATCTTCCCCAACCCTATCATAGTGTTCCCCTAGATAGACAAAATGTTCTAAGTATAGAGGTAGTCTACTAATTCGTTTGCTTCATCTTGGTGTGGGTTGAGGTTTATTTTGATTTGAGAGTTCGGGTTCAAGCTCAAGTCTATTTGAAGTTTCAGATGCGGGTTCTCGAAGCACATCTTTGTTTCTTGTCTCCTCAAAGAGGTCAACTTGTTTGTGACTCAATCTTGCTTCAAAGAATTTTCTCTCGAAGAAGTGAGCATCGCGACTTTCAATAACTGCCCCGATTTCAAGGTTGTAGAATCGATACCTCTTATTAGGATCTGGGTAGCCAATGAAAATGATCTTTATAGTTTGGTTGAAGTTTGGCCAAATTTTGGTATAGAATTAGAACATGGGCTGAGCAATCCCAAACTTTTAGATGATCAAGGGAGGGAGCATGACTGGTGAATATTTCGTGAGGAGTAAGTGATGCGGCTTTTGTGAGAGTCCGATTAAGGATATAAAATGCCGTCAACACGGCTTCTCCTAAAAAATCTAGGGAGAGCATAGAGTGCCCCATCATACTCCTTACCATTTCAACCTACATTGTTTTGTTCCGGAGTGTAAGGCATGATGTATTGATGGGTGATTCCGTTTTCGACACAAAGTTCTTTGAAAAGTTCGGATGAATTTCTCCTCCTCTATCGAATCTAAGGACTTTAATTCTTAAGTTAGTTTGATTTTCTACTTCGGCTTTATATATTTTAAACTTTTCTAAGCCTTCAGATTTTGTGTGTATTAGATACACATGGCCATATTACGAGGGATCATCTATAAAAGAGATGAAATATCTTTTACGGCTTTTAGTAGCCACATTCATAGGACCACATATATCACTATGAATGATTTCTAAAATATTAGTAGCTCTTTTTACGCTAGTGATATTTTTCCTTGCACATAAGACTCACACATTTTGATGAATCACCCTTATAATTTTGATGAATTCTGTCATTTTTCAATCTTTCAATTCTTTGGTAATTAATGTATCTTAACTTCATATACGATATGGTAACATCCAAACCATTAGGGGACGAGACATAAGCAATGTTCTCTTTCATTTCAATAGTAAATAAACAATCTACAAGAAGTCTAGTCTTAACAACATTATTGCCCTTCTTGACTATCACTTTCTCTCCAACGAAAGTGGTCACAAATCTCGCTAGAGACATCTTGAGAACTTAAACCAAGCATTTCCTCATATTGGGAGCATAAAGTGCTGGTTTTAGGATCAAGACGCTTCCACTCTTCAATTTAAGCTCAAAATCCTCAACTCCAAGCACGTCGGCCTTTTGTTTCCCTCCCATATAGATATGTTGCTCTCCCGGCCCCATGGGAGTAAAAGAGCCGTGGCCTTCTTTAGTGCTTGTGACATAAGCTATAGCTCCCGAGTTAAGAGACAAAGAAGCTCCATTGGGGTCGGATAGCAATGTCTCAAAGGTCACACAAGCAAGTCCCTTGTTGATCCCACCAATTTGTTGGACTGACAATACTTGGTTATATGACCCACTTTCTTGCAAATAATGCATGTCATAGTCTCTCTCTTTCTTTCTTTATTTTCAAAATCTCTTTTTTTATTGTCTCCTCTCTTTCCAAAATTATTTCTACCATTTCTATTTTTAGGTTTAAAAGAGGGTAGAAATTTTACCATGTGTATGGCCTCCCTTGGAGTTGATGTCAGTGCATGCTTTGAGTTCCTCCTTTTTTCTTCTCCTTTGGTTGTTGTAATGAGCTCCTCCAACTTTGAGGCCTTCCTTCTCGCCGAAAGGGAGGATACAAAAGTTTCCCATGAGTTAGGTAGTGAATTCATGAGCTGAATCACATGCATGAGTTTAATAAGTTTCATGCCGGTGTCTTCTATTTATCGGACTAGTACACAAAATGTGTGCACATGATTCGAGAATCTAGTTCCCTCGGTCATCTTTATGTCATTGTGTTTTTTCATAGCCATAACTTGTTTCATGAAAGAGGGATCCGCATACTCTCTCTCAATCCTATCAAATATTCCACTTGCAGTATAAATTGATTCATACTTGAAAGCATACGAGTTAGTCATAATGCACAAAAGGATGTGCTTACACCTCAAGTTTCTCCTCTTTCAAGTAGCATACTCATCTTTGATTGCTTGAGATGAATCGTCACTTGGACGATCCTCATAGAGCATCTCATGCAAGTGTTTCTCATAAAGGACATACCCAATCTTTCTTTTCTAAAAGACATAATTGGTCCCATCAAGCCTTTCGATTTATAGGATATCTGAGATGAAGGTACGGGCATCCATATCTTTTTATTCCCAAGTTAGATCCATACTAAATAAAGAGAAAATACTCCTAATTGCAACAAGTAACCT
>NW_006497083.1:3159178-3173335 GCF_000471905.2 Amborella trichopoda
TACTTTCCTACCCTTTTCCTTTTGTAGTACTTATTACAATAACTCTTTGCTTCAAAGAAAAATAAAACCAATAAATTCAAGATTTTTAAAACCTTGATCCTAATAAACAAATTTTTTTTAAACAAAGAAAAGAACTACTACTTCTTATGCTTGAGAATATAAAGACAATATAATTAAATAGGCAGGAAACAAAAGGAGAATACCGGAGTGTACCTCAACCGGGCTTATTACACACCATACCGATTCGCCACTATCTGATGGCGCGAGATCAACGATCAAGTTTCATTCTCAACAGGGATAGCAAGTTTAGGTGAAGCCCTCGAATAGAACTATGAACTTTTCTTGATCACAAAATCAAACTTCTCTTAGGTCCAAACCCTCCAGACCTAATCTAAGTAAGATAATATCTTTTTACTACTACTCAACCCTTAAGTTCATCACGGCAAAATGAGAGAGATAAAACATCATCTAGGTGGGGCGTGCACCTTAGGTCAAATTAGAAAACGAGAGAGATAATTCAAGAGGTGGGGCGTGCCCCTTAGTAAGATCTAGAGAAAGATAGACTTCTAGGGTTGGGGCGTGCCCCCTATTGCTTCCAAGAGAGAGAGAAATATTTAGAGAGACAAGAGAGGTTTTTGGTGTAGAGATTTTATAGGCAAGAGTTCTTCTATTTATAGTGCAAAAATAAGATTAGGGTTTCTTAGGATTTTTCATGGTTTGTCTTTTCTTGTGAGATTGAACTTGAACTATTGATCTTGGGTGACTTTTGAGGTGAGAGATTTAAGCCCTCCATTTCATAGATAGGCCATTAACATTATGAAAGGTGTTAGAACCCTTATCCCCATTTTCTAAACCATTTTCCTATCAATAGAAATTAAATAAAATAATTTCACATATAATATTGTGTATACCAAAATAATACACAAGTCTTCTCATACTTTCCAAAAATCCATACAAAGCTTCCTAAAGCCAATACTTTTCCAAAACACATAACAACTTGGCCTACAAGCCAAATGTACTTATCACAAAAAAAGAAGGCTTCTAAATGTATGGAGCGTGCCAGCCATGAGAGGATCTCATAGTCCCCACCATCTAGGCTATGGTGGACCTATGTGCACAATGAGCCACCATGCAATTTTAAATATTTTAAAACTTAATAAAATAATTTTAAAATTTATTTGAATATTTAAATTAATGTAAAATCAATATCTTTGATTTTATAAATCAAAATTTGATAAATAAAATATCTAGAGATTTAAAAAAATTCAAATAATAATTTTAAAATCATATACATATATATATATATATATATATATTATAAAAAAACACAATTAAATTCATTAGATGAAAAAATGATCAATATGGTTTAGGAATAAAATCAATAAACACAGGGGCAATCTACCTTCAACTGTGGACTACGGACCACACTTGCTTTATCAAACCGACCTAGTGTCTCCTATGACCCACAGTCCATACAGAGGCTCATCAGTGGATCACCAAAGTTTGGCCTATGAGCCAAGGGGTCGTAATCTCAGTTTGTGGATTTCAGGTTCTCCCTTAGAAGCGTACCAAGGTCACCTAGACCTAAAGCGACCATAACTCCTATGACCCATATGGGTATCACTCACACATGTATAAGCTTCACCCTGAAAGATGGTCCACTTTCTCGAAACGACTATCATATATGCATGCCGTGTGATGGTACTTAGATGAGGCTTTGGCCCCCATATCTAAAGGTCACCATCACTTACAAGGGTCACACTCGGCTCACTCATCTGGGAATACTCCGATCTCATCAAATGATGACTTATTAGAACCCTTATCAGATAGTTTTCTATGCCTAGGTAACATAAGTTTTTCTCCATTGCCTCGCCTAGTTCGTAAAACGCAGTTCAGTATCAACAAATGTAATTTGCTTAGTATAGTTCTCGTTGGACCATATTTCCACTGAGTTCGTGTTGCATTATCAAAATGTTTTATTACAAGCACTCATAAGGTATTTAATGATCACACTTACCCAACACCAATACGTTATATGGATTATTTATTTTCAAGATTTTAAGTGTTTAATAGATTTGCTTGACCTGCATTTTTTTTTTTTCGGATTTTAAATTTCATATTTTGGGGTTAACAATGGATCTTCAAGCCATTGTAAGATTTGTAATACTAAAACTACAACTTATTAAAAAATTTAAAGGCGTGCCATACTTGTATAGTGTGAAGTGAACACCTTACACGAGTCCCACCCATTAAATAAGGGCATGCATATAGCCCGGGCTTCATGTAAAGCCACATTTTAAAATGCCGTAAAAAATGTACTGTTGGTGTTAGAACTCTTATGATGTACGCAAATCTATTTCGGCTCATATATATAAGTTTGGGGAACAAATATTATAACACAATCGACAATTCTAAAATAGTTAAAATAAGCTATTTAATTACAAAATTACAAGATATACTATTGGTAAGACTTGAAACCTAAAATTTAAATCAAAAGATAAGGTGGCGGTTTTCTGTGCGGCGTTGGCTCTAAACAATCAAATTAGAGCCCATCTAAAACATTACATTGTTTTGATGCCCAAGTATCTTCAAATTGATCACCTCGACATCGAGTTGCATAGATAGGAGAAAAAAAATGGATTTCAAGTTTTGAAAATAGTACATCTTGTAATGTATTTTTGGACCGTCAAATTTCAAGACTTTCAAGTTTTCATATATCCTCTCAATCTACACTATTTTTTTGTTTTAAATTTATAATTAAAGATAAAAATATATTTTAAGGCTATCACAAAGATTTCCAGTATTGAATCCATATTTCTCGACACTATTTGAAGGTCCACTTTACTTTAGTTGTTTAGAGCCTCGGCTCTATACAGACCGCACCCTTTAGAATAGGAAAATTGTTTCATGTGGGTCGGACCGCATTTCTATATATGCGGTCCAGAAAGTGTGAAGCATCCATCTTAAAGATGGACGCAAATAGGTGTTCTATCTAAAAACATTGGAAACTAATAGTCCAAATGATTTCTTACCAAAATTATTATTTTTAGTTTTTAAAATACTTTTCTTTTTCATATTCATGATCTACATATTAGAGAAATTAAATCTTAAAATCCATCTCAAAAATAAATTTATAAAGAGGCCCGCATTTCTACGTATATAGGCCTGGCCACATAGAAACTAGTCCTTTAAAATATGGCACTTTTTGGTTATTTAAAAAATTTGATTGACAAGTGTAAAACATGAATAACATTACAATACTTAGGATTTGGGATCCCTAAAAGGGGTTGTGTCAATGTAACTATGTAAGGATAAGATTTTGATGAGTCCACTGATTGAGCTATATACTTGTGGCCCCTCTCCAAAATCCATCTAAGATGGATTTGGGTTCTAAATGAAAATAAATAAAAAATTCAAATTTATTTATTTTTTATATTTATTTTAACATCATTCATTTTATTTCTTAGTGCCACTACTTTTTGAAATCTACCTTAAAGATGGATGTTTGATGTATTTAAATATGGGATACAATTATTGGAATACATCTGTAGGGGTGGCAACTGGCAGTGCCTCAGACAGGCTGGCCCACGCCTTAACCGGTCCCTTGTCCCTAAAAGGTCGGTCCAGGCCTGGCCCAAGCTCGACCCTAGCGCTATTAAGGCTAGGGGCCAAATAAAAAGAAGAAAAAAAAATAAAAATCAAATTCCCTATTAGCTCTGGGGCCAATTAACATAAAAAAAAATGAAGGAAAAAAAAATTTAAATTTCATGGTCTAGACCCTAGTTTTTTTAGAATTGGGCCGACCGGAATGGGCTGGGCCACCAGACCCATAACCACCTTAACCATCCCCTAACCCATGAAATACTTTTTCCGCCAAGTGGCTATACGCTCCAGTGGAAGCACATGTAAATTGTTTTTAACAATCAAAAACCTTTTTTGCCAAATTCTGTGGAATATTCAATATAAATTTTCGCTGAAATTGGTCCGACACTATAGAAATAGTATGACCTTCTTAGTCTTATGTGAGGGGAAGAATCTCATTTTTTGGAACAAAAACTCAAATGCAAATTTTGTTTGCAATAATTGCTTGAAGCCTTTAGCACGACACATAATGCAAAAAGGCGTTCCCATTAAACCCGTTTTAAAAGCATGTAAAAGATATTACGTAAAAAGACCAACCAGAACATTTCTAGTACCCCAACATTAGTAAAAGTGCCTATAGTTTTTACTAAATATTTTAAAGTTCACACAATTTAGGTATAAGAAGGGTGAGGACTTTAAATTTAAGTAGGTAGATAGTCAACGTAAAATTTTGTCAAAACTCAAAGTAGAATGGCGGACCGGAATTTGTGTAGCCGACCTCAATTAATTGAGATTAGGCTATGATGATGATAATGATATCGGCCTTTAAATTCGCTAAGTCTCCTATATGTATTAGTGCTTCCTACCTTTTAAATTCTTATACATTATCATAATTTCATAGATTCTGTTTTTATATAAAATGTAGAAATTAGGTATGGAGCATGTACAACCAACTTACGATATGCATCATGGAAAATGCACTCACTAGGGACATATCCGTATCGTGTGCTCATTGGAGAGTAGAAATGTGGAGCACAAAATCCAAAACGTGCGTTTGCTGCGAATCTGGAATAGTAAATGAGGAAGGGTGGTAGAATAATGGCGTGTTTGATTTCTAGAAATACGCAGTTTTAGAAACCGCGTTTTTTCAGGGAAGTGGATAGCCCCAAGTTCCATTGTTCCTTATGGATTTGACGGTATCCACATGATGTATATAATTATGGAAAATAGTTTAAAAGGGTTGCAGCCTTATCAAAATAAGAAAAAGCCTCGTATCATAATTCATAAAAAAAACATTCTTGAACATATTATCGTTGTTGGAAATCGATTTTGATCCATTGCCGAAAGAGCTTTCCAGAGGATTTGAAGTGAGGCTTTACTTTGTTTTCATAAAGCCTAGGCCCTATAGAAACTTCATCCATAAGTGGTACAGATTCTATTAGGGTTATTGATTGGGAACATTTTTTTGAGGGAAAAGTTTATATAGAGCCGAGGCTCTAAACAATCAAATTAAGTCTACCTCAAAAATTTCACTAGAAGAGGTTGTTTTGATGCCCAAATATCCTCAAATTGATCAGCTTGACATCAAGATGCATGAACATGAGAAAAAATGGGTTTCATGTTTTGGAAATAATGTATTTTGTAACATATTTTTGGACTGTCAATTTTCAAGATTTTCAAGTTTCATAGATCTCTCGATCTATATTTTTTTTGAAGCTTTAAACTTTATAAATAAAAATGAAAATACATTTTAAGGCTATCAAAAAGATTTTCAATATTGAAATCACATTTCTCGACACAATTTGAAGGTAGGCTCTAATTTCATTGTTCAGAGCCTGGCTCTAATTTCATTGTTCAGAGCCTAAAGCCTAGGCTCAAACCGCACCCTTTTTTTAACTCGAAATATTATTTTCTATTAAACTGATCAGAGATGATCAAAGATGAATATAAAAAAAAATGCAGATATATTATTACTATAACATAATTTTTAATGAAGAAATACTGTTATCATTAACAAATTTTTCTTGACTATTTGGACCAGTAAGGGTAGTTTAACCATTCTATGGATGTTGATGAAGCGGTTTTCCCTATAAAGATGCATGTGAACATTTCTCAACCTATATAAGATAACTCTTATTAAATTTTAGGCTTTAGTATAGGGGCCATATATATTAAAAAATAATTGGACAGCCAATTTAATAATGTCGGTAAGGTTGACGGTGCAGATTTTTCCGATCACAATCAGGGTAAGGATTATGGAATCTGGGCCGTAAATCTCGGTCAAAAGAAAGTAACAATGGACAGGCCAACCAACAGGCCAATTCAGCGTGCACGGCAGCCGCAATTCAATCAAACTTCTTCCTCTATGGACCCATTTCAACATTTCGGTTTTCTCCCAAATTTCGTTTTCTTCTTTTCAAAATTTGCTAGGAGGTTTTTTTTTTTTTTTTTTTTAAGTAATTCAGGGGCAGGATTGAACTTGAGATGTAGTACGGCTAAATGTCAGCTCCTAACCAATCAAGTCTGATGCCAATTCTTGTTGTTACATTAGGTTAATCTCAAAGAATCTATACACTAAAAAAATGAGAAAAATCAGTAGTTTAGATGACGAAAAATGTTTTGATAAAAAGTTCCAGGTCAAATCTCAAACGGAAATTGCAGTTTTATTGTTGGGAAATCATACCATTTAGGTGTCAGACAATTATGGATCTTAAAAAATAAATGAATTAAACTACCATAAATAATGCATCCGGTAACATATTAACTGGACTATCCATTTCCAATTGTTCACAAATCATTGTCTCTGTTCTATTTTTTTACCTTCAAATTTACATTATGCAATGTGATTTTGAGTTGCAGCTTTACTTGTATTATAAGACCGCAACCTTTCGCTAACTGCACCCTTTCTATAATGGAATCGTATTTGTTGAGTTGGCCGACTCACCTATTCTAGTCTCCTTTCGAAATATATCTCTTAAACGTATTTTCGATCTATAATTTTAGGGTTCGATAATCTCACTCATGATAGTGATTTAAATTTGGACTTTTTTTTTAGGGTTCGATAATCTCACTCATGATAATGATTTAAATTTGGACTTTTTTTTTTGAGAAATATAAATATTGTTTTTTTGAATTCCTTTTTCTACCATTTGTTTTAACTTTTAGTGGATGTAATATTTTTGACATCCATCTTAGAGATAGACGTTTGATAGATAAGAGACGGCAGAATAATAGGTGATTCGGCCGACTCACCAAAACCATGTCCTTCTATAATTTCATTGCCCTATGGCACTTTAGCTAAATAGTTTTATTATTTATTTTATTTTATTTTACAATAAAAGGTTATAACATATGTAAAAGAAAATTAGTTTTACTTTTTATGTTTAAAATAAAAATGTTCCAAATTGCCAGTCATATTATAAAGCAATGATACTCATGATGAGGGACAATTTGTATTAGAATTGACTATCTTGTACTTTGATATGGATGCAAAACCACTTGTTAACAAATGCACTTCACTATAATGTGAAGCTCACCAAAACACCCGACAAGTATTTCTCCATATAAGATTTGCTAAGCAAAAGGAGTTGGTGTAAAGTTAAAGGTAGGTAATTCATTCAAATATAACAACACGCTCAACAAATGCAAACAAACACAACTCCAAGACATACAACGCGTATTGCATACCTGTTCTTTTCTTTCTTCTTCTTCCTCTTTCTTTCTTCCTCTCTCTTTTTTCTTCTTTATTATTATTATTATTATTATTATTATTATTATTATTATTATTTTATTTTTTTATCATAAACATCCATGACAATATCTAATATTTTAGCCAATAGCAACAAATTTTTTTTTTTTTTTCGCTATCAATAGAATCCTGCTATTATAGGCATTCTACTGGTAAGCAGGGTTCCATTCTTGGAGTTACGCCACAAATAATGAGGCACCCTGAGCGGGAATGCCGGGACTCTAGCACAAAAAGCTGACCATCCAAATGAGGTCCTAACTAGGGCTGGCAACACGTCTGATCCTGGGGTGTGGCATACCTTGGCCGGGCCTGGGTCCGTATAGGCCAAGCTCAGATAGACTGAAGCCCTTGGCCTAGGTCAGGCCTTAGCCAAGTGGGCAGGCAGCCCAGCTAGCCCTGGCCTTGTTATGCCTGGGGCTGGCTGGGTTTAAAAAATTATAAAAAAAAAATAAAATTAAGAAAAACCTGGTCACGCTTGGCCCGATCTCCTGGCCCGTGCCAACCCTAGTCTTAATTGTGTTGCATGTACCGAGTCAAGACAATAGACCGAGTTATCGGTGTTAAATGGTCTCCCAAACACTTCCTAGTTTTTATATTGTTGTTAGTAGTGCATACCATTGCAAGGCTAGGGTAATTTGGTCAAAATTTGTAGGGGCCCATTATTAATCACTATCTTAGTTTCTCTCGCAAAGCTTTATTACTCATCGATGCGAATATTGTCTTCTTGAATAATAATTAATATGTGTTTTTCATGGACATGCGCTTTGGGCGGTTTTCGTTTGGGATGAAAAGAGAAGCGCGTGGGTTCTCTTTTAAATTCAGGGGAACTGTTTGGATTTATGTTTAGAATTTAAATTTTTTAAAGGGACATATATAACCTCACACTTATTGTAAAAGTTTTTAAAGGTATATCCCATAATGGAAAAGTTTCTATACTTCCCCTACAATCTAGAAAATCTGTGCTTCCCCTACCATCCAGTCGTCCAATTTTGCTCAAGAGAGCCACTCACTGTTTGATCTTAGATATGATGTCTTGAAGTATTTTATTTTTAAATTTTTTTATACAAAGTGTATGAATATGATACTTGATAAGTACCATTTTCTCATTGGGGCGCACCTATAAAAATATTAAAAATAATTTTTTCGATAAAATTTAATGAATAAAATAATTTTAGGGGTATTTTGGTCATTTTATTTTATAGGAAATTTTTTTTTTTTATATTGTTTTATAGTGTGAGTTTAATAGATGATTGGACGTCCAAAATTTAGTGAAAAAATAGTTTATAAAAAAAAATTAAAAATAAAATAGTATAGAGACGTGACATTGTGATTGGGGCAATCTTAGCCTTCCATTCATAATGGACGGTTGGATATGGGGAAGTATATAAGTTTTATGTTGTAGGGGAAATATCGAAAGCTTGCCCATTTCATAAAGCTATGCATATTAAGGAGTTATTTTTTCTAATTTTTTTATATTTTAGAGCCTTTTTTACAAAATTTTAAAAGAAAAATAACTTCATACCCCCCATTTTTAAGTTTTATATCTCAATAGACCAAGGTTTCAAAATGGATCTTGGATCATAAAAATACTAAGTTTTATATCTTTTAACCCCCTAAGCTACCTTTATCCCTTATAAATCTATTTTTTTGCCCCAAACAAATATAAGAAAGACATATCCTTTCTAAACACCATCATTTCTCTCTTCATGTGATTTTCCCCTAAATCTCTTTTTACCTATTTTCCCATTCTCTCCCCCGCATCTCTCACTCTCTCTCTTTTTCCATTAGAGAGACAAAGATGGTGAATGTTAGATAGAGATAGAAATTTGGGGAGGGGGGATATATCACATAAAGAAATGAAGGGTTTAGAATGAGTATGTCTTTTTTATATTTGTTAAGGCTAAAAAATAGCTAAAAATGGGTAAAGTTAGTGGGGAGATTAAGAAATAAATTTTGAATCTTTAGATCTATTGAGACATGAAAACAAAAAATTGAGATATAAAATCTAAAAGAGGTAGTTCTGGATGTTTTATTGATATATTGATTTTATCAATTTAAGACCTTGAAGGCAAAGGCTTCTACTGTATCACAGGAAGAGTAGAGTATTTGATAATAATGATATCATGGGAAGAGTAGAGTATTCAATAATAATAATTTGAGATCGTATACTATAAGACCTTTCACTTTTGGGTGTGGTTTGTATAAGGCTATAGCCCTAACCAATCAAAGTCCGGCTCACCTCCAAATAGTGTTGAAATATATTATTCCCGCATCATAAATCTTTGTTATGGCTTGAGAATTTATATTCATCTTTGATTATAAAATTTAAAGATTAAAAAATAGTCTCGATCGAGCACATCTATGAACACTTGAAAATCTTGAAAATTCATGGTCCAGATAATAAATTACATGATGCACTTATTTCTAAAACTTGAAATCTATTTTTTTTCATGTCCATACATTTGGAGGTTGAGGTGATCGAATTGAAGGTTTTTTAGCATTAAAACAACCTCTTCTAGTGAGTTTTTGAGGTGCGCCCTAATTTCATAATTTGGGGCCTCACCATCATATAAACATTTTCCTTCATTTTTTGTAGATGACGGTCACAAATAGTCATAGCCATTGCATGTGAATTCCGACCGTATTGAAATGCATCACAACTTCAACAAAATTTTATTTAGAACTATGCGCCTAGTTTGTGACGCATCCCCGACCATTGGATTTCATATCCAATGGTTAATCTTCTTGTATAAAAAAGTAAATAATCTCGTTATGCATATTTCCTAGTGTTTTATCCCTTCAAGCTACAATCTAGAAGCTATAGGTGGTCCATAAAAGCTAAGACTAATGTAGGATGAAGCTTTAGATGGGTTCGAAGGGAATGACTCATTCCACCCATCTATCTATTTTCATTTTTTTCCCAGTCTTTGATGGACCCTTTTTTTTTTTGGATAAGTAGTAAGAATGAAATCTAGGACATAGCGCTACTAATGTCAACTGCTAAACAATTAAATGTAGATCCTACTCCTGGCTTTAAAGGACTTTGATTTCTCATTTTCTCAAAGTTTCACAGGCTTTGATGGACTTTTTTCATTTTATTTTTTTGGGATAAGTTAGCTGTAATAATAAAACATAGAAAATAAGTTGCGAATGTCAACTGCTAACCAAATTAAACACAAACCTTATTCTTGGCTTTGAAGGACTTTGATTCCTCATTTTCGACCTAGGAGAGCGATTAGGCTCCATTTCACTATTTCAATTTGTGGACTTTGTACTACCTTGCTTTAGTACGTAAGATAACTAAGTTAAAAGATACTACCGAAGAGTATTTTGGAGATTCAAATTTGGGGGTTTAACATCCTCAATCAAGCCACCTTCGAGAAAGAAACAAAAAAAAAAAAAAAAAAACGGAAAATTTTTTTTTTACACACAATTTAAGGATGAGGTTTACATAAGGTTGCTTCTTTTTACTATAGAAGTAAGACATGTTTTTAAATTTTGTATGGAGATGTAGTTTTAATGTCGGAAACATTGATAGCTTGAAAATTTGTATTGGACCCTAGTTGCAAAACTGAAAATTCTAAAAGTGGTTCCGATCGTGCATATCTATTAATACTTGAAATCTTGAAAATAGACAATCTAGATAACTTGTAAAAAGATACATTATTTTTTGAACTTGAAATTCTCTTTTTTTCTTTAGGGAAAAGTTTATATAGAGCCGAGGCTCTAAACAATCAAATTTGAGCCTACCCCAAAAATTTCACTAGAAGAGGTTGTTTTGATGCCCATATATCCCCAAATTGATCATCTCGACATCAAGATACATGGACATGAGAAAAAAAATGGATTTCAAGTTTTAGAAATAGTGTATTTTGTAACGCATTTTTGGACCATCAATTTTAAAAATTTTCAAGTTTTTATAGATCTTTCGATCTACACTATTTTTTTAAGCTTTAAATTTTATAAATAAAGACAAAAATATATTTTAAAGCTATCAAAAAGATTTCCAGTATTGAAACCACATTTCTCGATACTATTTGAAGGTAGGTTCTAATTTGATTATTTAGAGCCTAGGCTCTATACAAACCGCATCATTTTCTTTATATCTATACATCCAGAAGTCAAGATGATCAATTAGAAGGTTTTTTTAATTTTAGAACACTCTTTTCAACCAAATTTTTTAATGCACCTTAGTTTCTCGAAAATGAACAAAGAGTCCAATTTTTAGATATTTTCAGATGAGCTGATCAAAGTATCTAGGAATTCATGATGCAATTCTTTTTCCATTTGGGAATACTCAACCCGGTGATTTTATTACAGATCCTAAAACGTCACATCAAAACATTCATGTACGTAACTCTTTTACTTGAGGGAGTATTTACAGATCCTAAAACTTCACATCAAAACATTCATGTACGTAACTCTTTGAGGGAGTAAATGTACAATACGTTGTTAGGGGAGCATTGTATATGCGTTAGCTCACTAAAGAGCGATTGCTTCTTTTCATGTCAATGAAATCTTAAGATTTTGCAACTGATTTTCCAAGCATGAGGATTGTCGAATATATATCTTAGTGGTTTCATCTATTGCAAACTAAACATGGATCAAAGTATATGATTTCAATATCAAAATCTTTATGATTCTAGAGAAACAACCCTAGTTCTCCACGATATGAGAAGTTGTTAGCTCATCTCTACAAAACCTTGGACTTCGCGAGCGAGAAGAGACGAAGCATCAAAGCACTCGTGGCTATAGCAGGTAGCTAAGCATCAAAGGACTCGCGACTATGGCAGGTAGCCAAGTCTTGTCAAAGCTCTTGTTGTTGAAAGCTTTAACCTTGCTACTACTGGCTTTGTTCTTAGCCTACACTGCCTTCGCTGCTCTTGAACAATACGATAGGGGGACTAATTCGTATGGTAATCGGCCCTATCTCAAATCTTAAATTTTCATTGGGCTGCACATTTTTTGGACAATAAGCCCTTTTCCATTACTGTAGATGCCCTTAAGCTTTGTAGAATTTCTAGATAACTAAAATTTCATCTACTAAATATGTTTCTACTTATTTTATTTTTATTTTTATTTTTTCTCAAGTGGGATTTTTGAAGTTTATAGATAAGACTATTATAACTCAAGCACAAACAAACAAACGTATGACATAACAGCTCAGCGGCCTGAATTTCCATGAATGGACACACTAGGCCGCATGATTTTTAGTTTGACACAAGGGACTGCAGTGTGTATTGTACGTAAGCGCACATACATAATTTTGTGGCCATATATGACTAGGTGAAACTTATCCTCTTAATGTATGTGAGGTGATCATACGTATTTATTATGTCATACCACATCTTTGTATGCATATGTGCACACATATGCCTTGTCAGCTTCATCCAAGAGAGATTAATCTTGTAAAATTTAAAATTTTAAGAAAAGAGATAAAAATCTAGGGAAATTGTAATATTTTTTTTAGACGACAAGGTTTTTATTTTTGTCATACAAGATAATCCTCATTATATTTGCAATTTAGGTACGCGAGAAAATTTTTACATACTATAGGAAATCTCTGGATTATAATGAGAGAGAGCTTTAAATATATTAGGATGTTGTAATTTAAAAGAAAGTTTTCTATATGCTACTAGGCATGAGGAATTTATATACACCACTATCTCTCTACTGTCAGATTTGAATGAGTGACTGAAATGCTTTCAACATTTCAACAATATTATCAAAAGAGAACATTAACCATTAATTGAATCAAGATAGGAAATTGAAGTGACTTACTCTTTTCTTTTAAGAGGAGAATGTAATAAGATAGGAAAGTGGATATTGGATGTAACAATCTAGATCTAATGGCTCAGAGCATTTTATTTTTAATTGGTTTTCTACTCATCAGATGAACGTGAAATTTGGTAAGTATGATCATCTCAATAGGGCGCACCTAAAAAAAATTTAAAAATATTTTTATAAAAATGAAATAGCAAAATTACCCTAGAGATTGTTATGAGTGTTTTGGTTATTTTATTTTTTAAAATTAATTTTTATATTTTTCATAAGTATGAATCTATGAGAGTATTGTATGCCCCAAATTTCGTATCTATATGATTTATACAAATAAATAAAAAATAAAATAGTATTTTTTTTGATAAGATCAAAATGAAATAATATTTAGATGTGACATTATGATGGGGACCATCTCAATATACCATTTTGATTAGACAGCTGTGAGAGGTGGGGCATATAGAAATTCCCTGTACCTAGTGGCATATAGAAAACTTTTCCTTTATTTAAATAATAATTTAGTTACAAAAATGTATATAATAATACCATTTACTTTTACTATGAGAAGGGTACAACCACGTTTGTGCATTTGATTTGGATTTAGATCGGGTAGGGGTTCGCCATTGATCATTCTCACCGTTCAAATATGAATTTCTCAAACTTTGTAATGTATGCCAAGCTGTTGGATTTGACATATAACATTTGAAGGTGATTATTACCTTCTTTTTTTTACCAAATATAAATAGTCTTGCAACATACAATATATTGTTTATTATTAGAGAAAAGATTCTAAAATATGAAAAGAAATTATAACCATTCTACTTTAATACAAAGGGAAAAGTTTATATAGAGTCGAGGCTTTAAACCATCAAATTGGAGCCTACCTCAAAAATTTCACTAGAAGAGGTTGTTTTGATGCCCAAATATCCCCAAATTGATAATCTCGACATGAAGATGCATGGACATGAGAAAAAAAATACCTTTCAAGCGTTGAAAATAGTGTATTTTGTAGTGTATTTTTGGACCGTCAATTTTCAAGATTTCATAGA
>NW_006497083.1:3173355-3207929 GCF_000471905.2 Amborella trichopoda
CCACATTTCTCGATACTATTTGAACGTAGGCTCTAATTTGATTGTTTAAAGCCTAGGCTCTATACAAACCGCACCCTTTAATAAAAGGGCAATATGGTTATTGTGAAGATAACTCTTGTAACATAGGTACAAGTAAAGTGGGGACCTTTGGTCACTTTTTATGTTGAAATGGTGTGTTTTTGGGGTAATGTCAGCATGAATGGGGCCTTTCATCTTTGCCTTATTTTAACATAATAATTATGGTTTTCTTCAGTGGTGGGTGCAAGTCATCGTCAAAACCCTCGTGCAACTAGAAGAAGATAGGGGTGCAATGCGTCATCCCCATTGATTAATCCGCCAATTGCCTTCTCTCTTTTGCTTTCTTCTTCTATTTTACCAAAGTTTAAACCTGTGCTCGTAAGAAAACTAGATTAGTGGGCAACCAAAATTCAAAAATATGTAAATTTTAGAAAGGATTAGAGGCTAATCACATAGCGAAAGGGCTACCAAAATTCAAACATATGAAAGTTTGAAAGGATTAGTGGCTAATCACATAACAAAAGGCCTACCAATATTCAAACAAATGAAAGTTTGAAAGGATTAGTGGCTAATCACATAACAAAGGGGCTCCCAAAATTCAAACATATGAAAATTAGGAAGGTGGCTAATCACATAACAAAGGGACTACCAAAATTCAAACATATGAAAGGACACCATCATTTCAAAATGACCAAAAACCCTGGTGAAGGGCTCCTTTCTGCCCTTTTCTAGTTGTTGAAGGTCGACCTCTAGACCATCATGTCCCTGAGGAGCCCC
Organism: Amborella trichopoda; assembly: GCF_000471905.2. The sequence continues at coordinate 3,174,151 of NW_006497083.1, forward strand.
AAACTTCCAGGTTGATGTTCTAGTCTCTTTCATAAAAAATTGAAAGGCTGCTAGCTTGTTCAGTGAACCCCTTTGTGAATATTTTGGTCATATAATAAAAAGATGGGGTCTGTTCAATCTTTGATGAGTAGCTCACGTTCTTTTTTTTTTTGACAAAATGAGGGGCTCACGTTCTTCATGATAAGTACCAAGTCTTTTCCAAAAAAAGTCAAATGAATTATATAAGAAAAATGTAGTTTTGGGGAAGAAAAACCCTCAAATTGATAATATGGAGGTCCACTGTTGTGGATCCAACAGGAAATTTGATTTCAAATCCTAAAGATAAAGACAATATTTCTTGTAACACATCATCTATACCATCCATCTTTATGAATTCATGGACCTACCAAGTCTGCATCATTTTTGAAGGTTCAAATCTAATAATCAAAAGCAAGAATATGCTTTAAGGCCACTACTAGGCCACTATTGGAGTTTATGGTAATGGACTACTGGAGTTATGGTAATGGACTACAATTTCCAGTGGGATTTTGACGTGGGGTTTTACTCTTTAATGTAACGCTTAATTCTTATGCTGACTACATCATTAGAAAAATAAGGTTAACCCTTTCATGGAACAACAGAGAAGACACGTAGTAGAACGATTGTTATATGAATAACTAAAGGAAAAAGTTTATATAAGGGTGAAGTCCTAAACAATCAAATTAAGACACATCTCAAAAATTCACTAGAAGAGATTATTTTCATGCCCCAGAATCCTCAAATCGATCATCTTGACATCAGGATGTATGGACATGAGAAAAAATGGATTTCAAGTTTTGGAATAATGTGTCTTGTAATGCATTTTTTGGATCGTCAATTTTCAAGATTTTGAAGTGTTCATAGTCTGCTCGATCTATACTATTTTTGAAGCTTTAACTTTTATAATGAGATGAAAATAAATTTTTGTGGCCATTACAAAGATTTCCAGTACTTAAACAATATCTTTCGACACCATTTGAAGGTGCATCGTACTTTGATTGATTCGGGCCTCAGCCCTATGCAAACCACACACCCATAATTAAAACGTATGAAAACTATGAAATAAAAAGCTGTCAAAGCAAAATCAATCTCTTGCAATGAAGTCTTTGGTAATCATAATTAGAGCTTGTTTATAGTGAAGTGATAATAAATCGATGATAGTAGCTGATGATTGAGTGAAAATATTGGCAAATTTAGATCGGAGAGAGAGGCTGAATTTCATTGCCGATAAGCATGGTTCAAATCGTGCTGTTCCATCAGTTATAAGGATGAGGTTTCTATAGGGCCTAGGCTTTATGAAAACCAAATAAAGCCTCATTTCAAATCCTCATATGGAAAGCATTTTCAGCATCGGAAACACCTGTGTCTAGAGAGAACCGGGAAAACACCCGTGTTTAGAGAGATCCGGGCGATACAGCGACATCATGATTGACATCATTAGTGACATCATGAGCTAGAGTAACTCACGCCACGTTGCAACTCACGCCACGTTGCCACGTTGCAACCGTATTTTCAATTTTTTGCTAGAGTAACTCACGCCACGTTGCAACCGTATTTTCAATTTTTTGCTAGAGTAACTCACGCCACGTTGCAACCGTTTTTTCAATTTTTTTTTATTTTTCAATTAGGTAATAACTTTTTTTCCCGCCTCACTTCCAAGTAGCCTACTAGCATAAGCCGTTTATAAAGCTTGTTACCTTGCTTCTTTTATACAGTCATTTTATCCCACATCTCTTCGATGTGGGATAATTATATATGTCCCTTTCCTTTATTCAACTCACGTGAGGGTTCATGTGCTCTTTCTTTTTAAGTTTTAAGTTTTAACATATTAGTCCACGATTGTGTACCCCTACGGTGTACCCTCTACGAAGTATGCCCATCATGAAGAAGAAGAATGTACGTTCGATGGTAGTAATTAAATTATATGATCAAAAATAAAAAATTATTAAAAATAATAATTAGGTGCTTACCACCCCTTTCTTTCACCAAAAAGATTTAAATTTACCTACCCAAATAAAACATAAAAATTCTATTAGGCTATTATCTCACGGGGTTTATTTTATTATATAATTAATAATTAATTGAGTAGTTAATTGAGATTAAAAATTAGTACTAGCTCATAGGATATTAAAAAAATAAAAAATAATATTAATTATAGTTTATTGAATATTAAAAAATATTAGTTTAGAGGATATTTAAGAGAGAAAAATAATACTAAGTCATACCACTTTAGAATTTAATTCTACATTGACAACCAAATCTTTTATTTTATTTATTTTAATTTATTTGTATTATAAATTTTGTAATGTATAATTTTTTCTTACAGTTGTCATTAATAAATTTTAAATTAGATGATATTATAAGATGTTTTGGATTTGTTGTTATTTGTGTAGTAAAATAATTATAAAATGTAAACCAACAATTTCAATTTTAGCATATATAGTTAGTTAGGTTGAAATAATTTTGGATTATAGTTAGTTAGGTTGCAATAATTTGGGTTTTTTATTTTATTTTATTTTATTTTTTAGTGGATTAGGGTTCTCCGCCAATTTGATATTTTGGTGGCCACTTTTTCATCGATTTAAACCATTCTTTATTGTAGTCCATGTATGATTATATACTTCATCCATTATAATTCTATAATTGTTCTTCTGTTTGATGTAAATTTAATGGTTAACATAAGTTCATACAGGGAAATAATATCTTAATGTATGCATATTATGAAAAAATGAAAGTTAATATGGTAGTACACTCATTTCTTATTGAATTCCTAAAAAATAACATATATAATGAATTTTAATAAGTTTTTTGGATTTTTTCTAATGTTTAATCCGCCCGATTTCCGATCCGGATCGCTGATTCACCGATCCGGATGGGTTTTTGGGGTGCCCGAGCCGGGGCATTGATCCGTTTTTTAAACCACTGTTTTAAACATTGAAAATAAAATTTGAAACTAAAAAAAAGGGCATAGATCTTAAGGATCGATGAATACTTATTTTTAGAGCGAAATGGATGGTTTAGATGATTTGTTACAATATTTACTATTATTAAAATTTGAAAACTTAAGTTTTTTTGTTCACCCATGATGTTCAAGCTGAGATAATCGATTTTCAACACTTGAATTGCAATTTTTGTTGAACTGTGAGTGATCACATGTGATGGCAACGAGCATGTATTCTCATTTCATTTGCACTGCAAATAATGGAAATAAGGCGTTTCCCATGATTTTGTTTTTGTTTGGACTTGAAAAAGATCATGAAATGGTAGGTCATGTACTTAAATGTCTAACGGTATTTTTTTTTTAGGTATTTTCTTTTCCGTTTTATAAATTAGTAGGTTGGTTTGCAAAAGCTGTAAGTAAGATTTGAAACACAACGTGCGATTGAGGTATAGAGCGTACTATCTTCGGATTAAAAAGAAAACGTGTGGGTGAAGTATAAGACGTACTACCATCAGATTAAAAGTTATCGTGTGATTGAGGTATGGGGTATGTTACCATCACGACGTGTAACCTAATATCCATCCCTTGTTGACCTCCTCTTCTCCAACCCTAATTGATGGGATCTGAAGACACATCATCGTCGTCTGTGAGAGGTAGAGATATTGCATTATGGTTTCAAATAATATACTTTATATGCTTTTGCCTTTGTAATTGAAAAATCCTGTACGAGAGCCATATTGTACATTTTTTAGATGCGATAGTGACTTTATTGATCATTTTCTCATACGGATTTAATCACATCAGTGAAAAATCACATAAATCCTTTTTTTCTATCTTTTTTTTATGTGCCATTGCGGTTTTGTCAAGTGTTATTATATTCCCTTCATTTTGGGCAAAGCACCCGAACTCTTCGGGTTTTTCCTAACAATAGAAGCGAAGCGAATAACACTAATGTTTTAGCACAATATTTATTTGCTCAAAACAAGATTGTGGGCGTCATCTTTTCGTGCATAGAGTGAAAGGGAACACAGCCTCAAGTCCAACGAATATGAGGCACATGTTAAACCAAGACCACAACCCATGTGGCTGCATCCCTTTCAATTCGCCATCCTCTACTATGCGTACCACTTTGCCTCACATCTTTTGTCTTTGTAAAATTCCACTATTATCATGTACTTTTATTAAGATAAAATAACTTGATTATTAAGCCACCTCTTCATCAAGTAAAAAGACGGTTGTCCTCAATCGATAAAATAAATTGAATGTTTTTTTATACTTTTTTATTTTTGATATTTTTGATATTTTATTTTATTTTATTTTAATATATTTTTATATAAAAATATATTTATTTATATTAAATTAAAAAAAAAATTGAAGTCTTCACCAAAACATTTGCTCTAAAAGCGCATATGAGGTTCCCAGATTTTATCTTTTTTGAGGCCAAAATCAGCACCTCACTTTCTAAATAATATGCTTGGGTACTAAATTCAAAGTCAAATTTACCGCACATGATTTGGGTGTTACCGTGGCAAAATCAGAGTAATTGAATAACTAGAATTGTGTATGGCTAATGCCCTGTTTTTTTTTTCCAGGATAGTACACATTTACCTTTGGTACAAAAAAAAGTCACAATCAAACCGGGCTACTAAATGTAAAATTGGGTGGCTCAAGGTGGGACAGATGATGGTGTTTAAAGCCCGAAAAGTATCTTGTCAGCCTTCTAAATGAAATACAATGGCCATTCGGTTTTATGCCTATTACATCAATTTAGTTATTCTTAATTGTATATGAGCTAATCACCATTCATACCATGTGAAATAAACGAGATGGGTAGCAAAATAAATTGTAAAGTGATAGAATTCTTCCTAAATAAATAACACGAGATAGAATAATAAATTTATGAATGGATATAAAACATTAACAAAATCAACTATTTCTTTTTTCTATCCTTAAATATCAAGACGACCCTTATTATTATTATTTTTTTGGGTGAGTCGGTGGGGGAGAGGCCCCTACCCTCGATAGGAATTGAGCCTGGGACGTAGCGTTACAAATTGCTAATCAATTAAGCCTATGTATTTGACATTTACAAGACTTTCAGTAGCGTCCTTACACAAGGACTCAAATTCTATTAACCATCCAAAAACATTTGGTAACTCATATTGCCAAGACCTCGGCCTCAATTTTTTTCTCTCGAAATATGGTCGCACGAGACTACCATGCATTGAGTTATATACTTCATCTCATAAAAAAGCAGTAGGAGATGCCAAAGCACCTGCTGCTCACCTTCAGAGAGTCACCCTCTTCACTGGCAGTGCAAATCTACCATGGGCCCTAAAATCTTAAACCTATAAGTGCAGTTATAAACTATGAGTCTAGAAAAATACTAGAATTGCATGCACATGTACATTTGCATATGCATATGCATCCAATAGGCTCAGGGGCCAGGATATATTACCTGGTTTATCTGAAGGAACGGACATGATAATCGAACAAGGTCACTCAAGAAGCATTGTTTATGTTTGCTTAAGGAAAACTCAAGTGATATTGATTAGCATCGATGCAAGGTGCTTGATGCTCTTGGTCCGTTGGTGTATGCTATGTACGGTATCTGTGGCCATTAAAAGCGTCATGAAAATAGTCTTTTGGTTCCAAATAAAAGTAACGGTCACAAGCTTTCCAAAGGCTTAGGAATCACTATGATACAATGTAACGGTTTGAAAATTATGGCTTTTGAGAATTTATGTGAAAAAATAACCATTTGGTCCCCAATGAGGCCACTACCAACTCTGGAGAGGGAACCACCAACACCATAGATCTGGGGTCCCCAATGCTAGAGTGATCACAAGCAACGTCCAAGGACAATGTATTGGGACCCCCAACACCCAAGATGGTGGTGGCAACGTTGTCAACAATAGTGTCCGAAATAATTGTCCGAACAACTGGGCTGAAGACCCATTGGAAAACAAGTCCCGATGAGTCATGGGAGCGTATCATTGGTGGTGCCAAAGCTAGCATTGGGGGTGTCATCCCCAGTCAAACTCAAATGTCATGAAAGTGACTCTGCAATACAAATAATTGAATTGGAATGACTAAAACCCATCTCTGGTGGTGCCAACGCCAGCACTGTATGTAGCAACGTTGAAAAACGTTTCCTCCATACACCTTATGAATAATATTGTCATTAAATAGGATAGACAATTATTAGAAATGAAATCATTACAGTGTGCTTTGACAGTGCCAACGCCAGTGTTGGAGCTGGCAATGTTGGAGATATAAAAGGACGACAGCTATACCAGTGTCGACACCCACATTGGAGGCAACAGTTCTCAAGAGTGTGTGGCACTGCCAATGCCGACGCCAATGTTGGTAACAGTGGACCTGGCAATCAAAGACCCAACCGACACATTATCACTGGAATAATGTTTCCATTAATAAAAGAAGACATTTTGTACACGCCTAAGTGACTCATCAACAACATTAACACTACAGACGTGACTTTGAAATGACTGATGATGCAATAGTGGCAACATTCCTGACACCAATGCTAGCATTGCCACCGGTGGCGCTGGGAATCGACAATCATATTGAATCGAAATTTTGTGACACTGTTTAAGGATTATTTTTCTATAAATAGGGGCCCTAGGCTCCAAATTGGACAGAACTTTAGAGACTTCGAACCTTAGCCGAAACTCTGCCGTATCCAAGACTCGAGCCTTTGAACCCCAAGAACTAAGCCCGAGTCCTATTCCTAGCATTTTAAAACCCAAATCTTGACATTATCATAAATCAATCCATCTGATACAAATATCTTCTACCCGACGGATTTCAAAAGGATGGAAAAAGTTGACGATTCTAAACCGGCCATTGACTCCGGGGTCGGGCCTAGGGGCCCGACTTAAGGTTAGCTTTCATTCATTTTTTCGTTTACTTTTTAGTCTATTTCAAACCCCTTTTCTCAAATCTTCCCCTCTCTTATCGAAAAACTTTATTTTCAACGTATTCTAGTGGATTCTCAGTTTCGTTGCCCCTCAAGCCGGTTTCACCGGTAATCCGTATGAGAGCGGTCCAATGACCAAATTCTCGCCTGATTGCAATTCGACGGGAACCTTATCATCTACCTTTTCTATCGATGAGGTTGCATGAGAAAATGAGATGGAGGGTGTATTTCCTTTGCTGAACTTTTCATATATAAATTGTCTGACACCCACCATGGGGCTCGTCGAGCTCGTGGGCATTAAAACCACTGAAAGACTCCTTGGACATTAGGCCCGAGGGTAGAATTAGGTGAGAATATGTTTTTTATTTATTTTAAGAGATTTCGCGATCTTAGGGAGGCTAGAGCAAGCAAATTTGCTGGTAGCAACGCCAGAGTTGGTAGTAGCAATGTTAGTCCTGAGACCACATTGTTGTTAGTAACATTGGAACTGCTGGTCCCCATGCTAGTCCTTTTCTATTTGGTTTGTTGGAAGCCCAAGAAGCCTAGCATGGGCACCGACATCACTGGAGTTAGCGGCAACATTGCAAGATTATCCCAACACTGCTGTCACCAACGCCAAATCCACCGGCTCCATATCTACATCCTCTGGCCTTGATTGTTCTCTATTCCTTCTTCTCAGGCTTTTCTTCTACATTTTTCTTGTTTGGGTTAATTTTTAGAATTATCGTTGGTCCATACTTGTGACGTTGGTACTGGTAGTGCTGGCGCTGACATTGCCCTCTCTGTTTCAACCAACCTTGGTGCCACCAACGCTTGAACTGCTTGTGGCAGCATTGGCCCCCTGAAAGCCTGGAAATTTACCCTTTTTTTATTTATGTTATAGGTTGTTCGTGTGTTCTTTCTAGCATGTTTCATTCATCTTACTACTTTTGCAAAAAATAAAAAAAAAATCAAGGACCTCTCGTGTCCTCGCCCTAACTATGCTTCAAATGAGTCACTCGTGACTCTGGGCACCCCCAACTTGACACAAACTGTGCCTCGTGCTCACCCTCATCATCTAGCCTCTCTGAGACACCTCACCCCTCCATTTAGACTGCGCCTTTGACTGATCTCTCACCTCAAGGCGCGCACCACTCGACACGAATCGTGCCACGTGCTCATTCCTTTGTTTGTGCACCTTTGCTTGCTTGCTACACTCATCATATATGCATTGTGCTTGTTTACAAACTTTCCTCACACAAGTGACTCACAAAGTGAAAAATATTTTTTAAATCATTTTTGAAAAACCTGGATCCAGCCTTATTGCTTCTTGAACATGCACTTAGTTCCTAGAGAAAGGGCAGTTGGGAGAGCAGGCCCTCAATGGGAGCACACCCTTTGTATATACTTGGCCTTTAAGAGCACCCCACAATAATTTGGTCCCATAGCCACTTATAAGTGTGGTTCTGGCCAAAGGTGGGCCTACACTGATACCCTTCCACATTTTGAAAATTTACCCCTAGTTAGGATACCCAGAACCTTTGGCTTACCCATAGAATCTTAGGTAAGAACGTTCAATATTTCGTGTGATGCTTTGCTTAGATTAGAACCATGTCCCATGACCAAGCTAGATCATGATCCAGCTCAGATTTCGAATCCTTGCCTCCTTCTGACCTAGGTCAAAGACATCCCACCATCGGTCCACAAGGCATCTTTCTCATGCCGCTTGGAACCGCCAAACCAACACCAGGGATTTAAGTCCCGATCCATATGATGCCATTACTAGAATCCCTAGTCTCCAAATAGGTAGTCCTCATGACCACCAACAAGTAAAGCTTTAAATTCTATGCTTTAGTTATGCTCTCATGACCTCTAGGTTTTCCATGGCTTCCCACCCTAAGAAGATTCTAAGGAAGGACCAAGATCAAGTGCATCAATAAGCTAGGAGATACAGAGTGGGTGCGCTAACTCCTTGGAGGTGATCAGAACAATCTTTTCTGCTGTTATCACTTTCATATTTCTTGATTCATTTTTATACATTTTATTTGATCTTTTAGGAATAAAAAGATTCTTTTTTATTTTTTTATGGCATGCAAGTGATGATATTAGATTGTAGTGGGGTTCAAATTTATGTTTTTGAGTTGTAATTGCTACCTTTCAGTTTACTATACCTTGCATCTCATTCAAGTGCTATTTAATAAAGCCTTCATCCCCTCCATCCCCAAACATTAGTCACTAAATTTCCAAATTAGAAATAACGTTTTTTGATGGTCTTTCACTTTTGTCTGTCTTGTACCTTGTTCCATAGCGATTTGCCAGATGGCTCACTCAATACATGGTGGAATACTACATTTTCTAACCAATACATGGTGGAATACTACATTTTCTTCCACTCTTCCTTAGACATGCCTTGGGGCATTTGTTCTACGTCCTCAATGAATGTGCATATCGTTTTAGCATAGGAGATCTTCCATAAATTATTTTTAGATGATCTAATTATTATTTTTGAGTGAAATCATCCTACTTCCAATATTGGGTTCTAATGCACATACATGACTCACGATTGAATTTTCAACCTACAGTAGGTCCACACTTTCTCATTGGTGATGCAGCTACCGATGGTTTAATTAGTGATGTGTCTAATGGTAGTATGCCTCACCATTGATATGCTTTTACTAGTGTTATCTCACCAACAAAATGCCTTCACTAGTGGTATGGGATAACTCTCACCTGTGACTCATGACCCATTGATGTGAAGTGAGCTCTCTATAAAGATGATAACATTAAGAGGTTTATTCCTATAGCTGCTAGTTTGACTTCATCAACAAGTGTTGGTTGGGGTGACCAACAGTTTCTTTAAGTCAAGAGAATCTAGCTTTGAGACTACCTTGTTAGGCTCAACATTTGAGTCCTCTCGCAACAATGTAGATGCATGCAATGGAGTCTTATACTTTTGCATTGAAAATCAAATATTATGTGTGCATGTGCGACATAGTAGGAAATGAGCAAACAAGTAAGGAAAGAAAAGAAAAATACTAGAAACAAGAATTAATGTGGTTTATCCTTGCAGACTAAAATAATAGGGTTACATGGATTTAATGGAACAAATTCCTTCTTCCAAGAGGATATCTCTTTGGTTTCTATTTTTCGAATGGTTTCCACTCTCTTGAATCATAAGTTTCTCTCCACCTCTTTCTAAGAAGCTCTTTGTCTCTCTCAAATTTCCCTCTCTAGAAGCTCGCTACTATGTAGGATTTCTCTCTTTTCAAGGGATTCTTCTCTCTCTTCCCTTGCATTTCCTTCTTTATAATGCTTAAAACTTAGGCCATACTACATATTTATATTGGTTGATTAGTGTTGAGCTTAGTGGTTAGACCTGATTCTTGAGAGTCGAGAGAGAATCCTCTATCAGACAACTGTAGGGTCACTCACGCGCGGACAAGGGTGCTCACACCGATGTGGGTTGCACAGGCGTGGGGGGTCTTGTGTGTGGATAGGTACCAATAACGAGAGAGATATTCAACGACGGGGACGCTTTGGGATGCTAGCCTCGTCCTTGGGGTTTGGGGGACACGTCCGGCGATCAGCCCTCTTATAACAGTCACGAAGCCCTCTGGCTGTGTGCCAGCACAGTTTGGACAAGGACTCTTTTGAGGCTTGCAACCTTTCTACTCTCTTGGTGTCACTTAGGACTGGTATGGGACCGGCTGTCCCTCCTTGTGATTGTCCTCTCGAGGGGGCTTGCTGGCCGATGGAAGGGTGTGAGAGAACCCGAGGGTTTGGACCCATCGGTTCGCTCGTGTTTGCGCGTCTGTTGTGGACGCTGGTTTCTACGCATGATAAGGGAGAGAGAGAGAAAGGTTGGGGCATGACCCGATTTAGGAGAGAGGGAGGATGGGTCCGAGTACTTGGAGGTGTTTATGGACCCGCGCACTCAGGGGTAGTTTTTCTCCCTCAAAATTTTCTTTCTCCACTCGGCAGGATTAAAGACTCAGAAGCAAACGACCAGAGGAACAAACGCAATGCCTCTATTTTATAATGAGTAAATACTCCGCCCCCCAAAAAGTCCTTTTACAAGTGAGCTAAGCTTGCTTATATAGAGGATTCACCAAACAGGGGTGAACGCTAAAAAACAAAGCTTAATTATAATTTTAAAAAATAGGAATAAATCCCGAAATTAGGCTCAATGACCAAAATGTCCCTGAGATCTTTTCGCTAATGATAAAACCATCTTTGCATGGAGGTCATTTCGCCATGGCCAGATCTTGGAAGCTTTTTCTGCAGCTTGTGGCGATGGTTTAGATGATTTGTCATCATATCTTCAATGTCCTTGTGATTATGAGCATTTTGATGCCCTTTAATCGTATTGAGGTGGCCTTTTTCCCACAGGGTGGAAGTCTGGTCAGATTCATGAACTTTGTTTGCCAATATAGTTCGACTTGCGAAGTTCTGGCTCTTGGCTCTACTTGCAAACGAGAGAGGAGACGGTCACATTCATTTTGCACAAAGTTTGGGCTGATTTGGTCCTGGTTTGCGTTTTTGCCTAATTTGGGAGGTTGCCGGAAAGATAGATATCGACAACCGAGCGGATTTACTTTTTCTGTGAGTTGGGGACTTGCATCCATCAGACCTTGGATTAAATGCAAGAGTTATACTAGTTTTCAGCTCTTTGTGAGGTGGTTCCATTGAACTCGCCCCCACGGTGATTCAATGCTTGGATGTTGAGCTGTGCTTCACGGGATTCGAAGTTTCTTCTTCTTAAACCCTAGTTTTTTTGGCTTTGCAGGCACCTTCTTTCCAAGAGAAATTTGACTCTAGGTTACGCCACAGTGCATGCCTTAGGTCAAAATGATGAGGTTGCCGTGATCTAGAACATATCTGGATATGGGCTTTTCTTGGTTTCAGCTAAAGGCATCATCTTGAAGCTGCTCACAAATACGATGTCTCAGTCTCCATGTTTGAAGACTGGTTTAGTAAAGCTGCACCGCGCTAGTGTGAAACCCATATGTTGCGAGCCTGCATGGGCATAGACCCCTTCAGGTGGTCTGATTGAGCCCAAATTTGATCCCCGAGGGTTTTTCGACATTCTGAATGCGATAACAGTGGTCTGGTGTAGTTTTGAAGCTGCTAGCATAGGGCTACATTTGTAAAGTCATTCCTTGGTGCGATGGCACTGCACCCAGGTCGTATGGCTCCAGGTTTTATTTTACGATACAGCTTTGGTCTATTAGTGTCTTGTGTTCCTGCAAGACCAGGTTGTTGCCGGCTCTCTCCTTGTTCACGTAGGAGGTGCAAGTACGTCAAAAATGACATACAATACTTAGCCCTTTCCATGTATGCCCCTTCCTTTCAACAATGACGATGGTGTCCCTTTATGAAATAATGTTGGGATCTCCTCATGGGTCTGACTCCCCAACAAAACCCATTGTCAAAAAGATAAAAAAATGCTAAGAAGTTCTAGCATGAAAACTCTTTCCATCTCCCCAAACACAAAACACAATCCATTATTCAAATCCTGAAATTTAACAAAGAAAAAATTGTATGCTAGCACTTGTGTTCTTACTACACTTTTATCTCACCTCCTTATCCATTTCACGTACATGAGGGATAGTTGGGCTTTGTCGTTGCTCTTCTCACAGTCCATCAAAAAATTTGACGGACTTTGTGTTGAAAGAGACAAACTACCAACTATAGATTGTTAATATGAGACGATTGGGAGTTGCCAGGGAACTGTATGAAACCCAAACAATGTCATTGAACTACAAGCCCAATTTCTTTTCATATGCACTGGATGTGCCTCTGTCTATCTGGAAATGTTCACAAGAGGTGTCAACATTATGCTCTAAAAGTAAGGTAAACCTCAAAAACTAACTAAAAAAATACATTGGTGTTGAAAAACCCACATCTTGATCTCAAGATGTATGAATGTGAGGCAAATATAAAATAAAAGAAAAGGAGATTTTAGTTTCCAAAACAGTTGCACCTTGTAATACATTATTTGGATCATCTTTTTCAATATTTTTAAATGTTTATAGATCTATACCTTTTTTGATTCATTAAAAAATTTCAAAATTAAGTGTTGAAACAGATTTCTAAGCCATTATAGGGGTTTTCGATACTGGAATTGAATCTTGCAATAAGATTTGAATGTACAACTTGCTTTAATTGTTTATAGTTGGAAGTATTGTATAAACAACACCCTCGCCCTTATGACTGTATCTAATTCCCTAATCCTATGGTTTCCATTTCATGTGCACCACCCAAATCAAAGTTCCTTTACCATTGATTTTGGAAAATGCCCAAAGCATAGACAAATTGGAAAAGTATAAAATAAGACCATTTATATTTGGCACATGAAAGTCACTATTAATCTTAACCATTGGATGTAAAATTGGGCAGCTGCATTTGTTCCATTGAACAAGCTCAAAGTTCAGAAGAAATTACATTTCACATTAGATGGTTATATGTAATTATGACGTCCTTCTACCAAAGTAAATATCTTGATAGTATATAGTCCCATACAATTTTATGCCTTCTCATAAAAGCAAAGTCAATATCAGAATTTTGAAAAATATTGTGCGTTAATTGACTGTGCCATTGTATTGACTTAGAAATATTAAGCAATATTACAGTTAGTTGGGCAAAGAGCACCTCTTTGGGATTTGAAGAGGGATATATGTGCAATTATCAGGGGTCCTTGGATAGTTCTTGGTGACTTCAATATGATATTGGATAATTTAGACGATGGGTGGAAGGAATTATTTACCTTAGGATTCAGCCATCTCATGCATTGGCTGACTGCGCTCTAATTGATCTGAGATCTACAAGGGGGCAGTTCTCATGGTGTAACAACCAAATTAGGAGAACATGTATTAGAGAATGTCTAGATCGAGCTCTGAAAAATATGGAACAGGTGTTGTCTTATCTGGAATGTTGGGTGGCATTACTCCCTATCGGTAATTCTGATCATTGCTCTTTATTGGTCACTCATTTAACCTGGGTTCTGGTTGGACCGAAACCATTCAAATTCTTCACAACTTGGCAGCAATCCCCAAGCTTTATGGATATTATCTCGGAATCATAACAAGTTAGAGCAGAGGGCATGCCAATGTTCCGATTTGTGACAAAGCCGAAAAGGTTTAGGAAGGACATCAAAGATTGAAATAGAGTCTCTTTTGGCCATGTGGGGAACCAAATATTTTCTATTCAACAACAATTATCGATTCCGCATGACTGTCTAAGTCGTGATCCTCTTAATAAGAGTTTGATGGTGGAAGAGAAAACATGTATACAAATTTTGCAACAATTACTTTCTTGTGAGGAGAGTATGTGGAAATAAAAATCTCGCTAGACTTGGTTGGAGGATGGGGGCTCAAATACAAAATTCTACCATATGTCTACCATCATAAGGAGAAGTAATGTCAGGCTCATCCGTCTTAAAGATCAAAATGGGATTTCTATAATGTTGGAGGAACAAATCCAAGATCATATGACTGGGTATTTTGATGAATTATTGGCTCAAGAAATTAACATTGATCTTAGTTTGGCTAATCATTTTCGTCCCTCTCCAACTCTTAATGAAAATTAGTAAAGGGAACTTATAAAAGATATCTCTCTAGAGGAAATAAATCTTGTATTGTGGAATGAAGAGGGAGAGCGAGCCAAACCCGGATGCCTTCACGGTTGCATTCTATAAATTCAGCTGGGAGGTGATCAAGAAGGATTGTTTTTTGGCCCTTCATGAATTCTTTAAGAAAGATAAATTCCTAAAGTCCATAAACTCCACTTTCATTTGCCTTATTCCTAAAGTCAATTGCCCTAGTTTTATGAAGGAGTTCAGACCAATTAGTTTATGTATTATCCTTCATAAAATCATTAGCAAAATTATTTTGAATAGATTGAGGGAGGTACTTCATATGTTAATCGACTCCAGACAAACTGTGTTTTTGAAGGATAGAATGATTACATACAACATATTGATGGTTAATGAGCTAGTTTCTATTTGTCACAAAAACTCAGCAAATCCAAAGATGTGTTTGCAACTTGACCTAAGTAGTACCTATGACTAGGTTTCTTGGGGTTTTGTTCTGGCTAGGTTACATGCTTTGGTTTCCTGGATCCTTTAATATCTTGGATTCACCATTATATTACCTGCCCTTCATTCTTGGTGCTTCATAATGGTTCTCCAAGGGGATACTTCAGAGGTAAAAGAGGCTTACGACATGGTGATTCTTTGTCTCCATATCTTTTCTTATTAGCCATGGATTTCATGAGTAGGTAGTTGGATCATGCAGGGATACAAGGTACTCTTCAGGGGCTTTCCTTCTGGGTGTGATATGGGGTGCCACATATTTTTTATGCTGAAGATGCAGTAATTTTCTGTAAGGCTCACATAACAACATCAAGACAGATAAACTCTATTTGTTCGTTTGGAAAGACCTTAGGGAAGAAACCTAATATAATTAAAAGCAAGATTTTCTTTTTTGGGGCTTCCATGAGCTCCAAACATTTGATCTTGAAGGAGTTGGGGTTTGGAGATGGTTCTCTTCAATGTACCTAAAATTGCCTTTGTTTCATGGCAACCCATAGCATTACAATTGCCAGAGTTTGGTGGGAAAATTCATTGGATTCATTGGCAGGATAAGAACATGGCAGGCCCTATCCTGTTCTTATGCAAGTTAGTTATAATTATTGAGGTCAGTTCTCAATGCATCTTCCATTTTTTGGATTATTTTCTTTATTTTTTCCAAGTGCATATATAGTATGTTGGAAAAGATTCGAAATAATTTCTTATGGACTGGTACAACTCATAAGAAGGGGGTTCACCTTGTAAAGTGGCAAAATGTATGTCTTCTAATAGAAGAGGGGAAGCTTGGAGTTTGTGATATTGCTGAGTTCAATAATGGAGGTATGATGAAGTTGATATAGAGGATTGTGGCTAATCCATCCTCTCTTATAGCTCGTTTTTTCAAGCATAGGAATTTCAAGAATTTTTCTATCTAGGAAACCTACAAAAAGAATTTCTCTTATGCATGGAAGGGCATTAAAACGGGGTTGTCTCTCTTACACTATAATGTTTGATGGATTATTAGAGATGGTAGTATAGTTGATTTTTGGTCAAATCTATTGCTATCCTAGAGATCCATCTTAGAAGGGAAGATACTCACTCGTGAGCCGTTGATTAGGAGGATCGTTGGTCATGTTCGTGATTTAGCATAGGCTAAGGCATGGACTTACCATATTTCAGAGAAGGCAATTATTGAGAACTTACGACTTACGACTCATGTGGCAGCATCAAAGGATCAAGTTACCTGTTACAGTGGCATGCTCATTTTCTCATCCACAATTTATGTTAAATGTTGAGGGGTCTTCCATAGGGAATCCAGGTAGAGCAGGATGTGCTGGTGTTATCAAAAGGGATGATGGATCCTTCATCGCTGCCTTTTCTACTCCCCTTGTCGCTTCCAACAACTATGCTGAATTCTGTGGTTTAGAAGTGGGTGTTGGTTTAGCTATTTAGATGAATTGTTTCCCCCTACAAATCGAAAGAACCACCTTATTTGTTTAGGTTATACAAAGAAGTTGTAATCCTCCATGGGCACTATATACCATAGCTGCTAACTGCAAGGCTAGACCTGAGAAATATTTTTGGTCTATTTGGCATGTTTACTGAGAGGCTAATATGGTGGCCGATATGCCTGCAAAACAAGCAACAGCTTTTGCAGTGGCCTCCATTTTGCGCTCTAGGCCCCAAAATTTCCTTCACCTTCCTTTACTTCATGATATGGCACAATTCTCCTATTGTAGGATTATAAAATAATATGATGTAATTTTTCCAATATTCTATTAATGAAAAACAAGTAGAGGGCCTTCTCCTCCACTGATTTACCCAAACAATATATTATATGGTGCTAGTGGTTAGTGTATGATTCACACTACCCAACCACAAGTCTCACAATTCAACTTGATTATTATGAGATTCACATTATATTTTATATGTCTTGTAATATTTCATTTTTTTCTTTCGGGAAAAAAAAAAAATTCAGATCAGCTCCAATTCGGCCAATCCATCTAATGCAAACTGTGAATTCTGTCTATTCAGATCGGGATGAGTGGTGGACAATTTGGCCCATTGATCCGTTTTCTAAAACACTAGCATGCAGTTTGCAACCCGCAATTCAAATTGGCAAATTTGTTGCGTCATAATTCTTAAGGATTGCCTAATTTTAGGGATTATTATTTATCTCAAATGGACAATATTTAATGAATAAAATATTGATATTTAGAATAGCCAAATATTACACAAGCTAAACTCGGATATTGCCAAATTTAAGTGAAATTTTTTTTAGTGAATTTCTATTTAACTGCGAACTCCAAAGTCCATACGAGAGATGGAATTTAGAGCCAAAAATTTACAAGTTCATATTCTCGACTAGTGTGCTGAGATATAACCCTTTCTAAATTATATTACACAAAGTTTTTATCTCATCATCATCAGAGTCTTTTCTCAACTATTAGGGATCAGCTAGGCAATTTTATCTACTAGACCAAAATTGCTCAAACTCGTTTAATAAATCCTCTCAATATAATTAATCTTTATCTACTTTGGGAAAGTCACTCATCGAGGAGTAAGAAGAAAGAAAGAAGAAGTAAAGAAGCCAAATACAATACATTGAAGGAATGGCATGAAACTTTCCATTGAAGAATCAAATATGCCTTAATTGGGTGGCAAGAGATCGATTTGTTGAGCGATCACATTCATATTGTTGGCTCCTACTAAACGTCTAACATCCATTCAAATTCAATATGGTTAATATTTTATAAGAGTAAAAGCTTTTAGGGTGGACAAGAAAACCTGAACTTTTTCAAGAACCTTTTTGAAATGTTAGCCCTTTTGGAGAAATAAATGCATTTGAAAATACTCTTGTAAAGCTTCCTAACTTTATTTCAAGGTTGGTGAGGAAGGTCTTTGAAACGTGATGGAGAATCTTTACTAGTTTTTCCTTTGCAATCGGTAAACTATTCATATGTTGACTTCCACGTATGTGCATGAAGAGAGAGAGAGAGAGAGAGACAGATGGGCCATGTGACAAAAAATTGTGATCCACGTATTGGATTGCCTTTATTCTACAAGATGCTCTTCATTTTATTTTATTTCTCATGATGTTTAATAAAGTTCATTGCTTGTATATTCAAAAGGGAAATCATCTCCTATAATGAAGTATCTGTTTTCTTGTACCTCAATGGATCTAATTTCAAAGGAAAAAGTTAAGGTCTCAACTACACCTAAAAAACTGTTTAGTGAAGGATGTTTCTATGTTGGAAAGCTGTCAAATTGATCATCTCAACCTCAAGAGTCATAGACATGGAAAAAAAAAGGATTTCTAGTCCTAAAAATAATTCATCTTCTAATACATTATCTAGACCGTTCATTTTCAAAATTTTCAAGCGTTTATAGATCTGCTTGATCATCACCATTTCTGAAACTTTAAATTTCATGTCTAGGGGCCACCATCGATTTTATATCATCGCAAGGCTTTGTAGCACGGAAATGTATTTTTGACATAGTTTTGTTGCGCACCATACTTCAATAGTATAAAGTTGACACTTTATATAAAACTCATCCAATTTCAAATCACCATCTATCGTAAGAGTTGGCTTTTCTTCTTTCATGGGGTGAATCATTTGACCAAGATTTAGTGCCACAATTTGTCTATCATTATTGATAAAGAAATGAAACATCCAAAAAAATGTTGATAACGAATTAAATGTATTGGAATAGAGAGGAATAGCACTTATGCCCCCTTGAATAATGTAGTGGAAGCATGGAGTGGCAATTTGTTCATGCATAAATAACAAAAAAAAATATATATAACAACATTGGGTGAAGTATGGATACGTGAGGGATTGAGTTTGTACCAACTTGCAATAAAAAACTGCGAAACTTACGTGGACTCGCATGGCTGCCTTTTAAAAAGTTTATTTATTCATTTATTTGTGGGAAATGTCAAATAAAACTCTTCTATGTTATTTTCCTAAAGATATTATGATATTCTACTTCCTCTGGAGTACAATTTCATTTACCCGTTCCGATAAAACCCCATCTAGGATTAGTTCTAGGACCCTAAAATTCGGAGATATAATTTCTTTAACTCATTGATTAACCTCAACAAAAACTATTTCCTAATTGTGATCTCTAAGTACTTGAGAAAAATTAATGTCTCACGATTGAATAGAAACTATCTTTAGAGGATGAGATCTAAGTGTTAAAAATCTCAAATTATTATTATTATTTTTAGTATAGTCATCTAGTGATTCTAAAGTGGTTGCCAAAATTTCATATTGAAAAATAATCCTCCAAAGTAAGTCTCTAAGAATACATGCTCTCTTAGTTTTTTGATCAAATCCCGTAAATAATTTCATATTGATTTTGACCAATATATATAAGAAAACTGAAAAAAATTCAAAAAGTATCACAATTCCCTCATTCTTCAACGTTGTCGCACCTTAGCACAAATGTTATAGAATTTTATAAATATTTTAGGAAAAATATAGAATAAGGCCATTTACCTTTAGTACAAGGTGGCCACAATTAATCTTGACCATTGGATGTGAAATCGGGTGGCTGCATTTATTCCATTGACCAATCTCGAACTTCAAAAGAAATTTTCTTAAAATTTGTAACACACTCAAACTATCAAATTTCACATCGGATGGTTGTAAGTAATTGTGACTGCCTTGTATCGAAGGTAAATGGTCTCGTTGTATGTAATCTCAATGTTTTAAAAGATACGAGGAATATTTCTTATCTTTTTCATGAGAAATTTACATCTTTAGAAGTATTTTCCTTTTTTAAATAGCCCAGATATTTATTTTGGGCATCACAACATTGGAGAGAGAGAGAGAGAGTCTTCATGTTTCCTTTTTTTTTTATTGTTTGGTTTTTATATTTTTGTATCTTCTATAGATTTTTTTTCTTTTTCATATAACCCGTATCAGGGTTATTTTATTTCTAAAACATGTGTCAGGGTTTGTTAGAAAAATAAAATGATAGACTTTTATTCCTTATTCTCATAAAGGATTGTAGTTTTTCTAAAGGCGAGTTTTGTACAGTGTCAACCTTATACTAATAAAATATGACATACCTCAAAACAATGTTAAAAGGTGCGATTTTTGGTGCCGGAGATCCTTACAATAGCATAAAAATTTATTGTCACCCCTAAATTATGAAATTTAAAAATAAAAAAATGCTATATATTGGGCTTATATACAAACATTAATTTTTTTAAAAAAATTAATGGTCTAAATAATGTGTTACAAGATGCACAATTTTCATAACTTTTTGTTTTATCCATATATCTCGAGTTCAAGACAATCAATTTTAAGGTTTTTTTAACATCAAAATAACCTTTTCTAATGGGTTTTTGAGGTACACCTTACTTCAATAGTAAAAAGTTGAAATTTATACAAAAATTTTCCTTTTCTAATGGGCGACCTATAATTTAGGAGTAGGTTCCAAATTTCCTTAAACAACAGATATAATCCAATTTTTTAATAAAAAAAAGATTCGAGGAAGAAAAGGAGAAAGAGTATACACATTGCTCCACTTTGAATATAGGGAGCATAAAAAGGGCCATCCAGTCTTATGTTCCTTAAATGTGGGCACCCATATTTATTTCTAGTGCATGCCTTCTTTGTGTTCATGCACTTTGCACAAAACTAAATGGCCTCCATTTTTATCTTTCAAGAATAGGGCAGCAACATCAAAATAGTGTTTAAGACTTAAGTCTTAACTAAAAAATATTGCAAAATTGGCCAAAAGTGGCCACACTTAACCCCTTTGTCAATATAGATTTGTTATAAAATGCTCATAAAGTTTGGTCTAAATCAATAACACAGGAAATCATATTGCAAAATAAATGAAGGGTTCACAGATTACTGACAATACTTGAAAGAATAATGGACGGAAAAGGAGATCAAAACCATTTTGGGATATGAAAAATGAATACAAAAAAAGAGAATAGAATCACACTAACTGCATGAAAGAATTTTCAGCCAAAAAGAGGAAAGAAAATGCAGAAAGAGGAAATGACCATAGTAGTCCACGTTCTTTTAAAAAATAGAGAAACTGACCAGCATACTTATTAGGGAATGTGTTTGACAACAGGGACTAGCCAAACACGGGGTTTTTCTCGACATTGTACTTAACCTTATGTTTTATAGTGATGATCAGTTACAGTGATAATTAGGGACAAAATCCTCCCTGATACCCTAAACATGGGGATATGAGAAAAACACGCGGAGGAGGTGGACCTCACAGGCTTTTCCTTTTTTTAAACCAAACAAGGATTTTTAACGTCATCACCTTTATCAGGTGGTATCAAAAGATTTATTAGAAAATTTTTTACTTGGTCATCTGCTTTAGAAGATGGTAGAAGGAAGAGTTTTATGAAGAATAATGAAATGAGCAGTGATATGGGAAGTATTGAAAGAGTATATTCAAAGAAGTTTTAAAAATACCTACATGAAATTACAAGAATTATGCAAGAGGATCAGAGTTTGTTTGTTGGATGGGCATCGATTAGAAAGGAGTTCTGGGGGGAAAAACTGTTTGAGTTAATGTATTGTTTAAAGGAAATGATGATGGTAAGGATGAAAAAGCAAGTTATTCCAGGTATGGAGAAGCCAGATGTTGGATGTATTAAACTGAACTTTGATGGTAGTTTATATGAGAATCGAGAAAGAGTAGGAATTTGTGGTCCTATTGGGAATGCAACATCCAATGGGGATAAACTGAGACTGTTGTTGCAGGAGTTGAAGTTATTTTGGGTATTTCAAGGTGAAGTCAGTGTAGAAGAGGACTCCATGATGTAGTTAATTGGTGTTTGAAGAAAATGGAGGTGCCATGGTGCTTGAGGCTATTGTGAGTGACAAATTTATTCATGTTCATAGAGAGTAGAGTGCTGATGTGGATATGCTTGCCAAAAAAAGGTGTAAATAGGCAAGAACTTTTGATTTCTTAATATAGATTTCAAGCTGTAAATATAATGTTCATATGTATAGGTTGAGTGGGGTGAGGATTGTTTATGTAAAGAGTTTTTTTTTTTTTGCTATGGTTAAAACCTTTGTAACTATTACCTGATTTGTTTGTAACTCTTTGAGTTGATGAAATATAATTTTTTTACCTTTTGTTTAGGTATAATTTTGACTTACTCTAACTTTACATTGATATATCTTTGAGAGAGTCTTACCACACCCTTAGATTAGACATGGGCAACACATGGGTGGAATACTAAAAGTTGGTGGCTGAAAAAATCAAAAACCTGGCTCAGAATGTGGATTATTAAAAATAAATTTAGGTTAAGGTTGAAAATTATATAAAAAAAATTGCAAAATATTGCTCTGAGAGTGAGTGGAGGTCATGAGGATCGATACAATTCACTTGTTGCAAACATTCAAAATTTTGGCTCGATTCGACTTCGTTCAAGGCGAAGGAACCCATTGATACATATGTGGATGAAACACTCATGTTGCAAGAAATAACATACTGAAGTTTCGGCTCGTTTCGCTGTAGGAATTAGGGAATATGGCCCTTAAATTTTTGCAATCAATGTCATTGCTTGCTGTAATTCCAATGAAGATGATGAATCACATATACAATATGGTTTGTTTTTCTTTTCTATGTGGTCCCCCCGTGGTGCACTAAATATGATGCTAAAAAAAAGCAGTTATGGATATAAAATCTGGCTGAAATTTATCAAGGGCCTACCTCATCATCACCCTCATCTGACAAAAATTTAAAATTTGTTGGCCACTTATTTCTTGGGTTTTTTGTGTAAAGTTGGATCAATTTAGCTAGACCCTATTTACAGTTTAAGACGTTTGAGAGGTTCTGTTTTGTCGAATGTCGCATTTGGTTCAAATATGGACCATAGCCTTCTTATACTGATATCTTCCACCCATAAAGTTATTGAACCATTTATCTTTGTATATCTTGAGGAAGCTTTGCAAATTGTCCTTAGACCAATGTTATGAAATTGACGTTTGCATTTTGCCAAAGCATATCTTGGTCATCCAGCCTCGAATTGGCTAGCCTTGAGGTACCTTGGATTAAATATTGAACGGTCGGATTACTATTTTGGGCAAGTTCTAGAGTTTGACCATGCCTCCCTTTATTGATTTGGGCATGATTGGGCTCGGATCGTAGTCAATTTTTTGCAGGGAGCTTCCTTTCTTCATAATAAGGGGATTTTTAGCCTTTAATTTATTATGAAACTGCATTTTTACCATTGTAGCTATTTCTAATGGTTTCTTCAGCATACTGATAGTAAAAGTGTTCGGTCTTTATTTGGCAGGACATCATCACTCCTCAAGTTCGATGGCATTTTATTTAAGACAAAATACCTCCGAACACCACCCACTGCATCTCTCCATATATGTGTTTCCATTTCTCCTTAAGAGAAGAATGCAAAATAAGGATTGGATCTCCGTTACTTTTACAGAGAGATGATTAGGAGCAGATTTTTCTGCCCCAAAGAAGATGGAAGGAAGAGGTGAGAGAGAGAGAGAGGGAGAGAGGGAGGGGAGGAAGGGATATAGAGAAAAGGAGAGAGAGGGAGGGATAGAGAGAAAATGAGAGAGAGGAAGAGTTACTTGGTTTAAGAGAGAGCGAAGGCCTTCTTTGCTACAAAAATGAAAAAGTGGGGGTGCCCACCCCCATACCATAGCAATGCCATAAGCTCTCATTCTACTTTAATGAGCATGGGCCTTGTTTGGCTCAAATTTTGGGTATTAGGAAGCTACTATAAAAAACCAAGAAAGTTACTAATTAAAGGAAAATTATAGGTACTTTCTGCCTCAAAATGAACTTTGTAGACATCCTTCCTCCTAATACTTTTAGCATCACACCTTAGACCCATAAACTGTTTTTCTTGTATTTCCACCTAGTCAAAAAATTTGAGACTAAAATTTCTTTCTCCTCTCTCTCTATCTACCAGCCTTGCCTCTTTCTCTCTCTACCCGCTCTCTCGCTCTCTCACTCTTTTTACATGCCCTCTCTATCTTTTCTCTCTCTACCCGTCCCTCTCTCTTTCTTTCTACCTGCCCTCTCTCTCTCCTCTCTCTTTCTCTCTTTTTTTTCACAATTGCCAAATATCTCTCTCTCCCCATTTTTCCCCTCTCTCTCCTAAAATATCTCTTTCCCAATCTCTCTGCCAATTTTTCTACTCTATTGAAATCTCTCTCTAAAGAGAAAGAGAGGAGAGAGAGGGGCATGTAGAGAGAGAAAGAGAGAGAGGGTAGAGAGATGGAGAGGGCAAGTAGCAAGTAGAGAGAGTGAGAGTATGGGTGGGTAGAAAGAGAGGGGTAGAGAGAGAGTGAGAGAGGGCGGGTAGAGAGAGGGTATGGGTAGAGAGCATGAGAGGGGAGAATGACAGTTTAATCTCAATGTTTTTGACTAAAGAGGTAAATATAAGAAGAAACAATGTTTTGATCTAGGTTGTGATACTAAAAGTATTGAGGGCATGATGTCTACAAACTTCATTTTGGAAGGGGGGGGGAGAGGGTAACTTTATTTTTTCCTTACTTAAACTAGAGCTAATAATATTAGGCTAAACTATGAAGAAAATGGGGTCAATCTCTAAGAATTCTTGGATTCAATCTTCAAGAATTTTTGTGGGTATTTTCTTAGAATTCCCCTATGTATTTTTCAACTGTTTCAAACATGTGTTAGATCATAGTGTGGGTCTCCATCTTCTATGCTTAAATCGAGGTCCAAGCAACTCTTGTTTCAGGTGTCATGGCTGCTTGGCTTTTGCTTAGAGAGTTCATTCTTATGGATTTTGCTATTTTTCCATGTATGATTCTCATTTGAGCATTGGCTCCCCTTTTCATGCTTCGCTTTTGATAAAGGAATTTCTTCTTATAAGTGTTTCTCTTTTTGTTCTCTCTCTCTCTCACGTAAAATAATTGTCTATATCAGTTGTTCCATTAGTTACTCTTTAATAGAAGGAAAAAGTTTTAATAAGGCCTAGGCTCTAAACAATCAAATTAGAGCCTACCTCAAAACTTTACTAGAAGAGGTTGTTTTGATGTTCAATTATAGTGAATTGTTCATCTCGACATCAAGATGCATGGACATGAGAAAAAAATAGATTTCAAATTTTGGAAATAGTGTATTTTGTTATGCATTTGGACCATCAATTTTCAAGATTTTCAAGGTTTCATAGATATATTGATCTATACTGTTTTTTAAGCTTTAAACTTTATAAAAAAAGATGAAAATATAGTTTAAGGGTATCACAATGATTTTCGGCATTGAAACCACATTTCTGGACATTATTTGAAGGTAGGATCTAATTTGATTGTTTAGAGCCTATGATCTATACAAACCGCACCCTTAATAGGATATCCTGGTTATTTTGTTGGGGTCCCCTCGTATTAAAGGCCATGAAAAGCCATCATCGCATATGAGGTACCCTGCAGATGTAGAGAGAGAGAACACATTTTAGGTCTCGAGAGAAAGAGGAACTGCCTTGGGGATGTTTGAGAGAGAGACTGTGTTTTAGGGCTTGTGGGTTTTGCGCTTGGTCACAAGATGTTGCCCTTTCAGAACTTAGAAGATGCAAAAATGGCAAAGGGGCATTCTCTCTCTCATACTGAGTTTTTTGTGGTTTCAATACTCTATAAAAATCCTTGATTACCTTCCCTATTTCCACTGCATTCTCTTCCTCTTCATAATATATAATTTTTATGTGAAAAAAATCAATCTTTTCTTTTTAAGATTTGCTTAATTGTTTTCTCTAAATTTTTATACTAAAAAATTTAGTTGATAGGATGTAATTATAGATCTTAGAAAATTTAAACATATAATTTGAATGCCAGATGAAGAGCGATGGACTTCTATAAGAAAAAAAAAATGTAGGTCACCCAAATCTTTAACCTCAAACCTATTGAGGAGCTTAACAATAATAGTAGGCAAAAAGGAAGGATTATATATATATATATATATATATATATATATAATATGATATAACAACAACTTGATAAAGACCATTGACTTTGTTAATCAACAATACGTGTAACAACCAATATTTACAACAAACCAAGATAAGTCAAAGATATGTTAACCACTCAAAAATATCTTTCAAATTCAAATACACTTACTATCAATATTTAGGAAGGTGAAGCAATTGGGACGTGATTCATTGGTTGGTCTATTTCATCTCCCTACGATATAGGGAAGACAGTAAGATGAAATAAAACCATGTTTACCTAAAGTCCTTTGAAAACCAAGCTTTTCTTAATATAATTGAAAATACAAAACAAAATAAAAATAAAATAGAACAACAATTAACAAAAAGTTAAAATATATAGGTTAATACTTTATTACTATAAAAAACGAAAAATAAAATATTAGTTATTATTTTTGTAAATGTAAAAAATAAAAAGATAATTCTTTTTGTATTTTCATTTTTTGTTTTTAAATTAATACTTATTTATAAGTAAATAATATATTTATTAATATAATTAAAACTAATTTTATTTATATTAGTGAATGATATAATTGAAAACACAAAAAGAAAAATACAATCAATAGCCGCAGATAGAAATTACAAAAGTAAATAATATAATGGAAACTATTTTTAGAAAAATGATTATCACAAAATTCGAGTTATAAATAGAATTATAATTACATTTTGAGTAATTTGAAGTTGAATTATCTAAATGCCCATATGTGAAGAAGGATTCATCAAATTCTCTCTCTTTTCGTAGACTCTCTATCATCAAATATGCCTTTTCAAATATATTATTTTAAAATTAGAAAATTTATTTTAATAATTAATATTTAATACACGTGCAATGCAGGTGAATATATATAACAGGAATAATAATGAGTTGATTGCATATAGAAGCTCACAATCATTTTGTGTGCCTTGGTGTGGATCAAGAGAGATTCATTCTACCAATTAAAAAGAGGAGAGGTGCATGAATGCAAAAAGGTACTCGTTTTCTTAAAGATTCCCTCAATAATTTCAATTGTAGCATATAGAAGCTCACAATCATTTCGTGTTCTTTGGTGTGCACCACGAGGGATTAATTCTACTTATTAAAAGGAGAGGTTCATAAATACAAAACCTACTCGTGTTCTTAAAGATTCCCTCAATAATTTCATTTGTACTTACCCAATGAAACTTGCTCCACTTTTCAAATGAATGGAGCTTATCTTTTTATTAAGAATTTTTTCACGAACTTTTTTTTCTTTTGATTTGTATATGATAGTTTTTTTTTCAAATAATTAGGGTCGGCTATACGAATCTTGATTCTTCATTCTGTTGTATTAAAGATTATATCCTCAATGAAGTTACAAGTCCCCATATCTTTTCAGATTATTTTCAATCGTGTTTTTTTGACATATTTTTTATCTTTTTCGAACCTTTTACTTGACAAACTCGTACCTCGTAATACGTGCTATTCTAGGTCTGAGCCACACATGCTAGACTACTTAAGTCTACTCTTTCTTATCTTATGGCTTATCGTACCTAAATTTTTGAGTTTTTATATACTATTATAATTTTAGAGGCATCGTAGGCATCATAACAATAGCATTGTAGTACATTATAGTAAATTATTTTAGTTCGTGATCCTTTTACTTGATATTTTTCCCTATTGTTTCAAGTGATAGGAGCCACTCATAAGGAACACAATTATTGCAAAACTATGAATTATCTAGATATATTAGGTTACATATTATCAATCCAATGTTAGTATACAAACATAATATCCAAAACTGGATTGGATGGGCCTGTCCACTAACCCGTGCCTTAGCTAGTCGGCTTCAATTAAAACTAAAGTTTTGATTTGATTTAGTAGGTCAGAGTGACCGGTTTTGACCTGTTTGACTTGATAAATAAACTTGGCAAAGCTTTACGTCTTTAAATTATTATTTTAATATTTAATTTAACTTTTTCACATTTGATTCAACAAATTTACCTCTAATTAGACTTCAAGCGTTAAATAAAAAAAAAATAAAAAATAAAAAAATAAAAAAAATAAATAAATAAAAAATTTATAAGGGAAAAAAAAGATTTTCTACCATTAGTGAATCTAGCGAAGATTTTTCCGCTGTACCTATAGATTTGGCGTTTACAATCCACTAAACATCTCCCACGTACGCGTGCAATCATCATACATACATGCATACGTACATATGCATCCTGTCCAAACCTAGAGATAACGTTTGTAAGGTAGGCTAATACGTACATGTCCATACATACATAAATATGCACATATGTATACGTTCTATGCTCAAGAAACATGCTTTAATAAATGTCTGTGTATTATTCAAAGGGAGGGCTTTCTATGTAAACCCACCCACATATATGGTATTTGTGATGGCTAAAGGGAGGGCTTTTTATGTAAACCCACCCACATATATGGTATTTGTGATGGCTGAGATGGTTTGAGTCCCAATGTCACATGCTTGCATTTAACTGTGACATCTTGATCAGTCAGCTCATAGTTTTTTTATTTTTTATTGTTATTTTACATAATTTTGAAATAAAGTTTGAGGTATGCTTAGATCTGACAAGGGCACACATGATAAAAATAATAAAAAAATATACTTTCAGTTATGAAATATTTTCAAAATACCTCTAAAAATTATAGTTTTGGTCATTCATTTTTACAGAAAAATTTTATTTTTTACTGCTTTCAGGTTTGCCCTAATTTTACGATGGACGCCCAAAAGTTTGAATCCAAAAATATTATGTTGAAAAAAATAATGAAAAATTAAAAAGTGTTTGGCGTGACATTGTGGTATGAACCATAGCCGTTCGATTCAGACCAAACTGCCAAGAAGTGGGGTCACATATAACTTATATGTTGTTGGGATCACATAGAAACATTTCCTTTCTTTGAAAAGGCATTTTTTGTTTTTTGACAGTATCCAAAATTTTATTATTGAAAGAAGGTTACGATAAGGAAATTACCTTTTTAGAGATAGCAATCGAATATAACGCCGCACCCTCTTAGCAAGGGAATACACTATATCATTAGCCTCTCTATAGACATTTTGAA
Source organism: Amborella trichopoda (assembly GCF_000471905.2). The sequence continues at coordinate 3,203,106 of NW_006497083.1, forward strand.
AAGGAACTATCAAGGATCCCACCAAATCCAGAACTTGAAGCCATATTGATCTCAATTGCCAAGGCACACATTACTCCTTATTGTACCATTTGATTACATTCAAAGAATCTCCCTCCACATAGTAAAGATTCCCAACATTATTTTCTTTAAAGATCTTCGAACCATGAAGAAGAGCTGAGATTTCTATAAAATTAGTAGTATTAATCTCACATGGGCCAGTATAAGTAAAACTTACCTCACCATTCCAATCTCTCACAAATCCTTCAAAACCCTGCTTGACCAGGATTGCCATAAAAACTCCTATTAAAATTATGCTTAAAACAACCATGCATTGAAGGCAACCATTTATTCTTATTAGGGTTACATTTCACCACTCCCATATTGAAAAAGCTTGACAGGTTGAGTAAAACATATACTTTCGAAATACCCCATCCTCTTTGTTAACCGATAGCCAACACTACAAAGTGTGCTTAATATTACTAAGAACTCTATCAAGGGACAAAACTTGGCCATAAAAAATTCGACGATTTCGCACCTTCCGAACTTCCACAAGATAACTCCCTTCGGAATTTTCCAAATCACATTCCCAATATTAGGCAAATAGGGAAAAGCCTAGTTGAGTGACTACATGTAAAACATTTTGGGGGACGGAAATCCTCACCCTAACTGTTGAGGCACCAACTCTAAATACTTGAAACAAAGGAACAATGAAGTAAAAAGTGAGCACCAGATTCTACATCGTTTTGCACGTAAAGCATACATTTAGTAAAATCTTACCTCAAATTATCCATAGTAGAGACTTTCTCTTGCGCCGCCAATCAAATGTAAACCGGATCCTTGTGGAGAATAGGGCATATCCAAATTTGAAAAACTTGAGGCAAATATCAACGTCATATATCATGGAAAAGTAATATATACATAGATCTTACCGAAAACTGACCATTGCTCTCTAGAGCCCACACTAAATCATCTTGCACATCTTTCGGGATATAAACTTCTTCCAACTCCTGCATTAGGCTAGAGCACTGATTAAATAGACCATCCATGAAATCTATTATACGGGAAGTTGATACTGCACATCACTCAGCTTCCAGAAATTTCCATGACCTCATTGACCTTAGCATTTGGAAGAGAGACCTTATCAAAAAGCTCCAGAAAAAAAACTTTAATCTCCCACCCATTTATGATGCCAAAAAAAAACATTATCCCCTTTACCAAGAATCCAATGAACATTTCTCTCAACCAGCAGCTTACAAATAGATTTCTATAGATTAGAAGAATTAGCACCATACCTACCTCTACCAATCCAGATCCCCTACCTATCTTTTTTATATTTGGCAATTAAAACTTCACACCTTAATTGGTCCTTCACCTGCAAACTTCTCCATCAACACTTACAAAGTAGAGCCTTATTGAATAGTAAAATCTTTCTAATACCCAATCCGCCTTCATGCTTAGGGTTACAAACTCTATCCCATCTCAAAAAATGATATTTCCTTTATTCCCCAAAAAACCTTATAGGCACCATTAGGATAGAAAGACCACATGCTTTTCAAATGAAAGTTGCTTAGGCATAAAGGTAGGTTCTCTTTTCTGTTTTTCTTTTTCTTTTTTTCCATGTATTATGGTGAAGAAACCTTAACTTTGATGAAGTGATCTAAATATCCAGTTATTAAAGGCCAAGATGTGCAGTGGGATTCCATGGGGACTTATCCCTACCGGAGTCTTGGTCTAGTCCTAGGTAGAGTTTGGTGTGGTTCTAATATTGAAATTTTTTTGTGGAAAATAAGACATAAAAGCACTAGAAAAGAATATCAAATTGATTGAAGGTGCTTTTTTTACGCAGTTTATTTCTTTGAGGATAATATTCTTGTGACGAAACCTTAAGTTTGATGAAGTGATCTAAATATCAAGTTATTAAGGACCAAGATGTGCAGTGGGATACCATGGCGACTTACCCCTACCAGAGTCTTGGTCTATTCCTAGGTAGATTTCGGTGTGGTTCTAATACTGAAATTTTTTTGTGAAAAATAAAACATAAAAGCACTAGAAAAAAGTATCAAATTGATTGATGGTGCCTTTTTTATATGGTTTATTTCTTTGAGGATAATATAGCTACCGACATTCATCTGTTTTGCAAGTCTCATTAAAACGTTACTAGTAAACTGTTGGTGCATTATACGGAAACTTAGTGATTACATCTAATAGAATAATTAATAAAAACAAAATATGTTGAATCACACATAAAGTATGAATAAAATAATTTATCATAAAAAATTGTTAAACATCACATTATCTATCTCCTTAATAAAAAAAATAAACGATAGGCACATGTAATTTTCAAAATATTAAAAAAGCCACCATCGAAAATAAAAAAGATTAAAATGTGTTAATTTAACGAGCACTTATAGATAAGAATATGGAGTTAGTGGACACAATAAGACAAAGGAGAGTAAACCTAGGTTGTCTACGGGAAACTAAATTGAAAGGAGAAAAAGTTAAAGAAATAGATGGGTATAAACTGTGGAATACAGGAAACGATAATAATAGAAATGGCGTAGGCATAACAGTAGACAAAGATTTAAAAGATAAAGTAGTTAAAGTCAAAAAGATAAGTCAAATAGTAAGTAAAGCTAAATTTAAAACATATGATAATCTATACAATAAATTAGGAACAAGAGAAGGTGAAAAAGATATTTTCAAATTAGCAAAAAATAAGAAAGAAAAAGTGTAGGGATCTAAATCATATAAAATGCATTAAAAGTTATGATCAAAAGGTCTTGGTGAAGGATGACAATGTCAAAAAAAGGTAAATAGATTATTTTCAAAAATGATTAAAAGACGAATACAATGGGAACATAGCAGTAGAAGGAATTGTTGGTACAAATGATGTTAGAAGTCATAGATACATTCATAAGATTAGGATATCGGAAGTGAAAGAAGTATTGAAAATGATGAAGATATAAAAGACGTTAAGGCCAGATGATATCTTGATAGAGGTTTGGAAGTGTATGGGGGAGATTGGCATAAACTTGCCGACGAAACTATTCAACAAGGTTTTGAAACAAAAAAAATGTTAGACGAATGGAGAAAAAGTATTGTGGTACCTATATACAAGAACAAATGAGATATACAGAATTGTGCGAATTATGAGCCACACTGTGAAACTCTGAGAGAGTGATTGAAGAATGACTAAGGTATGAAACATGTGCATCTGAAAACCAATTTGGTTTTATACCAAGAAGGTCAATAACTGAGGCGATTTTTCTACTTAGGCAACTGATTGAGAAATTTAAGATGAAGATAAAAGACTTATACATGGTCTTCATTGATATAAAGAAACCTTACGATAAAGTACCTCGAGATTTGGTTTGGCAGGTGTTAGAAAAAAAAGGAGTCTCCAAACTCTACATCGACTTGGTGAAAGGTATGTACGATAGAGTGTTAACTAATGTAAGAACAACTAGTGGACAGACGAGTAAGTTTTCAGTGACAATAGGTCTACATCAAGGGTCAACATTGAGCATGTACCTCTTTGTCTTAGTTATGGACAACTTAACTAGACACCTACATGATGAAGTACTGTAGTGCACGTTGTTCACAGAGAACATATTTTTTATCGATGACACCTAAAACAACATCAACATAAAATTAGAAGTTTGGAGGGATGCACTAGAATTCAAATATTTTAAAATTAGCCGAACTAAGGCAGAATATATGGAATGCAAGTTTAGTAATAATATGAGTAGAGATAATGAAGTAGCTAAGATTGACGGCCATGAAATAGAGAAAAGAACGTACTTTCGATATATTGGGTCGATAATCCAAAAAAATGGAGAGATTGAGGAAGATGTTGCACACAGAATTATAGCTAGGTGAGCGAAGTAAAGATGTGCAAGGAAAAGAAATAGTAGAAAATAAATAACAGGAAAATAAATGAAAACTTCCTATTCACTAAGTGCAATATTAAAAGAGGAGATCCTCATATTATATAAAGCACGCTACTGCCCAATAAAAATAAAGAATATATATTTGTCAAAGGAAAATTTCTCATAATTAATCAAAACTAAAATTAAAATAACTTAGATTATTTACTAAGAATCTATGGTGAGAATTTTTTTAATAAAAAAGAATGGAAGAACATGATTCATGTAGCTGACCCCAAATAATTTGGATAAAGCTTGGATAATAATGAAGTCACATTGAGAATTTATTGAAAATTCAAATATTGAAACTTGAAGCAAGGATATTTCTCTGCCCCCTTTCTTTAAAAAATACAACAACAAAAAAACTTAAAACAAAAAGATGTATACTTTTAAAACATTCACCCTAAAAATCCATGTGAAAATATATCTTAACGAAGTGACAATAAAAAATAAAGAAAAAAAATATAAGCAGGAAAGAATACCTTCAAACCTTAAATATTGGAAAGTTGTTACTCGATGGTAGGATAGTAGCTTTTTATTTACGTCATGACCTCAATTTCTCTCCAAAATAGAGGCAAATAAACACTACAACAATATCTAATTTATTAGAAAGCCATGTTGTGAAAACAAAAAAATTAAAACGTGCCTTTCAAAAACAAATACATCAAGAAAGAGTGCATTTGGAAAATAGCAAGATAAGTTATAAAGGAGGGGAACACAAAAATTAGTCATGAATATTTTTAGTACATCAATGTTTTTCATTAAAAAGTAGAATGTATTCAAAACTCAAAAAGAAAATTAATGCTCCTGTACTGATGACATTCTTTTTGGGTAGTTGCGATATTAATGATATAATTTTATTAGAAATTACAAATTTCTTAATGCAAAACCTTAAAAA
>NW_006497083.1:3211373-3222870 GCF_000471905.2 Amborella trichopoda
CTTATATATATATATATATATATATATATATATATAATAGCTGGCCAGTTAGAATGAATTGTGTACAGGTGGAATGGGAGTCGTCAGATCTTCATCATGCGGTTCAAAATGTACATCACTATTTTAATTTTAATTTTCTTTATATAAATCTTATTAATATAAAATTTTACGTGTATATACCTAACTCTATTGCTCACCATATAAAAATATAAAAAAAATTATTTTCTATAATTTAAAATGACCAAACTACTCTTGTCATTTTTTAGGGGTATTTCGGTCATTTTATATTTTGGGCAGTGACTCAAAAAGCAGACCGCCCAGTGCCTTAGCAGCCGCCTAGGCCTTTCAGAAGGCCTAGGCGCATCGCCCAAGCCTAGGCGGCCAATCTGGGCAGTCAATCCCTAGGCGGGCTGCCTAGGGGGTACAGAACCTGCCTAGGTGGCTGCCTAGCGCCCAACCCAGGGGCGGAGAAAGAAATTGTGAGGGCATTTTACGTCATTTGTTTTTGTTTTTAAGGCCAAAAAATTAGGGTTTTAGGTTAATTTGAAACCTAAACCTTGTTTGAGTCAAATTTAGAGAGTGAAAACCACCAAAAAATTCACTAGATTGTGGTGAATTTTTTCATATCGAAGGGTTACTCAAAGTTAACCAAAACTTATCAAAACATCACCCATTGGTATTATATTTACTTTTTGATGTTTTGCAAAATTATTAGGGGGTGTTTTAAAACATTTTGAGTATTTAGAAACATCTTTGAGGTGGAAGTTTGTAGATTGAGTAATCAAACTCACAGTAAGTGATTTTTTTTTTTGCTTTAGTAATTTGCATTATTTTTTAAATGTCTTCTTCGTGATCTAATAGGAATAGTGATACCTGTTGGAAATATGGCTATAACCCAGATCCTAATGATAAAAATTGCATAAGATGTAATTTTTGTGAAAAGGATACAAAAGGGAGCATAAATCGGTTCAAGAAACATCTTGCCTGTATCAGGGAGGATGTTGCCCCATGTAAAAAGACTCCTGATGCTGTTAAAGTGGAAATTGGTGAAAATTAAAAAAGATGAGAGATTTGCTTCTATAGCAGAGATTCGGTCTGGGGTTCGAGTCAATTTTGATGATGATAATAGTGATGAGGAAAGGATTGGGGAGGGATGTCAAGAGGCTGAGCAATCCATTATTAGGGGAAAGGGGAAGGGAGTTGTAATTGCTTCTGGTTCTGGGACTAAGAATCTTCGGGTTAGAGGCTCTATGGATAGTTTCTTACCTCGGCCTGACCTTGAGATTGCAGGAGAGAAAATAAAAAAGCAAACCACTATTGAAAATAGAATTAAGAAGGAAGAGAGAGATAGAGCTGCCTATTATTTGGTTACATGGTTCTATGAGGCAGGCATTCCTTTTAATACCGTTCGCTTGAGCAGCTTTTATACTGCAGTAGAGGCAATTGGCCAATTTGCCTGGGATGAAACCCCCAACCCCATATGAGGAGCTTTCAGAGCCTTTTTTAAAAAAGGCAGTAAATGCCACGAAAGAAGCTATTGAACTTAAGAAAGATGTATGGGCTCAGTATGAGGTTTCTCTTATGACTGATACTTAGAGTGATAGGAAGAGAAAAAGTCAAATGAATTTGCTTGTGAATTGTCCAATAGGGACTATTTTTTTGAGGTCTATTGATTTCTCTGATCATATCCATAATGCTCATTACATATTTCAAGTGATAGAGAAGGGAAGCAAAGAGGTTGGAGAGCATCTTATTGTACGGGTTGTCACAGACCTTGCTGCTCCTAATGTTGTTGCATCTAATTTGTTGCTCATAGCTTATCCTAGAATCTTTTGGACACCATGTGCAACACATTATATAGACCTCATGCTTGAGGCTCTTGGCAGTTTAACTGAGATCTCAAGTGCAGTGAAGAAGGCTAAGTACATTACGAATTTCATTTATAGCCACCGTATCATCCTCAGCATGATGTGTACCTTTACAAAGAAGAAAGAGATTGTGAGGCCTGGGGTCACGAGATTGCGAACTGGTACTTATGCCTGGATAGCATACATTCGAGGAGAGTGCAGTTGAGGCAAATGCTTACCTCGGATGAGTGGAGAGCATGCAAGTAGTCTAAAGCTCAAGTTGGGAAGAAGGTGAGAGACAAGCCTTTTATAGGCTATATATATACTGCTATGGAGAAATGCAAAAGAGAGATAGCCCAAAACTTCAATGATGAAGAAACCCACTACAAGCCTGTTTGGAGATTATTGATGAGAAGTGAGATAAGCAGCTACATTGGCCATTCCATGCAGCTGGTTAGTTTTTGAACTCAACTTTGTTTTATATTGGCAAGGATATACAACCAATGACACAATTATGGATAGATTTAATAAGTGTGTATAGGTGCTAGTCCCTGATCTTGAATGTAGAATATTATATACGTTGATGAGCTGGTAAATTACAAGTGCTCATTAAAGTCTTTTGAGAGTCCAATGGCGATGAGGCAAAGGACCAAAATTAATCCAGGTATTAAATATTATTATATTAATAATATTCTTAAATTCATCTTCATCAAGTTCAACTACTCACGTAATCAAGTATTTCTATTATTTATTTATGATTTCTTTTATTTCTTTGCAGCCCATTGGTGGAGCCAACATGGGGGTAGTTCTCCAAATTTACAAAAGTTGGACATTCAAATCTTAAACCTAACCACTTCTTCATCCGGTTGTGAACGCAATTGGAGTACTTTTGAAAGGGTAAGGCCATAAGGGTAATTTGTATAATTTTATAAATAATACATGAACCATAGATATTAGATTTTAATTAGTTCACTTTTATTTTATTTTGTTAGGTTCATACAAAAAAAAGGAACATGCTTGAATCAAAGAAGCTTAATGACCTTGTCTATGTCAAGTACAATCGATTATTGAAAGACAGATTTGCTAAGAAAGATAATAGAGACCCCATCAGATCAAAAAATATGGACAATGTTATGGACTAGTTAGTTGATGATGATGAGGTCGAGGGGCAAGAATGATTGACATGGGACATGGTCATGGATTCTTCAGGGACATTAGCTGACCCTCCTAGGGCTACTAGAGCTTTGCGTAGAGAACAAGAGTGGAGGAAGAGGAGGAAGAAGAGGCAAATTCAGAAAAGACGGAGGAAGACGAGCCGCAATATGTCGATGAGGGTGACGACTCCGATGAATATGATGCCAATGCAGCTGACCCAAGATTTTTTAATGATGAATAAATGTTGATTATTGAATAATTATTAAACTTTGTTACTTTGAAGTTTGAACTTTGATTGAAGTATTGTGTATTGAACATTTGAACTATTGAAGATTCTTTTGAATCTTCAAGTATTTACTTTCATAGTTTTATGATTTGGTTGGTTGGTATATTTTAAGTTTTAATTGGACATGGATTATGGAGTATGAACCGACTTGTGGATTATGGTTATGGTTATGCTTATAGGATGTGTGTTAAGTGCTAATATGTAATATATTTTGAATATAACAGATAGTCTGATACTCAAATAACTGCAGAATCCTTATTTGGATTCAATTGGACTGTAGAATCCTTATTTGGATTCAACTAGGTTGCCCAGGTTCTGGGCGCCCGCTTAGGCGCTGGGCGGCCTGGACCCCTCAATCTGCCTAGCTCTTTTTGAAACACTGATTTTGGGAAATATTTTTTTTATATTTTTTATTTGTGTGCCCCTATTTTTTAGTACCCATGGCTAAATTTTTATTATGATCCGATTTATAAAAAAATAATTAATATACATTATGAACCGCATGATGAAGATCTAACAGCTCCCATTCTACCTATATTACTATTCATTATAGCTGGTCAGCTATTGTTAGCTTTTTCCATATATATATATATAAAGTAAAATCTCATTTTCTCTCATTCTCTCTCTTCTCTTTCTCTCTTATTCGCGATAATGCGGTTCAGCACCCTATGTTCCGGACTGAAATTTTTTTGTGGTCCGGCACAAAAAAGTGCCAGACTTGAAGAAAAATTCAGTCCGGCACCTAGTGTGCCGAACTACATTGAGTTCTAGTAATGTGGCTTGTAATGCGGTCTAGCACTCAGTACGTCGAACCGGGTAAATTTGATTTAAATGTCGAATGAAATTTGTTTTGTGGCCTGACACTTTTTTGTACAGGATCGTAAAAACATTTTAGTTCGGCACCCTATGTGCCAGACCGTATTCCTAGCGAGAGAGAGAGAGAGAGAGAGAGAGAGAGAGAGAGAGAGAGAGAGAGAGAGAGAGAGAGAGAGAGAGAGTATATGGAGAGAATAAGAGAAATAGAGGATATGGGTTTTTACTTTGGGAGAGAGAGTGTGGGTAGGGAGAGAGTTACGTGACTCCAAACAGGGGAGAAGAGAAAAAGTAAAGGCATTTGTGTCCTAAATTATTAACTTTTTTATTTGAGGGGTAAATATAATGTAAAGAGAAAATATCCTCTTATCCCCTATTTTTAACTTCTATATCTCATGAGACCCAAGAATTGTAAATATTACTTGTAAGCAAAAGATCTCTATCATTTCTATTTTACAACCCCCTAAACCCATTTGACCATGTATTATTGACTTCAACAACTTATGAAATGACTCTCTTCCCTCAAAACCTAACCTCTTAACCTACGCCCTCTCTCTCTCTCTAAACTCAATCTCTCCCTCTCTCTCTAAACTCTGTCTGTCTTGCCCCTCTCTCTCTCTAAACCCCGATAACCAGGAGGAGGAGGAATCAAGCAATTGTAGCGCCTCTCTTGAGGATGGAGAGAGAAGTTTAAAGATCACTTTTGCTCCCATGAATTCCTGAATTCTCCATCACTTGCCACTGCCAATCCCATAAATCTCAAACAACGAAGAGAGAGAGAGAAGTTTAAAAAACCAGTAAAAGGTTGACTATTGAAGAAGACAGCTAGAGAGAGAAAGAGAAGTTAAAATAAAAACTTGGGGAAATAAGTCAATGAATGGTGAACAAAACAATTCTAGAGAGAGAAACTGTGGAAAATTTTGATTATCATATTTGGTAAAGAAACCTAGAGAAAGAAAGTGAAGAAAAAACTTGACAAAACCAGAAAAATGTTAGGAAAGCTAGAGAGAGAAAGGAAGAAACACTAACCTTTCCTTTGAACTTGAGGAGGCACTGCGTTCTCTCTCCTACCCTTGTCTTATGTCTGAAGAAAAACAAATGAAGCTCTAATTTGCAGGTGAGATTCCTTCACTCTCTCTCTCTATCTCCTCTCCCCCTCTATCCATCTCCGCATCTCTTTCTTTCATCCATCTCCTCCCTTGTTTCTCTCTCCGACCATCTCTTCAAAGCTCTAAAATTGAAGACTTCTTCAAGATCATTTCTCTTGGGATGAGACTGGACTCTTAGAATGGGATCAACTTTGATTGATAGAAATTAATGGAGGAAGTTTGTTTTCCTTAGGATAAGGGATTTTGTGGTCTATGGAAAAAGAAATGAAGGATTGGAGCTGTAAATGAGTGGATATATGGTAAAATTTCCAATTTGTTGATCAGAGAGAGAGAGAGCACTCCAACCAAGCAATGAGGAATGAAGAGAGAGAGAGGGAGAGACTGAGTTTACAGAGAAGGGAGTCATTTCATCAGTTGTCGAGGTCATTAATACATGGTCAAAAGGGGTTAGGGGGTTGGAAGGTAGAAAAGATGGAGACCTTTTGCTTACAAGTAATATTTTCAATTCTTGGGTCTCATGAGATATATAAGTTAAAAATAAAGGATAAGAGGATATTTTCCTAAAAGAAAAATAGTATTGGGGAAATATAAAGAAAAATAGTATTGGGGTTTAGGGTAAGATATAAAAAGTTTTGAGGGGTAGGATGTCTAGAAAGTTGAATGTGGGGGGTATTATATAAACAACCGTTTTTAAAAGGGTGCATTTTGTATAGAGCCTAGGCTCTAAACAATCAAATTAGAGCGTACCTTCAAATAGTGTTGAGAAATGTGGTTTCAATGCCGAAAATCTTTGTGATAGCCTTAAAATATATTTTCATCGTTATTTATAAAGCTTAAAGCTTAAAAAACTGTGTAGATCGACGGATCGATGAAAACTTGAAAATTGGCGATCCACAAATGTGTTACAAAATACACCACTTCCAAAACATGAAATCCATTATTTTCTCATGTCCATGCATTTTGGTGTCGAGATAATCAATTTGAGAATATTTGGGCATCAAAACAATATCTTCTAGTGAAATTTCTTAGGCAGGTTCTAATTTGATTGTTTAGCGCCTCGGCTCTATATAAACTTTTCCCTTTTCAAGATGTCTCTACTGTTGTAATATATTTCAATCTATTGTATTTCACATTCAATGGCTGAAAATGATTGTGACCTCCTTGTAACAATAATAAATAATAATTATGAGAAAGTATATGATGAGACCATTTACCTTTGCTATAAGGTGGTCAAAATTAATCTTGACCATTGGATGTGAAATTGAGTGGTTGTATTTATTTCATTGACCAAGCTCAAAATTCAAAAGAAATTTTCTCGAACTTTGTGACACACCCAAACCACCAAATTTCACATTGAATGGTTGTAAGTAACTGACATCTCTATACAAAAGGTAGAAAGGTAAATGATAAGAAAACTAGAAAGGATTAGTGGGCTACCAAAATTCAAAAATATGAAAATTTTAAAAAGGATTTATGGCTAATCACATAGCATAAGAAAGTTTGAAAGGATTAGTGGCTAATTACATAACAAAGGGGCTCCCAAAATTCAAACATATGAAAATTAGGAAGGTGGCTAATCACATGACAAACAAAGGGGCTACCAAAATTTAAACATATGAAAGGACACCATCATTTCAAAATGACCAAAAACCCTGGTGAAGGGCTCCTTTCTGCCCTTTTCTAGTTGTTGGAGGTCCACCTCAAAACCATTATATATCAGTAAGGAGCCCCAAACTTTGAGGTTGATGTTCTAGTCTCTTTCATAAAAAATTGAAAGGCTGCTAGCTGGTTCAATGAATCCCTTTGTGTATATTTTGGTCATATAATAAAAAGATGAGGCCTGTTCAATCTTTGATGAGCAGCGCACTTTCTTTTTTTCGTGACAAAATAGGGGCGCACATTCTTCATGATAAGTATCAAGTCTTTTCCAGTAAAAGTAAAATGAATTATATAAGAAAAATGTAGTTTTGGGGAAGAAACCCTCAAATTGATAATACGAAGGTTCACGGTTATGGATCCAAAAGGAAATTTGATTTCAAGCTCTAAAGATAAAAAGACAATATTTCTTGTAACACATCATCTATACTATTTATCTTTACGTGTTCATGGACCTATCAAATTTGCATCTTTTTTGAAGCTTCAAATCTAATAATCAATAGCCTTTAGGGCCACTGCTGGACTTGATGGTAATGGACTACAATTTCCCGCAGGATTTTGAGGTGCGGTTTTACTCTTTAATGTAATGCTTAATTCTTGTGCCTGCTACATCATTAGAAAATAAGGTTACCCTTTCATGGAACAACAGAGAAGATATGTAGAAAGATTGCTATATGAATAACTAAAGGAAAAAGTTTATATAAGGGTGAAGTCCTAAACAATCAAATTAAGATGCACCTAAAAAATTCACTAGAAGAGATTGTTTTCATGCCCTAGAATCCTCAAATCGATTATCTTGACGTCAAGATGTATGTACATGAGAAAAAATAGATTTAAAGTTTTGAATATAGTGTATCCTGTAATGGATTTTTTGGATCGTCAATTTTCTAGATTTTAAAGTGTTCATAGTCTGCTTGATCTATACTATTTTTGAAGCATTAACTTTTATAATGAGATAAAAATAAAATTTTTGGCCATTACAAAGATTTCTAGTACTTAGACAATATCTTTCGACACCATTTGAAGGTGCGTCTTACTTTGATTGATTAGGGTGTCAGCCCTATGCAAACAACACCCATAATTAAAACGGATGAGAACTATGAAATAAAAAGATTTCAAAGCAAAATCATTCTCTTGCAATGAAGTATTTGGTAATCCTAATTAGAGCTTGTTTATAGTGAAGTGATAATAAATCGATGATAGTAGCTGATGGTTGACTGAAAATATTGGCAAATTTAGATCGAAGGAGAGAGAGGCTGAATTTCGTTCAAATAGTGTTGTTCCATCAGTTTTAAGGATGAGGTTTCTATAGGGCTTAGGCTTTATGAAAACCAAATAAAGCCTCATCTCAATTCTTCATATGGAAAGCACTTTCAGCATCGAAAATCTTCATGATGGCTCTAACAAATTTAAATTGAAGGAGAGAGAGGCTGAATTTCATTACCGATAAGCATCGTTCAAATCGTGTTGTTCCATTAGTTATAAGGTTGAGGTTTCTATAGGGCCTAGGCTTTATGAAATCCAAATAAAGCCTCATCTCAAATCCTCATATGGAAAGCACTTTCAGCATTAAAAATCTTTATGAAGGCTCTAAAACGCCCGTGTCTAGAGAGAACCAGGCGATTCGAAACAGTGAATCGTGTGTCGCTACAGTAACTCATGCCCTGTGACGTCATCATTCACGTGTCCCTACAGTGCTTTCATTTTTTTTTATTTTTCAATCAGGTAATAACCTTTTTTCAGTGTTTTTTTATTTTCAATTAAAATTCAAATTATTAGTCCCCACCTGCTTGTATCATACATACATCAGCGTACTGACTTATCCATCTCACTTCCACGTAGCTTACTAGCATAAGCCGTCTATAAAGCTTGTTGCCTTGCTTCTTTTATATAGCCCTTTCATCCTACATCTCTTCGATGTGAGATAATTATATATGTACCTTTGCTTTATTCAACTCACGTGAGAGTTCATTGCGCTTTAAAATCTCACGTCTATTTCCTTTAAAGTTACAAGTTTTAACATATTAGTCCACAATGGTATACCCCGACGGTGTACCCCCGATAGTCCGATGGTGTATGCCCATCATGAATAAGAAGAATGTACGACCGATGGTAGTAATTAAATTATATGATTAAAAAAAGGAAAAATATTAAAAATAATAATTAGGTGCTCACCACCCTTTCACCAAAAAAATTTAAATTTGCCTACCCAAATAAAACATAAAAATTCTATTAGGTTATTATCTCATGGGATTATTTTATTATATAAGTAATAATTAATTGAGTCATTAATTGAGATTAAAAATTAGTATTAGCTCATAGGATATTAAAAAATGAAAAAATAATATTAGTTCTAGGTTATTGAATATTAAAAAATATTAGTTTAAATAATATTTTAAGAGAGAAAAATAATACTAACTCATACCACTTTAGAATTTAATTCTACATTGACAACCAAATCTTTTATTTTATTTATTTTAATTTATTTGCATTATAAATTATGTAATGTATTATTTTTTCTTACAGTTGTCAATAATACATTTTAAATTAGATGATATTATAAGATATTTTTGATTTGTTATTATTTGTGTAATAAAATAACTATAAAATGTAAACCAACAATTTCAATTTTAGTATATAATATTATAGTTAGTTAGGTTGTAAAAAATTTGGATTATAGTTAGTTAGGTTGTAATAATTTGGGGTTTTTTTTTTGGTAACGAATTAGGGTTCTCCGCCAATTCGCTATTTTGGTGGCCATTTTTTCATCGATTTAAACCATTCTATATTTTAGTCCATGTATGATTATATACCTCATTCATTAAAATGCTATAATTTTTTTTTCTGTTTGATGTAAATTTAGTGGTTAACATAAGTTCATACAGGGAAAGAACATCTCAAGATTTGCATATTATGAAAAAAATGAAAGTTAATATGGTAGTATCCTCATTTCTTATTGGATTCCTAAAAACCAACGTTTATAATGAATTTTAATAATTGTTTTGGATTTTCTATAATGTTTAATCCAACTGATTCGGCCGATTTCCGAACCAGATCGCCGATGCACTAACCCGAATGGGTTTTTGGGGTGCCCAATCCGGGGCACTGATTCTTTTTTTAAACCACTGTTTTCAACATTGAAAATAAAATTTGAAACTGAAAAAGAAGGAATGCATCTTACGATCGATAAATACTTATTTTTAGAGCGAAATGGATGTTCTATATGATTTGTAATAATATATATTATTTTTAAAATTTGAAAACCGAAGTTTTTTACACAACCATGATGTTCAAGTTGAGATGATCGATTCTCAACACTTGAATTGCAATTTTTGATTTTGATGAGTTATGAGTGATCAATGGTAACGAGCATGTATTCTCATTTCATTTGCACTGCAAATAATGGAAATAAGCTGTTTCCCCATTTTGTTTTTTATTGGGACTTGAAAAAGATCATGAAATGGTAGGTCATGTACTTAAATGTGTAACTGTATGTTTTTTTTGGGTTTTTCAGTACGGATTAGAGGCCCTTCCCATTTAAAAAGACGGTTGTCTTCCATCGAGAAAATAAATTGAATGTTTTTTCTGTAGTTTTTTATTTTTGATATTTTTATTTCTTTATTTTAATATATTTATATATAAAAATATATTTTATTTATATTAAATTAAAAAAAAGTTCGAAGTCTTCTCCTGAATTGATCGAAGCATAGAATTGGCTCCAAAAGCGAATCTGACAGCATTGATTTTATCTTGTTTTTACATTCTCATGGGTCTTGTTAGCTTTTAAAAAGTTGTTTTCGCTTTCATTTTGGTTTGTTTCTCACTTCCCACCCTTTGAGAATTTATCTTTTTTGAGGCCAAAATCAGCACCTCACTTTCTAAATACGCACCAAGCATTGTGGGTACTAACTATAAAGTCAAATTTACCACACATGAGTCATTGAATAACTATAATTATGCATGGCTGTTTTTTTTTTTGTACACATTTACCTTGGGTAAAAAAAATTCACAATCAAACTGGGTCACTAATTGTAAAATTGGGTGGCTCGAGGTATGACAAATGATGGTGATCAAAGCCCAAAAAATATCGTGTGAGCCTTCTGTTGATAAATGAAATACAATTGCGATTCAGTTTCATGCTTATTACATCAATTTAATTATTCGTAATTGCATATGAGCTAATCACCATTCATAGCATGTGAAATAAACGAGATGGATAGCAAAATAAATTGTAGAGTGATAGAATTCTTCCTCAATAAATAACACAAGAGATAGAATAATAAATATATAAATGGATATAAAACATTAACAAAAGCAACTATTTCTTTTTTTTATTCTTAAATATCAAGATGACCCTTATTATTATTAGTTTTTGAGAAAATTTTGTATAGAACCCTAATTTATTATATTATTTCATGATAGACCCTCTTTTCGTTTTTCTTTCAAGAGGCATAAGGAAATCTTTAAGGATTTTACTGTACCATCTCATCTTTTTTTTTTTTTTGACTTTTAACCATAAAAATTAGCCCCAACAAATCTTTTTATACAATTTCATCCGAAAAATGTTTTTAGCCCTGTTTTCCCCTTTCCACCCATTAAAAAAAGTTTTTGGATTGAAAATGTGTAAAAAG
>NW_006497083.1:3229445-3320663 GCF_000471905.2 Amborella trichopoda
GTTTTGAGCTTACCCTTTTCCACTTATGCCCCTTCCTTTCGACAATGACGATGGTGTCCTTTTATGAAATAACGTTGGGATCTCCTCATGAGCCTAACTCCCCAACAAAACCCATTGTCAAAAACATTAACAAAAATGCTAAGAACTTCTAGCATGAAAACTCTTTCCATCTCCCCCAACACAAAGCACATTCCCCTACTCAAATCCTGAAATTTAACAAAGAAAAAATTGTACGCTAGCACTTGGGTTCTTACTAGAGTTTCATCTCACCTCCTTATCCATTTCATGTAAATGAGAGATAGTTGGGCATTGTCGTTGCTCTTCTCACAGTCCATCAAAAAAAAATTGACGGACTTTGTATTGAAAAGAGACAAACTACCAACCGTAGATTGTTAATATGAGACATTTGGGAGTTGCCAAGGAACTGTATGAAACTCAAACAATGTCATTGAACTACAAGCCCAATTTCTTTTAATATACACTTGATGTGCCCCTGCCTATCTTGAAATGTTCACAAGAGGTGTCAACATTATACTCTAAAAGTAAGGCAAAACACAAAAACCAACAAAAAAAAATAAATTGGTGTTGAAAAACCCACTCATCTTGAACATGAGGCAAATATAAACAAAAAGAAAAGGAGATTTCAGTTTCTAAAACAGTTGCACCTTGTAACACATTATTTGGACCATTTGTTTTCAATATTTTTAAATGTCTATGGATCTTCACCTTTTTGGATCATTAAATTATTTTCAATATTAAGTGTTGAAATAGATTTCCAAGCCATTATAAGGGTTGTCAACACTGGAATTGCATGTTGCAATAAGATTTGAATGTACACCTTGCTTTAATTGTTTATAGTTGGAAGTATTGTATAAAAAACACCTTCGCCTTATGAATGTATCTAATGCCTTAATCCTATGGTTTCCATTTCATGTGCACCACCCAAACCAAAGTTCCTATACCATTGATTTTGGAAAATGCCCAAAGCATAGACAAATTGGAAACGTATACAATAAGACCATTTATATTTGGCACATGAAAGTCACTATTTGTTTATGATGCAAAATTGGAGGGATCTCCAGAAGAAAATCCCTTAGATATGAAGACCACAAACTGATTTTAAAAAAGTGATAGAGATAGTAGGGATAATCGAATTCTGATATGATGCCAGATTTGTTATGAAATGAGCAGATTTGCTCTCAGATCAGTGGCAGAGACAACATCGATCTGAAATACGAAATAAGAAATAAAATGCAATAAAAAAAATTAATTTAATAAAAATAAAAAATATAGAAAGGTGAAAGAGATACCAAACCGGGCTTGTTGGCCCAGGACTCCTGAGGCTTCGAGGCCTCGCCTGTATTAGGACCAGCTGAGTTTATGCGATGCATCCTCTTTGTCTCTTTCTACAAGTTTTGACCAAGCCTTAGCTTGGTCGAATGGCTTTCTTGATATAACGATGGTTTAAAACTAGGGTTTTCTTAGGTCTAGGTTTTTCTTTCTCTAAGCTCTCTCTCTCTAACTTCTAGCCTCCCATGTCCCAGCTCTTTCTCCTTTGGCCTTCACATCCCACCTTCTTAGGCACGCTTGTTTTTTCTCTTAAAGACCTAACAAGGGGGTAGAATAGAAACTATGGGATTTGCTAGGTGTAGAATGGAGAGCTACTAAGACCATGGGTGTGGAATGGATAACTCTTAAAAACTATGAGATTTTCTAGGTGTAAAATGGATAACTATTAAAAGTTGGGGATTTGCTAGATATAAAATGGGTAACTTCTAAACACTACAAGATTTGCCAGGATGGGGACCATGGATTACGGTGGTCTATGGTTTATGGGTCTACTGAAATAGTGTGGTCCTATAGGTTTTCTAAAGTTAGGAAAATCATAAACTTTGCCGATTTTTTTAAAAATGGGGTGTCTACAGTTGCCCCTCTTTGGCACTCCCTATCTTTCAAGGGACAGGTGAGTGGCAAAGAAGTAGACACTCTTTGGCACTCCATGTCTTACAAGGGGCAGGTGAATGGCAAAGATAATGCAAACATTTTAACTTTCATCTTGA
This sequence comes from Amborella trichopoda, assembly GCF_000471905.2. The sequence continues at coordinate 3,231,506 of NW_006497083.1, forward strand.
CATTTTGTGGTCAGAGGGCACACCAACTATCCCTCCGAGACATTGCACTCCCCGCTCACCCACCTAGGACATTTTCATTGTAGGGTTTTTGGTATGAGATGTCGGTGAGTTACACACGCTTGAAACTCGAGTTGGATTTTTTGGCCATGCCACTTAACTTTAGGGGTTTTCACATTTTCAAAATTTTAGACCTGGCATTTTTTTTGATTCCCTTAAGGTTTCCTAAGCTGGGGATTTGCTAGATGTAAAATGGGTAACTTCTAAATACTACAAGAATTGCTAGGATGGGGACCATGGATTACGGTAGTCTATGGTTTATGAGTCTATTGAATTAGTGTGGTCATATGGGTTTCTAAAGTTAGGAAAATCATTGACTTTGCCAATTTTTTTAAAAATGGGGTCGCTACAGTTGCCCCTCTTTGGCACTCCCTGTCCTTCGAGGGACAGGTGAGTGGCAAAGAAGTAGACACTCTTTGGCACTCTATGTCCTTTAAGGGGCAGGTGAATGACAAAGATAATGCAGACATTTTAACTTTCACCTTGACATTTCGTGGTCAAAAGGCACACCAACTATGCCTCCATGACGTTGCACTCCTCGCTCACCCACCTAGGGCATTTTCATCTTAGGGTTTTCGGCATGAGATGTCGGTGAGTTACACAAGCTTGAAACTCGAGTTGGATTTTTTGGCCATGCCACTGAACTTCAATGGCTTTCATATTTTCAAAATTTTAAACCTGGCATTTTCTTTGATTCCCTTAAGGTTTTTTAAGGTTTTTTATAGGCTTTACTTGTTTTAGGAAAATGTTTTCCTGTTCAATTCTGAAGAGAGAGATGAGGCGGCAATGCGGTAATCATCATATACGGGTACTCAAGCTCTTTCGTTTTTTAAAGTATTTTTAAATTTTTTGAAAATAGGGATAGATTTGAAATAGAACCCTGAACGTGGACAGGTTACGATTTTAACAAAGATCTTAAAGTTTTTGCAAACACAAAATATAGTGAATCATTTTGAAAAGATAAAGATATTTTGAAAAAAAAAAATTTAGTTAGCATTTTTAGGTCCTGTAACCATAGAGCCCTCTAAGAAGTTTAACGTCTTGCAGCGATGGATAGGGTAGTTGGCAATTATACTCATACAACCATGGAGTATTTTTTGAAAGAAAATTTTTGAAATGAAAATTTTAAGATTTTTTCCCCTAATTGTGGGTCTTATAGTTTAACCACTTGTGACCCCATTGGTGGGACCCTATATAAGCGTGTTGAGTCCTTGCTTGAATCTTCATGACGAGAAATCATCAAATATTTCTTTATCTTCCAACCTTAACTCTTGTATTTCAATCCAAAAGAGAATTCTCTACAGTTTTCAAGCAAAACATAGTCTTGAAAATACAGGATACTGCCCCTGGGGGTTTAGAATCTTTTTGGATTTTCGATTTTGTTTCTCCACCATTCACCTTTCAAAGTCTAGATGATCAAGGTCCTTAACAATATTCCATCAGGCTAATGCTCATTGAGTTTTTCTTTTGACACCATTCTGACTCAGGAAGAGAAGATGTTTAGAGAGAAAAGACTTTGGAGAATAGAAGAAAAGGAGAGAACTTCTTCTTTTCCATCGCCTTGGAGTCCCTTTTTGGTGTTCAACCCGTTAGCCTTTTTTTCCAATGCTTGGGGTTCCTTTCAGAATTTATACCCAACAGATTTTTTTTTTTTAATCGCCTCAGGGTCCCTTCAGGTGTTCAGCCTGATTGCCTTCTTCCCAATGCGTGGGGTTCCTTTCGGACTTTAAGCTTAGTGGATGTTTTTTTTGTTTTTGAAGAAGACATTGATGACAAAGGAAGAGGAGGAGGAGGAGGAGGAAGAAGAAGAGCCAATGGTGTTTCTTTTTTTTTTTTGGCATTTCGCTTTAAGACTATGTAAGAATTTGATCATCTTTCCCTTATCCAAATAGTAGGGAGGTTCTAATATCACTCATCCTCTGATATCCCTTGCCCTAGGTTAGCATCAAATATTTCTTTGATAATGGTCGTCGAGCTCCCCTTGGATTTATCCATTGAATTGCCCAACTTGAACCTTGATTTTGGGATCACTCTTAGTTTCCTAATGCCTCAATCATTTGTGTGGACAGACAAGCTCATTAAGTTTTTCCCTGTTAATGGGAATATTTATGTTACTCATTAGGCGTTAATGCCTTTTGAAGTTTAAGGCGTGAATGCCTCATTTGGTTATACAACTGGTGAGTGATCACCCAACTTTGTTACGATTATCTTTTTCATTGAAGATTTTGTGCTTCTTTTCAGGAGTTAATTCCGTAGAAAGCTCCTTCTCAGTGCTTAAGCTCGAGTGAGACTCTCGTAGAAGAAGAGTGACTAAGTTAACATTGGATGACCTTATGGTATGTTGGGAGTTTTCAAACAAAGGCTCAATCTCATTAACTGACCTTGTTGTGCCCTCTTCATGAGAGGAGATTTCCTCTATTGAGTAGTTTGATGAGGTTGCCCCTGCAGGGTTTTCTGTTCCGTTAGGAACTTGTACTTCATGAGATAAACGTTTTTATATGGGGGTGCCTCGGTTATCGGAGTTGTGCTCCTACCCCAGTTAAGTTTTGGAAATCTCTCATCTTGAGGAGGTGACCCAATTTGGTCTTCAATATTTCGTTCTTCATCCTAGATGGGAGAATCATCCACAAAGTTTTGTGAAGGTGGCCCGGGTGATCCCCTTATAATTTCTAAAGGTTCGAGCTCTTTCGACTCTAGTGGAGGTGTCAAATCTTTTGGAATAGTCAAATCTGGGCTATTTGCTTCTCCATCATCTATAACTGGGTTCATCTCAAAGGGTGACTTGATTAAATCTTCTAAGCTTGGCTCCTCATCCCATATAGGTGGGTTGGAGAGGAAGTTTGGTGAAGATGGCGTAGGTGGGCCTTTTAAGAGTTCTAAAAGATCAGCTTCCATTGGTTTTTGAGGAAATAAGTTTTCTTAAAGAATTTTCTCCTCTGTTTCTTCAAGAATAATGGTTCCGAAAGTAAGGTTTTTCTTGTCACCATGAGTTTGGGAATCCACAGCTTTCGAGTCTCGGTTGAGCATATGCTTGAGTTCATCTTGGATCCCTTGTGAGTCTAATTCATCATCCCATGCTTGTGGGACATATTCTATTGTATTTACTTGGGATGATGGGTTAAAAGGATCATCGATAGGAGTGAATTCCCTTGGCATAGAAGTCTGCTCCATGTGGAGAAGTAAGTTCTAGTCTCTTCTCGTCGCTGATTTACAGAAGGGTAATTTTTCTCGATCAAGTTCACCTCTCCTTCTTGAGAGGGTTTCTCACCAGTCGAATCATCATTCCCTTCTCCTTCTTGTGGATGGTCGACTATCATTAGGTTACAAACTATTCTGGCCTCATCCTCCTTGCCTCACTCATATTGCGATACTCTTTCAAGCATAGCATTAAACGAGTAAGGGACTGCCGCATTGCTAAAGAAGGTGACATATTCTGAAGTCATGTTCTCTATTGCCATGCCTACCTTCGGAGATTTAGGGAGTGGGGGTTTGGACGACTCGCATAGTAGCCTCTTTGAATCTGGTTACAAAGTCCAAAGGAGACTCGCCCGACTTTTGTTTGGTGGAAGTTAAGTCATCAAAGGTGACGAGTCTTGGCCATGTCCTAAAATAACAGGAAGAAAATTGCCTGAACATTTCGTCAGGAGTTGCTTGAGGGTTATCCTTCATGATCTTCAGGTGCCACATTAAAGGCTCTTCTGATAAGCTATGCGAGAACATGACCTTAAGTTGGTTGGGTTGGTCTTGCAATGTATGGACCATTAATAAATATGTGTTGATGTGTGCCTCAAGATCCTCTTTCCCTGAAAATTTGTTTTTGAATTGTGGCATCACAAACCCAACTGGTAGATCTTTTAGGTGTTCTACAGTCTCTAGTATGTAGGCTTTAGAAGCTGAGAAATCCCATATTCTCATTTTCTCTAAAGAGTCTTTGAGGCGTTTCATGTGGGTAAATTGAGCTGTTGTTATAACAGTGACCTGGCTCGGTTGTATGGCCTGTTGGACCTAGATTTTGAGTATGTGGCTTGTATAGACTGACTGTTGGGCCCATATAGCAGGTTGCCCCAAGGATTGAGCCTGGGGAATGTGTTGAACTTGGTGTGCCGGTTGTCGGCTTATAGACTCACCCGAGTTGAATTGGGCCAGAGTAGACCCGTCTCAGGATAAAATCACCACTTGACTGGGATGGACGACTCGAGCTGCTATGATGACTAGACCTCTAACCTTGGGCGGCTAGGCCTACCTGTCCCTGACCTTGACTGGATGATCTATCCTTAGGGTTAGGGTATTCTCTTGTCCCAACATTGGACCGAAAGAGTGAAGGAAGGCCATAACTACTGCCAGATGGAGTATGCCCTCTAGGTAGTCTTGGGCTCGAATGATGACTACAATTAGACCCATGGCCCGTAGTGGGTTGGATTGGTAGGCTAACACCTTTAGGGTTGTACTGGTTTGAGCCAACATGTTGAAGGTGGCCTATAGCTTGAGCTTTGACCTGACTTGCATATATTCACTATGTTGGATGGTGTATCCTCTATTCAGCAGGTCTTGAAAGAATGCATGCACCTTAGGATTGTCTTGATATCGAGTTAGGTCAAAACCCCGACCTTTAGTAGTGCTGGTTGCTTGGGTAGACTTTCCCTAGTTGAGTGTAAACCTACTTGCCCACTAATTGGTTGACTGCTAAGATTGGAATGCTGGGCTGCTAATTGAACATCGTGGTTAACCTAGCTAAGATTGGCTGACTCAGAGATTTGGGTCGGGGCGTTACTCTTGGTGTGCCGACTGGAGGATTGCCCCTGGTCTAGCCCGTTGACTGTTCAGGGTATTACGACCTTATTAACCTGTTGGCTCGTGGCTTCTAAGTGATGGCCGTGAGGGAGGCTAGGTACGGCTCCATATGGGTTGGGACTCGGCTCACTAACATGAGTGCTATGGATTTGTGAGGGTGCACTGTGATGATGCCTCTCAGACTGACTAGGTTCTCTAGATCTAGACTGGACTGGAGCCATAGGGTTGGACCTTGCTTTGCTTTGATCTTGGGTCATAACTCCTAAACTTGTGCTAGACCAAAAAGGTTGGATCTAGCTTGGGCATGGACCTAGATTAGGCTTGACGAACTTAAGTTGGAATCCTGAACAGAGGTGAGCCTAGTTTAAGTCCAAGGATAACGGTGAATCTCGACCTAAGCAAAGATCAGATTGGATGAATATTGTTAGACTCGCTGGGTTATAGTTTGAACGTTCAGCTAAGATCAACCTTGTCTAGTTTTAGAAGCAACTCTATACTTAGACCTAAGCTAGGACCTAGATTGAGATCTAGACTAGATGGCTACATGTCTTGGCTAGGACCGAGAAGGGGCCTAGGTTCGGACCTGGGTGTAAACTTGGTTCGGACCTAGTCTAGGCTGGGCACAAGCTTGGGCTTGGACCAAGAAGATTTTGAAAATCAGACTGGGTGTGAACTAAGATTGGATCAAGGTTGTGTTAGACACCGGCCTTGGCTTGGACCAAAAGGGGGCCTTGGTTCCGACTAAAGGGTGAACCTGGCTCAGATCTGAGCTAGGCTACTTAGACCCAAAAGGTTTCAAATATAGATCGAGTGTGGACCTGGACTAAGGTTTAGGTGAGCTTTGATGTGAGCTTTGGTTCACACCAAGAGGGAGCCTAGGTTCAGATCTGATGGTGAACTTGTTACAGACTTGGGCTGGGGTAGGTATGAGCCTGGACTCGGACCCAACAGGGTTCAGCTCGCACCTGAAGGGTCTGAACTGAGATCCAAGACTAATTAACTATAATAAACAAACAATGCACTCGAAAACTTTGCTTTGAACTATGGGTAGACTAGGTTTGAGTGGCTTATAATTATAGAAATGCAGCTAAGCTGAGTAGGTCCCCACGTAGGTCCTAGCCTCCTGTTATAGGATTTTAATTAGGTCCTATTATATGTGGAGTTTCTTTGAGGCTAAGGACTATGGAGGGGGTACTCACAATTAAAGTTACGCGAATCTCAACCGCCTTGGCTCTCAATGCTAGGTTCCCCTCACGATAGTTATTGCCGGATTTTGGGGGTTTTCAAAAATTTTTGTTGGTCTCCTGGGCTTCCCCGGTCTGTTGTGTGCAAGAGTGTGTAAAGAAGCACGCTAGTGAAATGAAAAATAAAAAACAAGCAAACACACAATGCAAGAAAAAAAAAAATGTGAGCACTTGGCACAAATCGTGCCAAGTGAGGTGTGCTTCGGGTCGTGTTTTTGAACGACCAAAAGCACAGTTCATATGTGGGGATAGGTTTAGACTCCCCATTTTAAATCTGGAAAATTCTATGGTTTCTAAATCCTTAGGACCATACTGACCTAATAAACCCAAAATCCATAGTTCACACAGCCTACCCTATGACCCAGAATCAGTCTGCCTACCCGGAACCCTGCAGAAACCCTGTTTTGACCCAAAATCATGCAAACGCTCTGTTTTACCAAGGAAGCATTAAAAATAGTAAAAAAATCCTTTTTGATCCAAATTTTCTCTGAGAGATTCACAAGAGGCTGAGAAATAACCCAAAGTGAAAAAAATCAATTTGGATAGGTTTTGGTTTGGGCGACACCAGTGGTGCCACCCAAGTCATCTTGTAAATGCCCTGTTTTACCAAAACAATCATTAAAAATAGTAAAAAAATATGTTTTAACCCAAATATTTTCTGGTAGCATCACAAGAGGCTAAGGAACACACCTACTTTTGGTTCGGATGACATTGGCAGTGTTGCCCAACCTAAAATGGGCGACACGCCTGGTGTCACTTAGATCTGCCCCTGTTGCCCCAAATCATTTTTTTTCTCTTTTGGGTCATTTTTTATGATTTTTTTGGGCGACACTACTAGTGTCGTTCAAATTCGTACCATAAAAAATGGATATCTTTGATCGGGTATTTGTTGGTGATGGAAGTATATCCTTCCCAACAGATCATAGGCCCTTGTATATCGCTTTTTCATGGTTATTTAAGGGCAGATGAAGTTAGAAATGAGAGATACACAGAGAGCTACACGAGGGATTGAAAACCCTAGAGCAAGTTGACCCTAGACATCCAGAAGAACCCAAAGCCAGAGAAAACCTAAACCTAGGGCACAACACCCCTATATCTAAATTATCTTTAGGGAACAAAAACCCTTCTGCACCGGAGATCGCTGGTCAACATCCGATTCAGAGAGGCAAAGAGGACGTTGGTGCTGATACGGGCGAGTCCTCGAAGGCTCGGGAGTCCCGAGCCATCTGGCCCGGTTTGGTATTGTTAATTTTTCTTTCTTTCTTCTTCTTTTACTATTTTATTTTATTTTGATCTATTTTGATTATTTTTCTTTTAAAATCTTATTTTTAGTATTTTATATCTTGTTGGCTCTGCCAAATATTTGAGAGAAGATCTGCTTGTTTCTGAGCAGATCTGGCCTCAGACCTGAATTCGATTTGTCCCACTTTATTTACTTCATTTTAAAAGTTTAAGGTCATAATATCTGGGAGATCTTCGTTGGAAGATCTATCAGATTTTCATCGTAAGCAGTTTAGCGCCCACCGTGTGGCCTTTCGAGCTTGATCCAAGCACCAAAATACGATTTTTATTCACTGATTTCAGTGACAAAAGGTCCCCAAATTCGTTTGTGAACAGGATCTAGGGTTTTGGTGCTATGAAACCCTGATTTTTCTGGGCGACCCCACCAGTGCCGCCCTGATCCAGGGCGACACTCCCCGTGTCCCCTAAATTCAAAAGTTTTAGAATATTCGGAAACTTTACAAATCTATTCTAGGGAATTTTTTGTGACTGATTAAACAATTTCAGTTCAAAATAAAATTTTTAAAAATAGCAAAAAAATAGTTTACTTGATACATATATAATCCATTTACACTTCTTGCTTTACTTTTTGTTAATTTATTTCATCGTAAATAATTTTTTTCCTACTTCTTCCAAGTTTACAGCAGCCTTATTTCATCAAAAGGTACATGAAAAAAATAAAAAAACAATAAAAAAATATTCTTTTGGGTCACACTAGGAGTGTCGCCCAAACTGTAAGGACGACACTAGTAGTGCCTCCCGAGCGACACAGCCCATTTCGCCCAATTGCAAGTATCCCAAAAATATTCTGGGACCCCACAGGCATATTTCAGTGACTTTGGGTTCCTTGTTGACCAATTTTTAACTTAAAATAATTTTTTTAAAAAAATATAAAAAAATTATTTTTCTTCAGATAGGTCTGTGCTGTTTCTGACTTTTATTTTATTTTATTTTAGTTTGTTAATTTTGACAGAAACCATGTTTTCCCTGCTTTCACCATGCTTAGTTTAACTGTGTTTCATCAAATTTAAAAAAGATAAAAAAAGTAACAATAAAAAAGTTACATCGAGGGCTGCTTGCACCCTCCCTGAACAGTGTCCTGTTCGAGTCACCCTCGACATGAGCGGTGCTTGACTTAGCAGAGATTATGCCTGGTCTCATTGTTCTGACTTTAACTTCTTAGGGATTGCTTAACCCTCCATCTATTCTGTGCTTCAAGCGATTTTTGCCTCGAAGCACGCATCGTTAGGCACGATCAGTGCCAAGTGCTCACTTATTTTCTTTCTTATTTTGTGTGCATTATGTGCTTGAATTTATTTTTAATTGCGTGCTTCTTTACACACTCCAGCACACACTGAAACGGGAATTCCTGGGAAACCTTCAAACAAATATTTTGAAAACTCTCAAAATCCGCGTTAACGGTGCGAGGGGAACCTAGCTTTAAGAGTCGAGGCGGTTGGGATTCACATAAGTTAAACTGTGAGCGCCCCTCCATAATCCATTGCCTCAAAGCAACTCCAAGTATAGTAGGACTTGGTGAACCCTATTACAGGAGCTCAGGACCTATGTGAGGACCTATATCAGCCTAATCGCATTTCAATAGTTAGGAATCCACTCTCAAGCATAGCCTACTTATAATACTAGGTCAAAAGTTTTCGTGTGCTTGCTTGCTTATTTTTGTTGGTTAATCTTGGATCCCAGTTTGGACCCGCTTTTGGTCCTAGCTGCAGCCTCTGGGTCCAAGTCCAGGCTTGTACCCAGCTTAGCTCCGGTCCGAATCAGGCTTCGCCTTGGTCCGAACTTAGGCCCCCTCTTAGGCAAAGCTGAAGGCTCGTTCTTAATTCATCCTTGATCCAGTCTGGGTCCATACCGGGTCTGATCATCAAAATTCTCTGGGCCTAAGTTCAGGCTTATACCCAGCTTAGCCCAGGTCCGAACCAGGTTCCACCTTGGTCCGAACCTAAGTCCCCTTCTTTGTTCAAGCCTAGGGCACATGTCTGTCTCAACCTTTTATCTAGTTTGGGTCCATAGTCGGTCTGATTATCACAACCCTCAAGGTCCAAGCCTAAGCATGCATCCAGCTAAGTCCAGGTCTGAACCAGGCTCTCACCCAGGTCTGAACATAGACCCACTCTTGGTCCGAGCCGATACTAGTACCCATTTAGTCTAGATCTTAGTCTAGGTCTTAGCATAGGTCTAAGCTTAGAGTTGCCTCTAGAGCTAGACTAGGCTTTCCTTAGTTCAGGATCTAAACCAAAACCCATTGAGTCTAGCAAGTTTCATTCAGTCTAGTCTTAGCTTAGGTCTTAGTTAAGGTTTTGCTCCTAGAGTCAGGCTAGGTCTGCCCTTAGTCATCGAGTCTAGATGCTACCTAAGTCTAGATTTTATAAGTCCACTAGAAATCATCACCATGTCAGTCACTCAAGGTGAATATGATGAGCGCTCCACGGCCGACTCTATGCCTAACTTACCCATACCTAGGGACCAGTATGCCATGATCCCTTGGGATTACTGATAGACCTCATCCAACGCCCAGGTCTCCAATTAGAGGCAGGCTCCCAAGGGTCCACTCCTAATCCTGTGATCTGTGTGGCTCGAAAAGCTAGTTCAGCCTAAAAAACTTTGAACAGTCAAGGGTCCAACCGAGTGTCGTTCTATAAGAGATTCAACCAAAGTAGAAGTAGTGTGAGGGAAGAAATTCATGCAGCATCTAACACCAATTCCCACTACTCGAACCGAGATAACTCTAGGGTGCAGCGATCGCAGAACTTAGATCCACCTAGGTCTAGGGGATCTAACCCAACCTCGAGCCACCATAGTCCAGCTCATGATGTCCTGAACATTGTGCGAAGCAAAGGTATCAATCTAGACCAACCCTTAGGTGAAATAGGCGTCCAAGCTGCCCTTAAAAGTCTAGTTGACCTTGGTTACATTGTTCATGCCCCAGCTTACGGGTCGAACCCAAACCAAGTTAGTGGTATAGGTCAACCCCTAGCACAACCGAATCAGTCGATTCTTCAATCGGTACCTCTAGTTCATTCGGTCGAACAAACCGTGCAATTTCTGCAATAGGTGGCGACACTTATGGGTCAGTACGCCCCTCAGGCACAAATGTATCAAATCGCTCCAGTGACTGCGGCCCATCAATCTCAAGCCCATGCTGGCCAACATATACCCCAAGTTTCAACTTATCAATGTACGCATGGGAAGCCACCGATTGGTGGGACAACTGTCGTGCCAAACACCGAACATGAAGGCACCTTAAATGTAATGCAGGATATGCTTGTAAGGATGGGCATGCATGTAATTCTACCCTCGAAGGCCTACGTTCTTGAGACCCTTGGAGGTATGGAAGACCTTCCCTTGGGATTTGTTGTCCTGGAATTTAGAAACCAGTTCAATGGGAAGAGCGATCTAGATACTCACGTCAACGCGTACCTCCTCTCCGTTTGAGCTTTGCGAGACATGCCTAACCAGCTGAAGGCCATATTTTCACAAACATTGACTGGTGAGGCCTTGAACTGGCATCAGAGAACAATGTCCGCTTGACCACACATCATTCCAGACAAAATTTTCAACCTATTCGTCTCTCACTACCGTGGGTCGACACCAAGACCTCTCTCTCTGGGTGAGCTCAGTGCAACAAAACAAAACCCAGGAGAATCCTTCAAGGATTTCATCAGTCGATTCCGCGAGGCGGCGATGCGGGTCATAGAATATCCCCTTATAGACCCAGTCAAAATTTCCATAGTCTTAGAGAATGCCGCTCTTGAATACATGACCTTCTTCAGCCAAGGTCTTATCCCCCACGCCGTCGACTCCATAATCGAGCGAGTGGCACGACATGAAAGGGCCAGAGGGACACCCCTCAGCACCAGGCCCGACAATAAACTTATAACAACTCCCCAAAATAAGAGCAAAAACAATAACAATGGGAATGCTTCCCGTCAGGTTAATGAGATTGTCATTAACGGACTGGCTCAAGGCTCAGTTTCTCAACGCAACAATCAGAATCAAAACCGAAGGGGCCAACCTAGAGCCAATGCTCAAAATAATAACCAAAGGCGAGAGGATAATTTCACCCCTCCCAAAGACCCATTAGAAAAAGTGTTGGAATTACTCCTGGCTAGAAAAATGGTTTATTTCCCACTGCTAACTGAACCACCATTTCAAGTCATGGATAAAAGCAGGTGGTGAAATGACATAAACCCATGCTCAGGATACTCAAAACTGCTTGCATTTGAAACGGGTGATTCCGGGGTTAATCAATAGGGGGGACAGCACTGTCGAACCAAGAAATCAACCTGTCGAAGAACCTAATCAAAAGGTGGGTATCTTTACAAATCCTCTTCTTAAAAATATGGTCACAAACGACTGAAAAGCCGGGAGCTCAAAACAAATCAAAAGAGAACATCATCATTCACATGATTGAGAGTGGAGACGAAGAAGAGGATCCTAATGTATTCACATTGGCTTGTGATCATCATTTTTAAGAACCCGAAGAAGATCTTTTGAGCCTTCTAAGAGGAACCCCTTCATCTGATAATCTTCCGAAGTGGGACCGATATGACGAAGATGACACACTAGAGATCGATATGGTCAGGATCAATGAAAAGGGGTCATCTTCTAAACAAAGGGCCAACACCCCAAAGTCTCCCAGTACTCTCGCTAGAGCTGACCCTATCGAGCTTTAGGTTGGCGAGGTTGAATCCTTAACCCGAAGAGGTCTAGTATTCAAACCCATAAATTTGATGGCCGATACTCTTGATGAAAGAATGAGAAACACCTCAGAAACCAAGCAACCACCAGGGGTTGCAGATCATGAACGAATAAAGAAGTTTAAGGATCTGCATCTACCAAGGATCTACCGACTCATCTGGGGAAGATCGAGGCTCAAATCTCCATCTTGGAGTTGCTCGCCAATTCACCAGCACACAAAGCTCATATTGAAAAAGTCCTCGCCAAGACACACATCCTGAGCAACACACAGCTGGATGAGTTGTGTGGAATGATCAACCACCTGATGGCACTAACGCCAATCGTGTTCACGGACGATGACATCCCAGACAGCTTCAACCGCTTTCAAGTCCAACCTCTACACATCACCGTTTTCATGGAAGGATATGAGATACGGAGAAGGCTTGTTGATAATGGGGCATCCTTAACATAAGCCCTATAGAAACAGTGAAGCAGATAGGCAAAAACCTGGATGACTTCGAGCCATGTCAACTAACTATTGTTGCATATGACGGGACCAAGCGACAAGCTGAAGGCATACTGCCTCTCACACTCAAGATCGGCCCTACTGTCAAAGTGATAAAGTTTTATGCCTTGGACATAAAAGCCTAGGAAGACCGTGATTGCATGAAAACCTCGTGGTCGCCTCTATGCTCCATCAATGCCTCAAATTTCTTACTAAAAATGGTGTTATGAAGGTATGTGCTGAACCCCCCGCTTTTCTCAAACCTAATATACATAACGGGAAGCTAGTCATAGGGGTCGACCTTGGAGAAATCCTACTCGCTTCCTTCGAGCAAGCCAATTGTGTCACCTTATGCCTAGAGGCCGACAACATTGTTCTTCAAATTTTACAAACTTCTGCATCGATGGAGGACATCATCCAATGTCAACATTGATACGGTTTCGAGTTCCTCGAAGCTTGGCACATGCTCTTCTCCCAAGGCTTCCAACCAGGCCAAGGCTTGGGGAGTCAAGGGCAAGGCGTAACATAAGCAATTTCTAAATCACTCTAAGCCAAAACTAAAAATGGGGATCGAAGAGGACTCGGGTGTTCTTTCACCCTATTTCAAAGCCGGATGAAGCCTTCATGCTATCCGGGTTTTGTATTTGGACGCATTCAAAGCCTCGACCCTCTCGACGCCCTTCCTTCAAAACGGCCAAAGGTGATCCTTGAATCCCTAATAGGGAATAATTCTTCTTCAACATCTCAGCACACACAAGAACTAAGGATTGAAGACCTTTTTTCTGACCTGGATTTGAAGGTGTGCACAATCGGCTCTAACATAGCTAGCGTGCTCATCCACCAATACATACCCAGGAACATAACTGATCGATCACTCTTTTATCTTGAGAATCACTAGAAGCATATCGACGACACGTTCAAGTCTCGGCGCCAAAAAATAGATAGGCGCAGGGGGGCCATCTAACCACTGTGTGCGTCCAGTCCCCAACATTTCTCTTGTGAGTCCCATAAGGGACACCTTTTGTGTTATTTCAAAACTTGTTGAAAATTCAAAACAGATAAAATTGATAATAATGAAAAAGAATTTTTAAAAATGGCAAACACTCAAGATAGCCCAATAATGGTATATAATACCCAAGCCGACGAATTGGGCGACCAAGACAAAGATCAAGAGAGCTAAGAGTCTGAAGAAATCCCTCAACCTGAGGAACTCACTTCCCATGTTGAGAAATTCAAGAAGAGATTCGATGGTGACCTAATGGCTATTATCGAAGAGACGATCAATGTAAACCTAAGTATTGATAAGGACCCAAGGTTAACCAAGATTGGAACCTCCCGATCTCTTGAAGAGCTGGAAAATATGATTTCCTTTCTCAAATAATCTCGCAATGTCTTCGCCTGGTCATACGATGATATGCTAGGGTTATATCCACATTGGTGCAACATCACCCAATATTCAATGAAGGAGCAAAGCCTGTAAGGCAGAAACTCCGACGTCAAAAGACCCACCTTGAACTCAAAATTAAGGAAGAAATTGATAAACTGCTCAAAGTGTAGTTCATTACCCCTGTTGATTACTCAGAGTGGTTGGCCAAAATAGAGGTTGTACCTAAGAAAGACGGGAGGATTTGAGTGTGTGTCGACCATCTAGACCTCAACAAGGCATGTTCTAAAGATAATTTCCCATTATCAAACATAGATGCTTTGGTCGACAATACTGTGGGACACGAGATGTTGTCATTCATGGATGGCTTCTCATGCTACAACAGATCCTCATGATAGAAGAAGACCAAACCAAAATGTCATTCATAACACAATGGAGAACGTACTGCTACAAAGTCATGCCCTTTGGCCTAAAAAATGCAGGGGCAACTTATTAGCGGGCATATCGAAGACTAGGTCTTAATGCATACCATCATAGAAGACTATGTCGACGACATTCTGGTCAAATCGAAGACCAGGTCTGATCATCTCACCAACTTTAGGACCATTTTAGGAGACATCAACTCAAACTCAATCTACAGAAATGTGCCTTTGGAGTTGAATCCGGTAAATTACTAGGTTTTATAGTAAGCAAAAGGGGCATTGATGTGGACTCATCCAAAATACGAGCCATCACTGAATTCCTCCTCCCCAGAACATTAGAGAAATCCGTCGGCTTCAAGGTCGTATACAAGCCATAAGGCATTTTATTTCACAACTGACAGAGAAGTGCACGTCGCTCAATAGACTCCTTAAGAAGGATACCCCATTCATATGAGATAATGAATGCCAATAAGCGTTCGGTCAAATTAAAAAGCACCTCACCAAACCTCCCATCTTTAGTTCTCATAGTCCAGATAAACCCCTATTCCTCTACATATATGTGAAAGACAAGACCATGGGGGCAATGCTCGGACAATACGATGACCATGGAAAAGAACAAATGATATATTGTATTAGCAAAACCATGGTGGACTACGAGACAAGATACCCATATGTGGAGAAGCACTACTTGACACTTGTGTGGGCCATGCATAAGTTAAGATATTATGGCTTAACTCATTCAGTCAAGCTCATATAAAAAATAGACCCACTAAAGTACCTATTGGAAATACCAGCCCTTAATGGAAGTTTGGTGAAGTGGAGAATGCTATTGAACGAGTTCGAGATTGAATGTGTTACTAAAAAATCGATCAAAGGACAAGCCATTGCTGACCACTTGGCTGAACACACACTGCCAGATAACACTCCCGTCAACACAGATCTCCCTGATGAGAACCTCTTCACAATTGAGGACTTAATTTGGGAGCTATACTTTGACGGTGCAAGGAATGAATACAGGTCAGGTGTAGGAGTCATACTATGCTCACGTAAGAAGATTTTAATGTCAACAGTCATGAGATTGAATTTCCCATGTGCCAATAACATTGTTGAATATGAAGCCTTGATAGCCGAGCTCGAGAATGCCATAGGAATGAAAATCCAATAAATACGATTGATTGGTGACTCCTTACTAGTCATAAATGAAGTTCAAGGGATTTGGAAGGTTAAAGAATAAAAGCTTAAACCCTATCAAGAAAAGGTGGAAAAGATGATTCCATAAAATCACCTTTCAGTACGTACCTAAGTAAAATAATTGATTCACCAACACCCTTGCGACCCTTGCTTCAATGGTTGATATTCCTTCAAAAATCACCACGTTGCCATTTTACATCAGGAACAAACATGACCCTTCCCCACTAAGGATCGAAGAAAAAATGGAGCAAGAAAATGTGAACGATGGGGAAGTGTCTCTCTTGGCTTCAGATGCGCTCTATCCCTACTAAAAGATGGGTTATACCCCGAAGAAGCCACCAAAAAGGATAAAGAAGTCATTTGAAGGTTCTCTATGGGATTCTTAGTAAGAGGTAATCTCTTGTTCAAGAAGTCCTTCGATGACATCATTTTACGGTGTCTCGATCAACCAGAAATCGATTAAGTACTGATAGAGTTACACAATGAAGGAGATCATTCTGAGGCAGCCACCTTAGCTCAGAAAATCAAGTGCCAAGGTTATTACTGGGCCGCCATGGCCAAAGATTGTTGGAAGTTTGTTAAGAGGTGTTCCAAATGTCAACTTTATGGAGACCTCATCCATGCACCGCCCGTACCACTCAACTCAACGTCGTTCGTATGGCCTTTTGCCATGTGGGGTTGTGATATCTTCGGAATGATCTCACCGAAAGCCTCGAATGACCACCATTTTATATTAACGGCTACAAAGTACTTTATAAAATGAGTAGAGGCCGCATATTTGTCAAAAGTGAGGGATAACATGTTGCCCGTGTCATAAAGAACAACATTGTATTCAGATTTGGTGTTCCTGAGTTAATCATTACTGATAATGAATCAAATTTTCAGAATGAAAAGGTTGCTAAGGTATGCAAAAAGTTTGGGATAACGAAAATTCTCTACACCTTACTACCTTTAATGAAACAGACAAGCAGAGGCCACAAACAAAGGACTTCTCAGAATTATAAAGAGAATAATAGAAGGTGGCAAAGATTGGCACGAAAAGTTAAACGACGTGCTATGGGTCTACCGCACAATTGAGAAGACTCCTACAAGCATGACCCCATACTCATTGGTGTATGGTATGGAACCAGTGCTACCCATTGAAGTTGAGATACCGTCTCTTTGAGTGCTTATCCACAAAGATTTAGATGTGGAACAAAAAATCGATGCACGAATTATTGCCCTCGTTACTTTGGATGAAAGGTGACTACGAGCAACCCAAAATATCATTGCTTACCAGTGTAGCATCGAGAGGGCATACCAAAGAAACGTTATTCCTTTTCTTTGGTACGAACTCAATGACCCCATTAATGCGATGAATCTCAGAAAATACTACCCGTAACAGGCTCAAAAAACATGTTGAAAACCTGAAAAGGCATCACAAACAAAAAGAAAAAGAAAAAAATGGACGTGGTGAAAACCTGTAGAGGCATCACGGGTGAAAAAAGAAGAAGAAGAATAAACAATCTCTAAGAAGGAGCTTCTGATGCAAAACACTCAAGTATAAACAAGTACTTGCAAGTTCCAACAATTCTGTAGAAGCAGATCCTGAGGATGAAGGCTCCTCCTAAACCCTGTAGGTTCCCAACAAAACCAAAAAGATATGGAGGGTGACATGAATGGAAAACTGAAGTGACTTCGACGAACCCTGGAAGAGCGTCGAGACTTCTCTAAGATGGAAGCCCGGCAAGAATCCAAAGAACACTTCCTGGACCCGTGAAGCACAGGATGAAAGCTCCAAAGGTAAAGGACAACTTCGAGACTTTGAGTTCTCACGATCCCGCTAGGAAATCCTTTCATCATTGTCAGGTAAAACATGATAACGAAAATGATCACCAAAGGGGTCACAAGTAGCAAAACTGTAGGGCCCGTCCCTTTTGAAAATGCTTTTTCGATTGATAAAAACCGTCCATTTTTAAAAACCCTTTTAGAAATGACTTCCTCCATCATTACAAGAGGTTAAACTGTTAGTCGATCTGGTCTCGTTCTCGAAGCCAACTTCCTACGCCTGTTGTGAAGGCTTGAAACTAGTCAGGCACTCCATGGTTGCGTGAGTATAATTGCCAACTACCACATATCAGACCTGGGTGAACCTTACCAATGACAATATTGGCTAGTCTGGGATTGTTTTTCTCTCAGCTAGATCCCTTGAGGCAAAACGAGGTGAACTCATCCTTGTGTGTGTGTACAATGACCCAATAGATGCAAATTCGAGACAAAACCCTACAACTAGGGGGCAGAATGTGTAAAAATTCAGTTTGAAAAGTTTGTGCAAGGAAAGTGTTCTATTATGCTTTGATGAATCAAATACACATTTGAGATGAACAAGAACCCCCAACAGGGGCAATAAAAAAAAAAACAAAAATTTCAAACTCCCCATAACAACCTCCCAACAGGGGCAGCAACACTTAAAAAAATAAAATAAAAATAAAATTTGTTTTTAGGGTGTCGCCCAGCTTGTGGGGCCACACCACGCGTGTCGCCCAATTATTTTCTTCGAAAAACCTTTTTTTTTTTTTTTTCAAACACTTGATAAAAAGAATAGAAACAATTTTTCTTTTTTTTTGGGTGGGTGGCACCAGCTGTGTCGCCCAGACATGGCCGACACCACCAGTGCCGTCTAAGCGAACACGTAGTGTTGCCTGAATATTTTTGCCAAAAGACCTTTTTTTTATTATTCTCCAGCATTTCCAGCAAAATACATAAAAAAAAATAAAAATTTAGGTGGGCAACACTAGCCGTGTTGCCCAAACCTGGGCGACACCACCAGTGTCGCCCAAAACGTTTTTTGTCCGAAAACACCCCACTCAATTTTGGGGTCTTCCAAGGACCAATCTTGGTGTTATCATGTATTTTGTGACTTTTCTAAAATTTTTAATTAATTTTCATTTTCAAACGCTCCTCAGTGGCACGAGCCTAAACTGCTAACCAATTTTCCAAAAAAAAAACATTTTTAAACATTTTAATTAATTTTCAAAAATTTCAAGCGCTCCTCGGTGGCACGAGCCTAAACTGCCAACCAATTTTCAAAAAGAAAAAAAAAATTCAAAAAATATGATTAAAAAAGAAAGCGCTCCTCGGTAGCATGAGCCTAAACTGCCAACCAGTTTTCTAGAAAAATAAAATTTTTAATAAAATCGAAAGACAATGCTCCTCGGTGGCACGAGCCTAAGCTGCCAACCAAAGTCCAATCCAAAAACTGTCACACTCGTGCGGCGTAAAAGAGCCGAGACAGGAAAAACGTCAAACTCGTGCGACATAAAATAGCTGAGACAGGTACCGTCTAGCCCCATATGATGCAAAAGGTCGAATTTATCCAGGGTACAACCACCCTGTTCAATGGAGAAACATCAAACTCGTGCAGCGTAAAAGAGCCGAGACAGGTACCGTCTAGCCCCGTATGACAAAAAGGTCAGGTGTATCCAGGGCACAAGCACCGTTTTCAATGGAAAAACATCAAACTCGTGCGACGTTAAAGAGCCGAGACAGGTACCGTTTAGCCCCGTATGACACAAAAGGTCGGGTGTATCTAGGGCACAACCATCCTGTTCATCGAAAGATATCAAACTCGTGCAACGTAAAAGAGTCGAGGCAAGTATTGTCTAGTCCCGTATGACGCAAAAGGTCGGATGTATCCAGGGCACAACTACTCTATTTGATGAAAAAAAATCAAACTCGTGTGACGTAAAAGAGTCGAGATAGGTACCGTCTATCCTCGTATGACGTACAAAGGTCTGGTGTATTCCGTCTATCTCGTATGACGTAAAAGGGTTGGGTGTATTTCTTCTATCCCCATATTGACGTAAAAGGTTGGGTGTATGGTCTATCGCTGCATGATGCTAAATTGCTTAGAGGGCTCTATGGTTGCAGGAGTTAAAACTGCTAACCAACCCTATTTTTCGAAATACTTCTCTTTTAAAAAATTTCATTATATGTCTTGTACTTTCAAAAACTTTAATTTCTTCGTTAAAATCGCACCTGTCCTTGCTCTGGGTTCTATTTCAAATCTCCCCCTATCTTCAAAATTTCTAAAAGGCCTTTTAAAATAAAGGAGCTCGGACACCCATATATGATGATTACCACATTGCCGCGATTGCTACGTTGCTACATCGTCTCTCTCTTCGGAATCGGCTAAACAAGTCTCTTCCTATAGAAAGCCTTTCCTATAGACAACCTTAGGAAACCTTAAGGAAATAAAAGAAGATGCTAGGGTTAAAAATTTCAAACTGCAAAACCCCTGAAGTTAAGTGGCATGGTTAGAAAATCTAACTCGAGTTTCAAGCTTGTGTAACTCACTGCCATCTCATGCTGAAAACCCTAGGACGAAAAATGCCCTAGTTGGGTAAGCTCGATGAGCACAATGAATTGGAGAGATTAGTTGGTGTGCCCTTGACCACGTGACCTTAGGATAAAATTTAAAATGTCTGCATTGTATTTGATGTTCACCTGCCCCTCGAAAGAGGGGGAACGCCAAAGTGTCTACTTCTTTGCCACTCACCTGTCTCCTGAAAGATAGGGAATGCCAAAGAGGGGAGACTGTAGACACCCCGTTTAAAATCTGGTAAATTATGTGGTTTCTGAATCCTTGAGACCACATTGACCTAGTAAATCCCAAATCCAAAGTTCACATAGCCTACCCTGTGACCCAGAAACCCTGTTTTTCCCGAGAATCCTACAAACGCCCTGTTTTACCAAAAAAATCATTAAAAATAATGAAAGAATCCATTTTGACCTAAATTTTCTCTAAATAATTCGCAAGAGGCTGAGGAATACACCCAAAGTGAAACAAATCAATTCGGACAAGTTTTGGTTTGGGCGACACTGCCAGTGTCGCCCAAGTCATCTTGTAAATTCCCTATTTTACCAAATCTTTTTTGACCCAAATATTTTATGGTAGCTTCACAAGAGGCTAAGGAACATACCTGAAAAGAAAATTTTCAATTTGGAGCACTTTTGGTTTGGGCGACACTGCTAGTGTCGCCCAACCTAGACTGGGCGACACACCTAGTGTGGCCTAGATATGGGCCAGCCCCTTTTGTCCCAAATCATTCTTTTTCTCTTTTGGGTCATTTTTGATGATTTTTTTGGGACACTGGGCGTGTCGTCCAAATCCGTACCCTAAAAAATGGATATCTTTGACCGGGGATTTTTTGGTGATGGAAGTATATCCTTCCCAACAGATCCTAGGCCCTTGTATATCCCTTTTTCGTGATTATTTAAGAGCAGATGAAGTTAGAAGCGAGCGATAGACAGAGAGCTACATGAGATATTGAAAACCCTAGAGCAAGTGGAAAACCCTAGACATCCAGAGGAACTCAAAGCCTGAGAAAACCTAGACCTAGGGCACAATAACCTTATATCTAAACTATCTTTAGGGCACAACAACCCTTCTACATCAGAGATTTGCTGGTCAACATCCGAATCAGAGAGGCATGAAAATGCTAGTGCTGATACGGGTGAGCCCTCGAAGGCTCTCGGGAGTCCTGGGCCATTCGGCCCGGTTTGGTATTGTTTCTTTTTCTTTCTCTCTTCTTCTTTTACTGTTTTATTTTATTTTATTTTGATCTATTTTGATTATTTTGCTTTTTAAATCATATTTTTAGTATTTTGGATCATGCTGGCTCTGCCAGCAATCTGAGAGTAGATCTGCTCGTTTCCGAGCAGAACTGGCCTCAAACCTGAATTTGATTTGACCCACTTTATTTACTTAATTTTCATTAGTTTAAGGTGTTAAGATTCGAGAGATCTTTGTCGAAAGATCTATCAGATTTTCATTGTAAACAATAAGCAACCCCAAAGAAGGTACACAATTAATAAAAGTGGAACTAGGCACAACTCATGCCTAGTTGAGAGAGCCCGGAGTCGAGGGTGACTTGATCAGGGCACAATTAGAGAGAGAATGCAAGTGACCCTAGGATTTTTTGTTTTATCTTTTAATGAAAAGAGAAAGCAATGGTGACTATCGAATTCCAAGCAAAGAAATGAAAAATAGATTTTTTTTTTTTGATAAAAAATTTTCTTTTTTTTTCTGGAAAGAGCGAGAGGCCAAAAGTTGCTGTTTTATTTTTTTGAGAAGATTATTTTTTTTGTTTTTTTTTTATTTTTTTAATTTTTTTTTTTGTGAAAATGAAATGACTTATAAAAAGAAACTTTTATAGCAAAAGGGACTTTTTTTTCTTTTTTTTTTGTTACCAAATAAACTTTAAAAGCTGTTTTTTTCTATCTTGCATAGCAAAACTTTGTTTTTCAAAAAATGAGAAATGGCTCAATTTTTTTTTTGAAAGCAAGATTGCCTTGCAAAGATTTTTTTTTTGAGACAAACATACCTAATTTTCAGAAATGAGAAATGCCTTAATTTTTTTGTTTTTTTGAAAGCAAGATTGTCTTTAATGGATTTCGTTTTTTGTTTAGACAAAGATACCAAAAATTTTGCTGATTTTTTTAAAAAGTAACTAAAGATACGTTTTTTTTAGTGGATAAGAAAGACGGCCTCGGGCACTCAATCCTTTTTTTTTTTTTTTTTTTGAGATAGAATGACCTAAAAAAAGACAAAACAAATTTTCACAAAAATGATCTTTTTATTTTTTTTTCAGAGAGTTTTTGTTTGTTAAAAAGAAAGGCTTTGAAAGTTTTTTTGTTTGTTTGTTGAGGTTTCGTTTTTTTTTTTTTGGAAGCAAGATGGCGTTTTTTTTTTAGGAAGGAAAAGCGAAATAATGACAACAAAGAGAAAGCAAGCACAAGGAAACAAATATTTTCTTTTTCTTTTTTTTTGTTCTTTGTTTTGTTTGAAAATGTAAGAGTAGGGTTTATTTCTTTTATTTTTTGAAAACAAAATGGCTTCTAAAAATGTGTTTTTAATTCTTTTTTTAAAATATAAATCTCTTCTTTCTTTTTTCTTTTATTTTTTTTTTAAAAATTAAAAATAAAATGACTCCACCTATGTATATTTGTATTATTTTTTTTTAAAGTTTTTTTGTTGTTGTTGTGAAAACAATAACTAACTAAAAGGAAATATCAAAGCCGAACTTTCTGGTGCGCAACCTCTTATCGTTAACTTTCCAAATGCAAAACCCCTTACCACTAACTTTCCATTTGCAAAAACCTTCATTCTAACTGCGAGGAAATTGATCTTTGATGTGAGGGCTAAAAGGATATGAAAATTGCGTTATCATATATCCTGGATAAATGGAATGTTAAAGAGGTACAGCTAAAGGTAAACGCAAGTTTGGTCGAGAGAGACGAGTCCTGTTAATCACGAGAGCGTGTGAGATTCTCTTGAAACCATTTTGAATTCTTGAGGCTGATAATGACTATCCTACCACCATAAATTTCCCTGTTTCTCTCTCTAAACTCACAATTTTCTCCAATCAAATAAACTAGCCTTAAAAAAAAAAAGGAAAGCCAAATAATGGTTCCAAAATCCAAAAAACCGAATCTAAAAAAAAAAAAAGTTTAATTTTGCTGCAAAAATAGTGCTCTCTTGTCAAAATAAAATCCAAGATCCGAAAACTGAATAAGAGAGTCCTTAGATCGCTATCATTGTCAAATATGAGTTAATGAGTCTTAATCAATTACACGCCATTGACACGGTCACAACGTTTTTTTTTTTTTAAAAAACATTAAAACAAAGTAGCACCAAAGATCTTTATTTTATTTTTTTTCAAAAATATGGCTCTCAAAAAGAGATCTCTTCTTCTTTTTTTTTTATTTTTTTTGTACTGGATCTAGCTTGAAATGCCCCACTATGGGCGATCTAAGACTAGATCTGCTCAGAAATGAGCAGATCTGCTCTCAAATCAGTAGCAGAGCCAGCATGGATCCGAAATACAAAATAAGAAATAAAATGCAAGAAAACATATTTAATTTAATAAAAATAAAAAATACAGAAAAGAAATACAGAAAGGTGAAAGAAACACCAGACCGGGCCAGTTGGCCCGGGACTCTTGAGGCTTCGAGGCCTTGCCCGTATCAAGACCGGCAGAGTTTATGTCATGCATCCTCTTTACCTCTCTCTTCAAGTTTTGACCAAGCCTTGGCTTGGTTAAATGGCTTTCTTGATCTAAGGGTGGTTTAATACTAGGGTTTTTATAGTTCTAGGTTTTTCTTTCTCTGGGCTCTCTCTCTAACTTCTAGCCTCCCACGTCCCAGCTCTTTCTCCCTAGGCCTACATGTGGCCTACATGTCCCACCTTCTTAGGGCACGCTAGTTTTTCTCTCTTAAAGACCTAATAAGGCACACCTAGTTTTTTTCTCTTAAAGACCTAATAGGGGTTTAGAATAGAAACTATGGGATTTGCTAGTTGTAGAATGGATAGCTACTAAAATCATCGGTGTGGAATGGATAACTACTAAAAATTGTTGGGATTTGCTAGGTGTAAAATGGATAACTACTAAAAGCTAGGGATTTACTAATTGTAAAATTGGTAACTTCTAAACACTACATGATTTGCTAGGATGGGGACCATGGATTACGGTAGTTTATGGGTTTACTGAAATAGTGCGGTCTTATGGGTTTTCTAAAGTTAGGAAAATCATGGAATTTGCCAGTTTTTTAAAAAATGGGGTGTATATACTATTAATCTTAACCATTGGATGCGAAATTGGGCGACTGCATTTGTTCCATTGAACAAGCTCAAAGTTCAAAAGAAATCATATTTCACATCAGATGGTTATATGTAATTATGACCTCCTTCTACCAAAGTAAATAGCCTGATAGTGTACAATCCCATACAAATTTATACTTTCTCATACAAGCAAAGTCAATATCAGAATTTTGAAAAATATTGCGCATTAACCAGCTATGCCATTGTATTGAGTTAGAAATACTAAGCATTATTACGGTTAATGAAAATGTATATTATCCTTAGCCAACGACAGTTTTGTGATGAACCATTCCTTCATTCTTGTTGAAATTGTGGTCCAAGTGAACCAAGTGAACTAATGATTCATCTACATCGTGCGTCCATTATTGACAAGAGAAAGTTGAGGTGACTAATTAGTTAGTGTTTGTGAACTTCCAGTATTGTGAAAGGCTTATTTGGATTGGAAATCGTATAATCCTGATCAAGTTCTTGAGCTGGATCGGTGTTTAGGCTTTATGTATACTATAGTATAGATCATTATTATAAAAAAAATGTAGGTCTCGTGGTGGTAAGGTACCCATGTCGACACATTTTGCGGGTGCAAAAAAAACATCAATGAAGGCACAACGTATTCCAAAGGATGGTCTGCCTACTGGTGGAGGGAGGTCTTCTTCCTCGGGGAAATTCTCCATTCCCTGATTCTATGTCTATTAGTTCATGGAATGTCCGGGGTTGGGAAGCCTTAGTAGGCTTTCGGATATTGTTGAGTTAGTTAAAAATACAATGTTGGGCTTTTGTTCATCTTGGAAACAAAACTTCTTACTGAATTTGTTGTGAACTGCGCTAGAAAAATGGGTTTCTATGATAAGGTCACAACAAATGAGATAGATGGCAGATCACGAATCATGCTTTTATGGAATCCTTGTGTATATTGTGTTGAATATCAATTCAAATGATAATTGTTCAGGCAACACATGTTTGTAATGGGTGCACCTTAACAGTTTCGGGTCTTTATGTGTTTAATTTAGTTGGGCAAAGAGCACCTCTTTGGGATATGATGAGGGATATATGTGCAATTATTAGGGGTCCTTGGATAGTTCTTGGTGACTTCAACACAATACTGGATAATTAAGAAATGATGGGTAGAAGGAATTCTTTACCTCAAGATTCAGGCAACTTTGCTCATGCACTGGCCGTCTGCGCTCTAATTGATCTGGGACCTACAAGGCGGCAGTTCTCATGGTGTAACAATCAAATTAGGAGAACTTGTATAAGAGAACGTCTAGATTGAGCCCTGGAAAATATGGAATGCGTGTTGTCTTATCCGGAATCTAGGGTGGAATTACTCCCCATGGGTAATTCTGATCATTGCTCTTTATTTGTCACTCTATTAACTTGGGTTCTGGCTAGACCGAAACCATTCAAATTTTTCACGACTTGGCAGCAATTCCCAAGATTTATGGATATTATCTATGAATCATAGCAAGTTAGAGCAGAGGGCATGCCCATGTTTCGATTTGTGACAAAGCTTAAAAGGTTAAGAAATGACCTCAAAGATTGGAATGGAGGCTCTTTTGGTCATGTGGGGAACCAAATATTTCCTATTCAGCAACAATTATCAATTCTACATGATTGTCTAATTCATGGTCCTCTTAATAAGAGTTTGATGGTGGAAGAGAAAACATGTATACAAATTTGCAACAGTTACTTTCTTTTGAGGAGAGTATGTGGAAATAAAAATCTCACCAGACTTGGTTAAAGGATGGGGACTTAAATACAAAATTCTTCCATTTGTCTACCATCAAAAGAAGAAGAAATGTAATGCTCACCCTTCTTAAAGATCAAAATGGGTTTCTATAACGTTGGAGGAACAAATCCAAGATCATATGATTGGGTATTTTGATGAATTATTGGCTCAAGAAATTAACATTGGTCTTAGTTTGGCTCATCATTTTCTTCCCTCTCCCACTCTTAATGAAATTAGCAAAGGGAACTTATAAAAGATATCTCTCTAGAGGAAATAAATCTTATATTTGTGGAATGAAGAGGGAGAGCACGCCAAGCCCGGATGCTTCACGGTTGCATTATATAAATTCAGCTGGGAAGTGATCAAGAAGGATTTCTTTTTGCGCCTTCATGACTTCTTCAAGAAAGATAAATTCCTAAAGTCCATAAACTCCACTTTCATTTGCCTTATTCCTAAAGTCAATTGCCCCAGCGTTATGAATGAGTTCAGACCAATTGATTTATGTATTGTCCTTCATAAAATCATTAGCAAAATTATTTCGAATAGATTGAGGGAGGTATTTCATATGCTAATCGACTCCATACAGGTTGTATTTTTGAAGGATAGAATGAATATATACAAGATAATGATGGCTAATGAGCTTATTTCTCTTTGTCACAAAAACTCAGCAAATCCTAAGATGTGTTTGCAGCTTGATCTAAGTAGTACCTATGACCAGGTTTCTTGGGGTTTTGTTTTGGTTAGGTTACATGCTTTGGGTTTCCTGGATTCTTTAATATCTTGGATTCACCATTGTATTACCTCTCCCTCATTCTTAGTGCTTCATAATGGTTCTCTAAAGGGATACTTCAAAGGTAAAAGAGGCTTATGGCATGTTGACCCTCTGTCTCCATATCATTTTTATTAGCCATGGATTTCATGAGTAGGTAGTTGGATCATGCAGTGATACAAAGTACTTTTCCAGGGACTTTTCTTTCTGGGTCTGATATGGGGTGCCACATATTTTTTATGCCGATGTTGCAGTAATTTTTCTATGAGGTTTTTGTAACAACATCAAGACCGATAAACTCTATTTGTTCTTTTGGAAAGACCTTAGGGTAGAAACCTAATATAATTTAAAGCAGGATTTTCTTTTTTGGGGCTTCCATGAGCTCCAAACATTTGATCTTGAAGGAGTTGGGGTTTGGAGAGGGTTCTCTTCAAGGTACCTGAAATTCCCTTTGTTTCATGGCAACCTGAAGCATTACAATTGGCAGAGTTTGGTGGGAAAATTCATTGGCAGGATAGGAACATGGCAGGCTCTATCCTGTTCTTATGCAAGTTAGTTACAATTATTGAAGTCAGTTCTCAATTCATCTTCCATTTTTTGCATTATTTTCTTTATTTTGTCCAAGTGCATATGTAGTATGTTGGAAAAGATTCAAAAGAATTTTTCATGGGCTGGTATAGCTCATAAGAAGGGGGTTCACCTTGTAAAGTGGCAAAATGTATGTCTCCTAATAGGAGAGGGGAGGCTTGGAGTTTATGATATTGTTGAGTTCAATAATGCATGTATGATGAAGTTGATATGGAGGATTGTGGCTAATCCGTCCTCTCTTCTAACCCTTTTATTCAAGCATAGGTATTTCAGGAATTTTTCTATCTAGGAAAGCTACAAAAAGAATTGCTCTTATGCAGGGAAGGACATTAAAACGTGGTTGTCACTTCTACGCTATAACGTTTGATGGATTATTGGGGATAGTAGGATAGGTTATTTTTGGTCAAATCTATTGCTATCTGAGAGATTCATCTTAGAATCGTATGGTACTCAGATTCAAAAAGAATTTGGAGTGCTTGCCAAACCCAAGGTTGCAGATTACTTATATGGCTCTCCTTAGACTTGATATATCCTTGCTCCTACTCTGGGCACTTTGCTTAGGACCTGAAATCACTTGATGAGAGTTTGGAAGGAAGTGGAGGATGCTCCAATCCCTTTGAAACCATAAGATAATTTTTGGCATGGATTCACTCTTCAAATGGAAGTATTTCAATCAAAGAAGCTTGAAATTTTATTCGTCAGAAGAGTTTTTCTCAAGTAATCTTTAGGGCTGTATATGGTCTTCTAAGTATCACCCTAAGGCTAAATGGTTCTCTTGGTTGAGCCTCACCATTGTCTCCCCACCTCTTCTCTCATGCAAAGGAGAGGTATCACCTTGGCTTATTTTGCCTCTCTAATGATGACAATATGTCATCTATTACTTGAATATGTTTTCTCGCACGGGATTTGGAGGTCGATAGCATGGAGATGTGGCAAGCAATTTATCACAAACTATTTGATTTCAACTGTACTAAGGAAATGGTTAGTATTCAGATTCAAGTATGATGGCATTGCTAACATTTGACATTCTCTTTTTTTCACATCAATATGGATGATTTGAGATGAACGTAATAATCAAATGTTTCAAGGGAAGATACTGGACGTAATCATCAAATGTTTCAACGGAAGATACTTAATCGTGAACAGTTGATTAAGAGGAACAATGGTCATGTTTGTGATTTGGCATAGGCTAAGGCATGGACTTACCATATTTTAAAGAAGGCAATTACTGAGAACTTACGACTTACATAGCAGCAACAAAGGATCAAGTTACCTATTACAGTGGCATGGTTATTTCCTTATCCACAATTTATGTTAAATGTTGAGGGGTCTTCCATACAGAATCCAGGCAAAATAGGATGTGCTGGCGTTATCAGAAGGGATGATGGATCTTTCATCGATGCTTTTTCTACTCCCCTTAGTGTCGCTTCCAACAACTATGCAGAATTATGTGGTTTAGAAGTGGGTGCTAATTTAGTTGTTTAGATGGATTGTTTCCCCCCTACAAATCGAAAGCAATTCTGCCTTATTTGTTCAAGTTATACAAAGACGTTGTAATCCTCCATGGGCACTATATACCATAGCTGCTACCTACAAGGCTAAACTTCAGAATTATTGGTGGTCTATTTGCCATGTTTACCGAGAGGCTAATATGGTGGCCGATATCCTTGCAAAAAAAGCTACAGGTTTTGCAGAGGCCACCATTTGGCGCTCTAGGCCTGTAAATTTCCTTCACCTTCCTTAACTTCATGATATGTCACAATTCCCCTATTGTAGGGTTGTAAAATAGTATGATGTAATTTTTCCAATATTCTATTAATGAAAAACAAGCAGAGGGCCCTCTCCTCCACTGATTTACTCAAAAAATATATTATATGGTGCTAGTGGTTAGTGTATGATTCACACTACCCAACCACAAGTCTCACAATTCAACTTGACTGTTATGAGATTCACATTATATTTTATATGTCTTGTAATCTTTCATTTTTTCTTTTGGGAAGAAATTTTTTTGGATCAGCTCCAATTTGGCCAATCCATCTAATCTGGATCATGAATTCTGCCAATTCAGATAGGGATGAGTGGTGGACAATTTGGCCCATCGATCTGTTTTCTAAAACACTAGCATGCAGTTTGCAACCCGCAATTCAAATTGGCAAATGTCGCGTCATAATTCTTAAGGATTGCCTAATTTTAGAGATTATTATTTATCTAAAATGGACAATATTTAGTGAAGAAAATATTGATATTTAGAATAGCCAAATATTACACAAGCTGAACTCAAATATTGTCAAATTTAAGCAAAAAACGTTTTAGTGAGTTTAATTGCGAGCTCCAAAGTTCATATGAGAGATGGAATCTAGAGGCAAAACTTTGCAAGTTCATATTCTCGACAAGTGTGCTGAGACATAATCCTTTTCAAACTAAATTAGGCAGAGTTTTTATCTCATCATTATTAGAGCCTTTTCTCAACTATTTGGGATCGGCTAGATAGTTTTTATCTGCTAGACTAAAATTGCTAAGCTCGTTTAATAAATCCTCACAATATAATTAGTCTTTATCTACTTTGGGAAAGTCACTCTTCGAGGAGTACGAACAAAGGAAGAAGAAGTAAAGAAGCCAAATACAATACACTGAAGGAATGGCATGAAGCTTTCCATTGAAGAATCAAATATGGCGTAATTGGGTGGCAAGAGATCGATTTGTTGAGTGATCACATTCATATTGTTGGCTCCTACTAAACATCCACCATCCATTCAAATTCAATATGGTTAATATTTTATAAGAGTAAAAGCTGATAGGGTGGAAAAGAAAACCTGAACCTTTTCAAGAACCTTTTTGAAATGTTGGCCTTTTTGTTGAAATAAATGCATTTGAAATACTCTTGTAAAGCTTCATAACTTTATTTCAAGGTTGTTGAGGAAGGTCTTTGAAACGTGATGGAGAATCTTTAATTGTTTCCCTTAGCAAACAGTAAACTATTCATATGTTGACTTCCATGTGTGTGCATGGAGAGAGAGAGAGAGAGTTGGGCCATGGGCCATGTGACAAAAAATTGTGATCCACGTATTGGATTACCTTTATTCCAGAAGATGCTCTTCATTTTATTTTATTTCTGATGCTGTTTAATAAAGTTCATTGCTTGTATATTCCAAAGGGAAATCATTTCCTATAATGAAGTATCTGTTTTCTTGTATCTCAATGGATCCAATTTCAAAGGAAAAAGTTTATATAAGGTCTCAACTATATTTAAAAAACCAACTAGTGAAGGTTGTTTCTATGTTGCCAAACCATCAAATCGATCATCTCAACATCAAGATTCATAGACATGAAAAAAAAAAGATTTCTAGTCGTAAAAATAGTTCATCTTCTAATACATTATCTCGACCGTCCAATTTTTAAAATTTTCAAGTGTTTATAGATCCGCTTGATCGTCACCATTTCTAAAACTTTAAATTTCATAACTAGGGGCCACCATAAATTTTATATCATCGCAAGGCTTTGTGGCACCGAAATTGTATTTTCGACATAGATTTGTGGCGCACCTTACTTCAAGAGTATAAGGTTGGAACCTTATATAAACCTCATCCAATTTCAAATCGCTATCCATCGTAAGAGTTTGCTTTTCTTCTTTCATGGGGTGAATCATTTGCCCAAGATTTAGTGCTACAATTTGTTTATCAATATTGATAAAGGATGAAACATCCGAAAAAATGCTGGCAAAGAATTAAATGTATTGGAATAGAGAGGCATAGCACTTATACCCCCATGAATAATGTAGTGGAAGAATGTGGTGGCAATTTGTTTATGCATAAATAACCAAAAAAAAATTTAACAACATCGGGGGAAGTATGGATACGTGAGGGATTGAGTTTGTACCAACTTACAATAAAAAAATGGGAAACTTGCGTGGACTCGCATGGCTGCTTTTAAAAAGTTTATTTATTTATTTATTTGTTGGAAATGTCAAATAAAACTCTTCTATTTTATTTTTCTAAAAGATATTCTACTCCGTCAGGCGTATAATTTCCCTAAACAACCGATATATTCCAATTTTCTAATTAAAAAAAGGATTCGATGAAGAAAAGGAGAAAGAGTATACACCTTGCTCCACTTTTAATGTAGGGTGCATAAAGGGCCATCCACTCTATTTTCCTTAAAAACGATGATTGGGGTTAAAATATGATCAGAGAAAAAAAAAATTATTATTACTTTTTTGATTTTATCTCTTCGGGAATGGAAGATGCGCAGGGATAATTAAGTGGGCATGAGTTTATCTTGTGTTTAAATTGATATTGATCAATTGGGTTGGTTAGTTAGGAATATAAATAAGATAAAGTTAAATCTAAGGGGTTTATCTTTTCAATAATAAACAAAGTTGGGATTAAGGTAAATCGTGGGCTATCTGTTTAGAAGCAAATATTTGGCATGTGATTTTAAGAGAGAGAAAATAGGGATGAAAAACAAATAGGTTAAGAGAAACAATAGGGACAAGAGATAAAAAGGAAAATTCTGTGTAGAAAGAGGTTTTTTTTGTATATCTCCTTTAGTCTATTTAAAGGGAGCTTTCTCTTCATTGTAAATTAGTAGGTGAATTGAATAGAATTTGGTCTCATGAAGAGATTGTTTTGAAGTGGATTCCCTTTGAGACTTTGAGAGAGGTTTATTCTCTTTAGTTTTTTTTCTCAACCTTTCTTTTTTTTTATTGTTGATTTCTTGGTGTTATTTTCTCCCTCCATCAAAATATTCTTTGATAAATGTGGGTCACCCATATTTAATTCTAGTGCATGCCCTCTTTGTGTTCATGCCCTTTGCACAAAACTAAATAGTCACCATCTTTGTCTTTCAAGAATAGGGCAGGAACATCAAAATAGTGTCTAAGGCTCAAGTCTTAACTAAAAAGTATTGCAAAAATTGGCCAAAAGTAGACACACTTACACTTTGTCATCACAGATTTACAAAAAGTTTGGCCTAAATCAATTAGACAGGAAATCATATTGCAAAATAAATGAAAGGTTCACAGATTACTAACAATACTTGAAAGAATAATGAACGGAAGAGGAGATCAAAACCATTTTGGGATATGAAATATGAATAAAAAAAAAACAGAAAATAGAATCACACTAACTGCATGAAAGAAATTTCAGCCAAAATGAAGAAAGAAAATGCAGAAAGAGAGAATGACCATAGTTGTCCACGTTCTTTTTAAAAATTAGAGAAACTAAGCTGCATACTTATTAGGGAATTTGTTTGACAACAGGGAGTAGCTAAAAGGCAACCCGGGGCTATTCTTGACATTGTACTTAATCTTATGTTTTACAGTGAGGATTAGCTACAATGATGATTAGCAGGTCGACCTCATGGGCTATTATCACCTTTTTTTAGAGCAAACAAAGATGCTTTATTAGGTGGTGTTAAAAGATTTACCAGAAAATTTTTTACTTGGTCATCTTCTTTAGAAGATGGTAGAAGAAAGAGTTTTATGGAGAATAATGAAATGAGCAGTGACATGGGAACTATTGAAAGAGTACAATCGAAGAAGTTTTAAAGATAATTACATGAAATTACAAGAATTATGCAAGAGGATCAGAGTTTGTTTGTTGGATGGACATCGATTAGAAAGGAGTTCTGGCGGGGTATAACTGTGTGAATTAATCTATTGTTTAAAGGAAATGATGATGGTAAGCATGAAAAAGCAAGTTATTTCAGGTATGGAGAAGCCAGATGATGGGAGTTTATATCGAAATCGAGAAAGAATAGGAATTTGTGGTCCTATTGGGAATGAGACATCTATTGAGGATAAATTGAGACCACTCCATGATATAATTAATTGGTATTTGAAGAAAATGGAGGTGTCGTGGTGCTTGAGGCTACTATGGGAAGAGGTAATGGATACTGTGGCAAGTATGAGTGACAAAATTATTCGTGTTTATAGAGAGTAGAGTTCTGCTCTGGATATGCTTGCCAAAAAAGGTGCAAATAGGCAAGAATTTTTGATGCGTTAATATAGATTTCAAGCTGTAAATATAATGTTTATATGTATAGGTTGAGTGGGGTTAGGATTCTTTTTAGTAAAGTATTTTTTTGTTATTTTTTTTGTTTTTGTTACGGTTACATCCTTTGTTACTATTACCTGATTGATTGTAACTCTATGAGTTTATGAAATAACATTTTTTTACCCCTTACCACACCCTAAATTAGATTACGCATGATGAGGATTTCGATAGACATGGGATACTAAAAGTTGGTTGTTGGAAAAATCAAAAGCCTAGCTCAAAGGAGCGTGAATTATTAAAACTAAATTTAGGTTAGGGTTGAAAATTATAAAAGAAAATGTCTAAACCTTGGAAATTTCAATGATTTGCCCTTGAAAATGCTTCCTTTCTCATTCACCACAAAAATTCATCAAATTAGACCACTTTTCCACCATTTTGTCTGAAATTTATTTCGTAAATATGTGAAGCAATCAACCACGATCAGTTTGCAATAAATTTTAGCGAAATCCATCCTTGATTCGCCACTTTTCACTCATTTTTTGGTTTCTCATTTTGAGTAAAAATTCTATACCTATTTCTACACCTTGTTGTTGCTCTCAAATTTGATCGTTATTTGACGATCAACAAGTAGATTCTTATGGAAGATGCCGAGACCAATGTTTGGTGAGAATTTGGGCTTAAGATGATGTTAGATTGGAGAGATATGACTCTTTTATTTTTTTACTATTTCTAACAACTACAGTCTCATAAATTTAAGCAATTTCTCACTAGGATTCGCTCCCTTAATATGGATTGCCATATATGAATGTGTTTGTCTTTGCGTTAGGAAGCTCCCTAAATAATGTTCGCTTCAATTGTTATACGGATTGCAAGATATTGCTCTGAGAGTGAGTGGAGGCATGAGGATTGATACAAATCATTTGTTGCAAGCATTCAAATTTTTTACTCGATTTGACTTTGATCAAATCGAAGGAACCCATCGATGCATATATTGATGAGACACTCATGTTGCAAGAAATAACATACTGAAGTTTCGGCTCTTTTGGCTGTAGGAATTAGGCGATATAGCCCTTGAATTTTTGCAATAAATTTCATTAATTACTATAATTCCAATGAAGAGGATGAACCACATATACAATATGTTTTGTTTTTCTTTTCTGTGTGGTCCCCCCATGTTGCACTAAAGATGGTGCTAAAAAATACAGTTATGGATATCAAATCTGGCTGAAATTTTTAGCAAAGGCCTACCTCATCATTACCTTCATCTCATAAAAATTTAAAACTCGTTGGCCACTTATTTCTTGGGTTTCTTTTGAAAAGGTGGACCGATTTAGCTAGACCCTACCTACTGGTTAAGACGTGACGTTCGAAAGGCCATTTCTCTTCTATCCAATGTCGTATTTGGTTCAAATATGGACGATAGCCTTCTTATACTGATACCTTCCACCCATAAAGTTATTGCCACATTTATCTTTATATATCTTGAGGAAGTTTTACAAATTGGCCTTAGATCAATGTTATGAAATGGATGGTTGCATTTTACTAGAGCATATCTTGGTCATTCAGCCTCAGGTTGGCTTGGGCTTTGGAGGTAGCCTTGCATTAAATATTAAACAGTTGGATTACTATTTTGGGCAAGTTTGACTAGACTTTGACCATGCCTCCCTTTGTTTATTTGGGCATGATTTGGCTCGGATCCAACTCAAATTTTGGCAGGGAGCTTCCTTTTATCATAATAAGGGAATTTTTAACCTTTAAGTTATTATGAGACTGCATTTTAGCATTGTAGCTATTTCTAATGGTTTCTTCAGCATTTTGATAGTAAAAGTGTTGGGTCTTTATTTGGCTGGTGGCATTTAATTTAAACAAAATACCTCTAAACACCACCCAGTGCATCTATCCATATATGTGTTTCCATTTTTCCTTAAGAGTGGAATGCAAAATAGGGATCGGATCTCCACCCCTTTTAGAGAGAGATGATTAGGAGCAGATTTTTTTGCCCCCAAAAGAGAGAGAGAGGAAGAGGTGAGAGAGAGAGAGGGAGAGAGGGAGGAAGGGATATAGAGAAAAGGAGAGAGAGGGAGGAAGATGAGAGAGAAAGAGAGAGAGAGGGGAGAGGGAGGGATAGAGAGAAAAGGAGTTAAAGGAAAAATTATAGATACCCACTCCCTCAAAATGAACTTTGTAGACATCCTTCCCTCCAGTACTTTTAGTATTATACCGTAGATCCGTACACTGGTTTTCTTGTGTTTTCCCCCAATCAAAAAATTTGATACTAAATTTCCCTTCTCTCTCTACCCAACCTCTCTCTCTACCTCTCCTCTCTCTTTCTCTCTCTACCCATTCTCTCTCTCTTTTTACATACCCTCTCTATCTTTTCTCTCTCTACCCATTTTCTCTCTACCCGCCCTTCTTTTTCTCTTTTCTTGTCCTCTCTCTCTTTCTCTCACTTTTGTCCATTCTCGTCCAAAATCTCTTTCTCATTCTCGCTCTCCCCATTTTCCTTCTCTCTGCCCATTTTTCTGCTCTTTTAAAATTTCTCTTTAAAGAGGAAGAGAGAGGAGAGAGAAGATGGGTAGAGAGAGAAAGAGAGGGGCATGTAGAGAGAGAAAGAGAGCGAGTAGAGGGAAAAAGAGGGAAAGTAGAGATAGTGAGAGAGAGGGTGGATAGAAAGAGAGGCATAGAGAGAGAGAGAGAGAGAGAGGAGGGTAGATAGAGAGAGGAGGGTGGTAGAGAGGATCTGTGGTAGTGAGCATGAGAGATGAGAATGTCAGTTTAGTCTCAATATTTTTGACTAGAGAGGTAAATATAAGAAAAAGAAGTGTTTTGGTCTAGGGTGTGATGCGAAAAGTATTGAGAAAATGATGTCTACAAAGTTTATTTTGGGGGTAGCTATAATTTTTCTTTACTTAAACTAAAGCTAATAATATTATGCTAAACTGTGAAAGAAATGGGGTCAATCTCTAAGAATTCTTGGATTCAATCTTCAAGAATTTTTGTAGGTTTTTTCTTGGAATTCCCCTATACATTCTCCAACTGTTTCAAACACGTGTGAGATCACAGTGGGGGTCTCCATCTTCTATGCTTAAATTGAAGTCCAAGCTACTATTGTTGCAGGTGTCATGGCTGCTTGACTTATGCTTAGAGAGTTCCTTTTTATGGGTTTTGCTATTTTTCCATGTATGATTCTTATTTGAGCATTGGCTTCCCTCATCATGCTTCGCTTTTGATCAGGGAATTTCTTCTTTTTAGGTGTTTTTCTTTTCTCTCTCTCTCACACACGTAAAATAATGGTCTATATCAGTTGTTCCATTAGTTACTCTTTAATAGAATACCTTGGTTATTTTGTTGGGGTGCCCTTGTATAAGGCCATGAACCTGCAGATGTAGAGAGAGAAAATCCATTTTGAGTCTCTCTCGAGAGGAATTGCATTGGTGATGTTTGAGAGAGAGACTGCATTTTAGGACTTGTGGGTTTCGTCCTTGGTCGCAGGATGTAGCCCTTTCAAAACTTAAAAGATGCAGAAATGGCAAAGGGGCATCCTCTCTTTCACACTGAATTTTTGTGGTTTAAGTACTCTAACAAAAATGCTTGATTACCTTCCCTATTTCCACTGCATTCTCTTCCTCTCCATCATCTTTACCTTAATTCCGATTCTTATGGTTTAGAGGTTTTATTGACAGGATTTCCATCGTTTTCTATGGACCAAAATTAGATTTTCTATGAGCCGTTCAATACTTTTCTCTCTCTCTCTCTAAAAGTACTATGAGGGGAAAGTAAAGAAAGAAAGCAAGCAATAAGAAGATGAAAGTAGAGAGAGAGAGACAAGGAGTTTGTAATACTTGCACCTTGTCTTTTTTATAGAATACAGTCCAACATGCAAAAAAAACACATAACATGATAATATGCAATTTATATATATGAAAAACAATCAAATCTTTTATTTTTAAGATTTGCCTAATTGTTTTCTCTGAATTTTTTATTTTAGTTGACAGGATGTAGTTATAGATCTTAGAAAATTTGAATACGTCATCAAATAGTAGTTTCTATACATTTTATTTTCCTTAGGAAGGTGAAGCAATTGGGACGTGATTCATTGGTTGGTCTATTTCATATCTTATAGGGACGACCGTCACATGAAATAAAAACATGTCTACTTAAAGTCCTTTTGAAAACCAACTATTCCTAATATAATTAAAAAAAAATGAAAAGAAGATAAATTCGAACAATAACTAACAAAAAGTTAGAATATATAGGTTAATACTTTATTGCTATAAGAAAGAAAAATAAAATATTAATACTTATTTTGGTAAATGTAAAAAATAAAAAGATAATTCCTTTTGTATTTTCTTCTTTGTATTTTCATTTTTAATTTTTTAAATTAATAATTACTTATAAGTAAATAATATATTTATCAATATAATCAAAACTAATTTTATTTATATTAGTGAATGATATAATTGAAAACACAAGAAAGAAAAAAACAATCATTAGCCGTAGATACAAATTATAGAAGTAAATAATATAATGGAAACTATTTTTAGAAAAATAATTTTTACAAAATTCGAGTTAGAAATAGAGTAATAATAACATTTTGAGTAATTTGAAGTTGAACTATCTAATAGGTGAAGAAGGATTCATCAAATTCTCTCTCTTTCTATAGACTCTCTTTCTATGATCAAGATATGCCTTTCCAAAAATATTTTTTTAAAATTAAAATTTTATTTTAATAATTAATATTTAATATACATGCAATGTAGGTGCATATCACTAGTATTGTATAATAGGAATAATAATGACTTGACAGCATATAGAAGCTCACAATCATTTTGTGCCTTGGTGTGCATCACGAGAATTTCATTCTACCAATTTAAAAGAGGAGAGGTGCATGGATACAAAAAGTACTCGTGTTCTTAAAGATTCCCTCAATAATTTCAATTGTAGCATATAGAAGCTCACAATCATTTTGTGTTCCTTGGTGTACATCACGAGGGATTCATTCTAATTAAAGCGATAAGAGGTTCATAAATACAAAAGCAACTCGTGTTCTTAAAGATTCCTTCAATAAATTTCAATTGTACTCGCTACTCAATGAAACTGCTCAACTTTTCAAATGAATGGATCTTACTTTATTTTATTAAGAATTCTTTCCAACTTTTGTTTTGGACTTGTATAAAGGCAATTTTTTTTTCAAATAATTAGGATCAACTACATAAATTCTGATATGTCATTCTGTTGTATGAAAGGTCATATCCTCAGTTAGGTTATAAGTCTCCATATCTTTTCATACTACTTTCAACCATGTCTTTTTGAACCTATTTTTTACCGTTTTTGAACCTTCTACCTAACAAACTCGTACTTCGTAATAGGTGTTATTTTAGGTCTGCACCACACATACTAGACTACCTAAGTTTACTGTCTCTCATCTTAAGGTGTGGAAATAGGTCAACATTTCTATTGACAAATTAGGGGTTTCCATGTCTATGCCCAAGTACTTATCACTTCTTGGGTCGTAATTGCTATATTATTAGGTTCAACCACTATTGTTGTTCGGAATCCACAAACCATTCCGACCGACGGTCAGATGGCACACTTAAATTTTTAGGTTTTTATATGCTATTATAATTTTGCAGGCATCATAACAGTAGCATTCTAGTACATTACAATGAATCATTTTAGTTTGTGATCCTTTTACTTGATATTTTTCCCTATTGTTTTCAAGTGATAACGAACCACTCATTAGGCAGGTGCACTAACTCGTGCCTTGGCTAGTCAGGTTTGATCAATTAAAACTAAAGTTTTGATTTGACTTAGTAAATGAGAGTGATTCGTTTTGACCTATTTGACTTGATAAATAAAGTTGGGCAATTTATTTAAAAAGCTTTATATTTTTGAATTATTATTTTAATATTTCATTTTTCTTTACATTTGATTCAAGAAATTCATCTGCAATTGGACTTCAAGCGTAAGTAAAAAATAAATAAATAAATAAATAACAATTGGTAAGAAAAAAAAAGATTTGCTACTATTAGCGAATCTAGAAAACATTTTTCCTCCTATAATATATGGTGCGGTACCAATAGATTTGGCGTTCAAAATCCAGTAAACATCTCCCACGTAGGCATGCAATCATCATACATGCATATGGACATATGCATCTTAGTCCAAACCTAGAAATAAAGTTTTGAAAAGTAGGCTAATACATACATGTCCATACATACATAAATATGCACATATGCATACGTTGTATGCTCAAGTACTTTAGAGAAAGATGCTTTAGAAAATGTGTGTGTATTCTTCAAAGGGAGGGCTTTCTATGTAACCCCACCCATCCACATATATGGTATTTGTGACCCCTAGTCTCAACTATTAGATTTGAGTAGATGCATAAGATGGTTTGTGTCACAATGTTGTATGTTTGCATTGAACTGTTAGATCTTGATCAGTCAGCTCGAAGTTTTTATTTTTTATTTTTATTCTACATAATTTTTAAATACAGTTTGGGGCATGCTTAGATTAAGGGCACACACGATAAAAATAACAAAAAAAATATTATCATTGATAAAATATTTCCAAAATACCCCTAAAAAGTGTAGGGTGTTTTGGTTATTTATTTTTACAGAAAATATTTATTTTTTTATTTTTTCTAGTTCGCCCTAATTTTACAATGGTATGCCCCAAATTTTTTATCAAGAAATATTAAG
Organism: Amborella trichopoda; assembly: GCF_000471905.2. The sequence continues at coordinate 3,271,500 of NW_006497083.1, forward strand.
CTGAAAAAAAAAATGAAAAATAAAACATTGTTTGGCATGACATTGTGGTATGAACCATCGTAGCAGTTCGATTCAGACCAAACAGCCAAGAAGTGGGGTCACATATAACTTATATGTTGTTGGGGTCACATGGAAACATTTCCTTTCTTTGAAAAGGGACCGTTTTTTTTACAATATCCAAAACTTTATTATAAAATGAAGGTTACATCAAGGAAACTACTCTTTTTAGAGATAGCAATCGAATATAAAGCCGTACCCCTCTTAACAAGGGAATCCACTATATCATTAGCCTCTCTACAGACATGTTGAAAAGAAACTATCAAGGATCCCATCAAATCCAGAACTTAAAGCTAGATTGATCTCAACTGCCAAGGCACACATTGCTCCTTATTGTACCATTTGATTACATTCAAAGAATCTCCCTCCACATAGTCAAGATTGCCAACGTTCTTTCCTTTAAAGATCTTCAAACCATGAAGAAGAGCTGAGAAAATCTGTGAAATTAGGAGTATTAATCCTACATAGGCCAGCATAAATAAAATTTACCTTGCCATTCCAATCTCTCACAATAACTCTAAACCCCACTTGACTGGGATTGCCATAAGAACTCATATCAAAATTATGCATAAAACTTGGAGGCAACTGTTTACCCTTAGTGTTACATTTCACCACTCCCATATGAAAAGGCTAGACAGGTTGAGTAAACCAGACACTTTCGAAATACCCCATCCCTCTTTGTTGACCAATAGACAGCACTGCAAAGTGTGCTTAATATTGCTAAGAACTCTGTCAAGGGACAAAACATGGCCATAAAAAATCCGACGATTTCACTCCTTCCAAACCTCTCACAAGATAACTCCCTTGAGAATTTTCCAAATCACATTCCCAACCTTATAGGCAAACAGGGAAAGCCTAGTTGAGTGACTGCATGTAAAATATTTTGGGGCATGGCAATCCTCACCCCAACTATTGAAGGCACCAAATCCAAATACTTGAAACAAAGGAATAATGAAGAAAAAGGTGAGCACCAGATTCTCCCTCGTTCTAGCACATAAGGCATACATTTAGTAAAATCTTACTCCAAATTATCTATAGTAAAGACTTTCTCTTGCACCGCCAATCAAATGTAAACCTGAACCTTACGGAGAATAGGCCATTTCCAAATTTGAGAAACTTGAGGCCATCGCTCTCTAGAGCCCACACTAAATTATCTTGCACATCTTGCAGGATATAAACGTCTCCCAACCCTGCATTAGGCTAGAGTATTGACTAAATAGACCATCCATGAAATCTATTATATGGGAAGTTCATATTGCGCATCACTCAGCTTCCAGAAATTTCCATGATCTCATTGACCTCAGCATTTGGAAGAGAGACCGTATCAAAAAGCTCCAGAAAAGAAACTTTAAGAGGGTTATCTCCCACCCATTTATGATACCAAAAAAAACATTATCCCCCTTACCAACAATTCAATAAACATTTCTCTCAACCAGCGGTTTATAGATAGATTTTCATAGATAATGAGAATTATCACCACCCCTACCTCTACCAATCCACATCCCCTGCCTATCTTTTCCATAGATGGCAGTTAAACCTTGACACCTTCATTAGTTTATCACCTGCATACTTCTCCATCACCACTTACAAAGTAAAGGCTTATTGAACAGTAAGATCTTTCTAATACTCACTCCGCCCTCATTCTTTGGGGGTACAGACTCTATTCCATATCAAAAGATGATATTTCCTTTCTTCCCCAAAAAAACTCATAGAAAGACCACATGCTTTACAAAGGAAAATTGCTTAGACATAAAGGTAGGTTCTGTTTTTTCTTTTTCTTTTTTTCCATGTATTCTGTTGACAAAACCTTAAGTTTGATGAAGTGATCTAAATATCAAGGTAGTAAGGACCAAGATGTACAATGGGATACCATGGGGACTTATCCCTACCAGAGTCTTGTTGTAGTCCTAAGTAGATTTCGTGTAGTTCTAATGTTGAAATTTTTTTTATGGAAAATACAACATAAAAGCACTGGAAAAGAATATCAAATTGATTGGTGGTGCTTTTCTTATATGGTTTATTTCTTTAAGGATGATATAACTAGCACATTCATCTTTTTCGCAAGTCTCATTGAAAGGTTACTAGTAAACTGTTGGTGCATTACAAGTAAACTTAGCGGTTACATCTAATAGAATAACTAATACAAATAAAATCTGATGAATCACATAGAAAGTATGAATAAAGTAATTTATCATAAAAAATTGTTAAACATCACATTATCTATCTCGTTAATAAAAAAATAAATGATAAGAACATGTAATTTTCAAAATATTAAAAAATCCATCCTCTAAAATAAAAAAGATTAAAATGTGCTAATTTAACGAGCACTTATAGGTAAGAATATGGAGTTAGTGGACACAATGAGACGAATGAAAGTAAACGTAATTTGTCTACAAGAAACTAAATTGAAAGGAGAAAAAGCTAAAGAAATAGATAGGTATAAACTTTGGTATACAGGAAAAGATAATAATAGAAATGACGTAGGCATATTAGTAGACAAAGATTAAAAAGACAAAGTAATTAATGTCAAAACGATAGGTGATAGGCTCTTACTAATTAAACTTATATTATATAAAGAGATAATTAACGTAATTAGTGCTTATGCACAAGAAGTAGGATTAGATGGTAGATTTAAGAGACAATTTTGGGAGGACATACATGGATAGTCCAAGATATACCAAATGGAAAGATTACCCTTTTAGGAGGGGACCTAAATGGTCATGTTGGGAAGGATAGAGAGGATACGAAGGGGTACATGGAGGATATGGGTTTGGAGAAAGAAATGAGATGGGTGAGGCTATTCTAGATTTTACTCTGGTCTACGAGCTAGCAATAGCAAACACTTGCTTTAAAAAGCGAGATGAATATTTAATAGCTTATAAAAGTGGATCACTTAAAAGCAGGATAGACCTCTTCCTAGTTAAGAAGGTAGATCGACCATCATGTTAAGGCTACAAGGTTATCCCAGGAAAGAGTTTAACTACCTAACATAGGGTCGTGGTTATGTACGTCTGCATAAAGGTAGGGAAGAGAAAGGGGTAAAGTAATGTTGTAACAGGGTGGTGGAATTTAAAAAATTAGAAAATATACTTAAGGATAAATTAGTTAAGAAGGAAAATGGAACTCTGATCATGACGTCAATGTAATATGGAATGCGAAAGTGTCAAAAGAAGTTTTAGGAGAATCTAGAAGGAAAAGAAACTCTGATAAGAAAACTTGGTGGTATAGTGATGAGGTTCAGAAGGCCATTAGCAAAAACAATCATGTTATAAAACTTGACAGTGTAATAGAAATGATCAAAACTTAAAAAAATATAAAAATAATAAGAAAAACGCTAAACAAATAGCAAGTAAAGCTAAATTTAAAGCATATGATAATCTATACAATAAACTAAGAACAAGAGAAGCCGAAAAAGATATCTTTAAATTAACAAAAATGAGAAAGAAAAAGCGTAAGGATCTAAATCATATTAAATGCATTAAAAGTGATGATCAATGGGTCTTGGTGAAGAATGACAATGTCAACAAAAGGTAAAGAGTTTATTTTAAGAAATTAGTTAATGACGAATACAATGAGAACCTAGTAGTAGAAGGAATTGTTGGTACAAATGAGGGCGGAGTTCATAGATTCATTCATAGGATTAGGATGTCGGAAGTGAAAGAAGCATTAAAAAGGATGAAGATAGGAAAGACTTTAAGGCTAGATGGTATCTTGATAGATGTTTGAAATTGCATAGCGGAGATTGGCATAGACTGGTTGACGAAGCTATTCAACAAGGTGTTAAAACAAAGAAAATGGCAGACGAATGGAGAAAACGTATTGTTGTACCTATAGACAAGAACAAAGGAGGTATATAGAATTGTGCAAACGATCGAGGGATCAAGCTTATGAGCCTTACTATGAAACTCTGGGAGAGTGATTGAGCAATGATTAGGGCATGAAACATGTGTATTTAAAAACTAATTTGGTTTTATACTAAGGTCAACAACTGAGGCTATTTTCCTACTTAGGAAACTGATTGAGAAGTTTAAGACGAAGAGAAAAGACCTCTATAGGGTCTTTATTGATCTAGAGAAAGCTTATGCTAAAGTACTTCGAGATTTGATTTGGCGAGTGTTGACAAATAAAGCATTCTCTAGGCACTACATCGACTTGGTGAAAGATATGTATGATGGAACGTTAACTAGTATACGAACAACTAATGAACAGACAAGTAGGTTTTCACTGACAATATGTTTACTGCAACGGTCAATATTTGAGCATGTAACTCTTTGTCTTAGTTATGGATGACTTAACTAGACACCTACATGATGCCGTATTGTGATGCATGTTGTTCGTAGATAACATATTTTTGATTGATGAGACCCGAAACCGCATCAACATAAAATTAAAACTTTGGAGGGATGCACTAGAATCCAAATGTTTTAAAATTAGCCGGACTAAGATAGAATATAGGGAATGCAAATAAGTAATAATAGGAGTAGAGATAATAAAGTAGCTATGATTGAAGACCAGGAAATAGAAAAAAGATTGCACTTTCGATATCTTGGGTCAATAATCTACGAAAATGAAGAGATTGAGGAAGTTGTCACACACAGAATTAGAGCTGGGTGAGCAAAGTGGAGATGTGCAACTAGAACTTTATATGATCGTCGCATACCAAAGAAACTGAATGACAAGTTCTATAGGACAAATGTGAGACCAGCTTTGCTTTATGGGGTGGAATGTTACGTGGACAAAAAACAATATACTCATAGAATGAGTATAATGGAGATGACGATGTTAAGATGGATGAGTGACAAGACAAAAAGAGAAGTAATTTGAAAATGAATCCATTCGGGAGAATTTAGCTGTGACACTAATAAACAATAAGAAGAGATAGATTAGACTTAGGTGGCATGTCCATGTGTGGTGTCGATCAAGTACAACATCTGTTAGGAGGAGCGAGTTAGTTAAAGTAGAAGGATTAAGAAAAGAAAGGGTAAGCTCAAAAGAACATGGTTGGAAGTAATTTGAAAAGACATGTGGGCTTATGGTGTTACAGAGGGTATGGACATTAATAGAGCTGAATGGTGAACTAAGATTCGTGTAGCCAACCTCAATTAATTGGGAAAAGGCTATGATGATGACGATGAATACGTGTTGATTGCAACACCTCAAAAAACATCTATAAGATTTTTTTAAAATAAAAAAATTAAAATTTTATCAAAATCAAGGAAAATTCAGAAAACTTATTATAAAAAACTAATAATAAACTTTTAAAGAAAATCCCAACATTTTAAAATACAAAGCTAGCGTATCTCACAAATATCACCTATCATCCAAAAAGTCAAACTATTTTAAATTTCAATGAGAATAAAATTTCAAAATAAAGAACATAAAAAGTATACAAGCAACAAAGAGAATATACATGGCGAAGATTTGCAAATGAAAATCAAAGCATATATCCACCAACTTCAGTGGATATCTGCACAACAATAAATAAATTTTTTTTTTAAACTAAACATGAATGTTCTATGAAATATCTAAAATGTTCAAACTAAGCTTGATCTCAATGAAAAGAAATAGTAAAAAATAAATAATTGAAAAATAAAGGAAAACTATTTTTTTGGGTAAGTTAGTGGGAGAGAACGGCCCTGCCCAATTTTTTCATTAATAAAAAAGGGATAACACGTTATTAGACAACCATATAATAAGGCAATTGCGCCAAATCATGTAATAACAAAAGAGAAAGAAAGTCAGGCGGATGACTATGCCAAATTGTGGCTCCTGTATAAATCGATCCTCTCTTAGCGAGGGCATCAACTACTATATTCACCTAGCAAAAAACTTAAGTAATAGACCACCTGTGAGGCAATAACCTTGCACGACAATTGTCAACTACGGTTTGTAATATCTAAGGGGCACGATGTTGATTTTTAATGGAATTTACCAGTAGAGATGAGTCACTATCTATCTATATCGGGTGGTTATGTGCCTCGATCTTGGCCTTTGGGTTGGGAAGATCTGGTGGCGTGGTCACGAGATCACGATGGACCGGAGACCTGAGATCGCTCTCTTATGAACTGCATAAAAGAGATGCGGGTAGGAATACCAACTGGTGGGAGAGGAATTTGGGTCGTGAGACGAGACTTACCTCACGTGGGTCCGTGACACACTTGGGCTGGCTTGTATAGGTGCCCCCTTAGATCATGTGGAATGCCCCCTGGCTTATGGCCGGTTCGAAATCGTCTTCCTTGACTTCTTTCCTGCAATCACATACACACATTAAAATACAGAAAAGTGGGTCAGAAGACCCCACCTTGGCTTTGGATGAATGCACACGAGCTTGTACATTCAAGAGGAAGATGAGGGAATGTTATCATTGAGTCCATGTCTAATGGACAGCCTTCCGACATCTTCCTTACTAGGGGACCCACAACATCATTCCTTGGTGAAAAATGAGGAAGAGGGGGTGAGATGGAGAAAGTAAAAGAGAGAAGAAAAGAGACAGAATAAGAGGAGAATAATAAGGGGATAGAGAAATGGAAATACAAAGACCAATTTGACTTTCACCTGATGCTTCAGAGAAAAAGAATAAAGAAAGAAAATAGAAGCGAAGACCAGTTTGACTTTCACCAGGTTCTTTAGAGATAGAGACGAAGGCTAGTCTGGCTTTCACCTAGCTCTTTAGAGCTAAAGAAAGAAAATATTTTTTTGTAGAGAATGGGAGAAGAAAAGGAATAAGAAAGAAGGTGAAGGCTAGCTTGGCTCTCACTAAACCTTCTAAAGGTGCAGAAGAGACGAAAAGGACTAAAAAAAGAGAAGAAAGGTGGGAAAGTGAATGTTAGCTTGACTCTCGCTAAGCCTTCCAAAAGGGAGAAGAGATGAAATAGAATGAGAAAAGAAGCGACGAGAAGAGAGAGAAGAAAGAGAAGAAGGTGAAGGTTAGCTTTGCTATCGCTAAGCCTTCCAAAAGGGGAGAAGAGACAAAATAGAATGAGAGGAGAAGAGAAGAGAAGTGAGAGAAGAAAGAAAAAAAGGTGAAGGTTAGCTTGGATCTCGCTAAACCTTTCAAAAAGAGGAGAGACGAAAGAGAATAAGAGAAGAAGATAAGAGGAAAAAGGGAAAACAAGTGTCTGAGCATGGCAGTGACCCTGCCGTGCCAAACAAAAGAGAGAGAAAAGAGAAGAGAAAGAAGAAACATTTGTGCATAGCAGTGACCCTGTCGTGCCAAACAGAGGGGAGAGAAAGAGAGAAGATAAAGAAGAAACGTTTATACAAGGCAGTGACCCTGTCGTGCCAAACAAAGGGGAGAGAAAAGAGAGAAAAGAAATGTTTGTGCACAATAGTGACACTGCGATGCCAAACAGAAGAGAGAGAGAAGAGAGAAGAAATGTTTGTGCACTATAGTGACCCTGCCATGCCAAACAGAGGAGAGAGAAAAGAGAGCAAAGAGAAGAGAGAAGAAATGGAGAGAAGAAATGTTTGTGCATGGCAATGACCATGCCGTGCCAAACAGAGGAGAGAGAAAAGGGAGAAAAGAAATGTTTGTGCACGACAGTGATCCTATCATGCCAAATAGAGGAGAGAGAAAGAGAGAAGAGAGAAGAGAGAAGAGAGAAGAAATGTTTGTGCACGACAATGACCCTATCGTGCCAAACAGAGGAGAGAGAAAAAATATTTGTGTACGGTAGTGACCCTGTCGTGCCAAATAGAGAAGAGAGAAATAGAGAGAAAGGAAAAGAGAGACAAATGTCATGCTCGACAGTGGATACTGCCATGCCAGACAAAGAGGATAGAGAAGACAAGGAAGAGAGAAGAGAGAGAATGTCATACCCGACAGTGGGTACTATCGTGCTAGACAAAGGGGTGAAAGAAACAAAGGAAGAGAGAAGAGAGAGAAGTGTCATGCTCGATAGTGGGTATTGTCGTGCCAAACAGAGAAAAGAGAGAAGAGAGAAGAGAGATAAGAGAGAAATTTCATGCTCGACAGTGGGTATTGCTATGCCAAACATAGAAGAGAGAGAAGGGAGAGAAGATAAAAGACAGAGAAAGGTCATGCTCAGTAGTGGGTACTATCGTGCCAGATAGAGAAGAGAGAGAAGAGAGAAGAGAGAAAAATGATGTGCTCGACAGTGGGTATGGTCGCGGCAGACAGAGAGGAGAGAGAAGAGAGGGAAGAGAGAAGAGAGAGAAACAAGAAAGAAGAAGAGGGAGAAAGGAAAGAAGAAGAGAGAAAAGGAAAGAAGATGAGAGAGAAAGGAAAGAAGAAGAGAGAGAATAAAAAGAAGATGAGAGAAGTGAAAGAAGATGAGAGAGAAAGAGGAGAGGAGAGAGAAAGGGTAGAGGAGAGAGAAAGAGGAATGGACAGAGAAAGAAGAGAGAAAGAGGAGTGGAGAGATAAATAAGAGAGAGAAAGAGGAGATGATAGAGAAAGGGGAGAGAAGAGAGAAAGAAGAGAAAGAAAGAGGAGAGGAGCAAGAAAGTTACCTAAATGGTTAGGGGTAGCCGTTCAAATCTTCACTCTCATCTCTCTCTCTCTCTCCAAACCATGACCCAAAACATAAGCAAAAAGTTAATTTTTTATTAATCAAGATGGGGGCCTTTACATGAATTGAGTACGTGCTTATATAGAAAACTAATCCAAACATGGGTGGATGCTCAATTTTTAACTTAATTGTGAAAAATAGGAAATAAATGAATTAAAGAAAATTAAGAAATTAGGGGAAAATTGAAAATTTTTCCGCTCACCCAGAAATCCGAAAATTCAAATTAAGTCCCTGTCATGGCCATGTAACCCTTACGATCTTTCGGGGTCCGTCTGAAGTCTTTTCGGTCTTCATCCGGTCAAAATATTATTGCTTTCTTGATCGGCTCGAGGAGATGGTCGTTTTGATACCCATTTCGAGCCATGGATCGGACTTTTGGGCTACAATTACGAGACGTGAAAATCATGAGAACCGTGCGATCTTTGATTCAAGATCATGCACCTTTCTTAGTTCTTTTCCGCGATTTCTTCACTTTATTTTGATGAGCATGCCGTCATTAGTGTTTGGCGATGAACTTCGCTCGATTTGGTGTTTGAACAACCATTTTCCAAATTTGGTATTTTGGCCGAAATTTGGTTTCCGATGGCCGAAAATTGTAGTGACTTTGATGCCTTTTTGTGGTGAATCAGATCATCCATCATGCATGAGGTTTAGCTAAAATGAAGCCTCTAATCTTATGCTCATAATGGATCTGGTTTCAGGCCGATCTGACGTCCATCATCCGAGTGCACGGTAATAGTGTGAGGCCTACCCATTTTGGGTAATTTGGCCATAACTTGGTCCAGAAGCGTCCGATCAAGCCGAAACTTGGTACCTAGGGGTTTTCAAAAGTTTCGAGTCCAATGGCTATATTCCTATGGTTATTTGATACTTTGGTAATAGGGCTGTAGTTATAAGGTCCATTTGCAAGGCGAAAGATGTCGTTTTTCCAAAACTGTTTCTGCATCTGTACTGCTATAAACTTGTTGGATTGCGAAGAAACATGGCAGGTGTTCTTAAGAGACCCTTACCCATGTTTTTGAACCTTCTTGGGTCATTATGAGACTGTCGACAATTTTACTTCTGGATCACGGCTTATTGACCTATGGCTTATGTAGTCTACAGGCATTTTCGTACCTGCAGACCTAGGTCATATACTGCTCTATCCTTATTCACACCGAGGATACAAGTATTGAAAAATACCTTCAAATAGATTTCCCCGCCAAATGTTGTGCTTCGAGAGAAGCGAGAAGGACAACATTTGAAATCAAAGCTGATCATTCGGCCTTAAAAAAAAAACTTATTGGCCACCAGATCAACACGACCGTTGAAGGGTTACTCATGAGAAGCTACTTCTTGGAGGGGTGACCAAGGTGATTTGATGGTTGGGGGCCTTGTTTAAGGGCTTGTAGACCTAGACATGGAGACTTTTGCAGGGAGAAGAGACGTTGAGGGACGTGATTAAATTCCTTACCCTTGTTGGATGTTTGGGGGATGATTTTAAAGTATACACCCTGTTGGATCTATTTGAGGGATGATTTTAAAGTCTACACCCTGTTGGACGTATTGGTAGCATTGTTTGTTGCTACACTAGCTTTGCTTTTACAAGCAGGGTACCTCTTTGGTGAGGCGGCCTCTTTGGATTCACCCTGGTTGTTGTGGGCAAGTGTTGACCTGGTTTGATAGTTTCTTGTCTTTTTGAGAGCGTGTTGAACGATTTTAAAGTCTACACCCTGTTGGAGATATTGTTTTGGTTCCAACGGCTGAGGGCCTTGCTTAAGGGCTTGTAGACCCAGTCAGTCAGAATCTAGGCTTGTCAGATAGTCGGGGCCTTGCTAAGAGCTTTCATCCCAATCAGTTCGATTTTTTTTTGTGCCTTCTAGTGGAGGTCCACGTCTGAGGCTATACTTTGGATAGACAGCCAAGAAGCCCTTGGTGGGCGTTGTTTGCTGCTACACTAGGTTAGCTTTGACAAGAAGGGTACCTCTTTGGGTCCCATCCTGTCGGGTCCAGTCGGGAGCTTTTTGTTGGCATGTTCCAAAACGTTTAGGCCTGTTGGTCAGGGAGGGGTCTGGTGAGGCGACCTCATTGAGGCTTCACCCTGGTTGTTGTGGGTAGGTTTTGACTTGGTTCGACAATTTCTTGCCTTTGAGAGGTCTTTGGCATGCAGTCGTGGCTTTCTTGTTTGAGTTATTGGGAATTGGGTCCTTTAGCATGGAACTCTGACTTGCTGTCTTGGCGATTCTTTTGACTTCTGGGTCCTTTCTTGAATGGACTCAAACTGTTGGATTTTCCTTGAAGCTCTTCTTTTTAGGTCTTGATAATAGGGTATTCTGGCACCGAGGATTTTTTCTTTGAAGTGCCGGCTGAAGCCACCTATGGAGGTGAGCGCTGAATCAACCTGCTTTATTGGTCTGAGCGTCCTTTTGGGTTTTCACTTAGACAAGGGTAAGCGGTGTCGTAGAAACAGTTTTCACCAACCTCCTTTTATTGGGCTCTTTTACCTATGGCCTCACAGCCATGTCCACCCCTTTTTCCATTTTTACTCATGGTGCCCTTTTCAGGTTTTCACCATGCCCGGTTTTTATTTACAGAATGCTCTTACTCATGGTTTCGTGACCATGCCCGTCCATCATTTTTTACTCATGGTGCCCTTTCGGGTTTGCACCATGCTTGTTTTTTTGTGAGGGCATGTTTAAGGTCATGCCTCTAGAACCTGGGCTATGATTTAAGGTCATATAGCCTTGACCATTGTGGGAAGCAGTTTAACGTTATGCGGTCAGGACGTGTGCTATAGTTTAGGGTCATGCAATTGGACTGTTGTGCAAAGCAGTTTAACATCATGCGGCAAGGACGCATACTACAATTTAAGGTCATGCAACTGGACCGTTGTGTAAAGCAATTTAATATCATGGGGTCAGGAGGTGTGCTACCGTTTAAGGTCATGCAACTGGACCGTGGTCTGAGTCACCACATATGTGGGTGGACTCTCTTGAGGATGTGAAGTGGATAGGACTCCATGGGGAATGAGTCTGTGGATGATGGTCTGACTCACTGGGGCCGGAATGGACAAGACCATTTATAGGCAGTGGGTTCAGATAATGATGGTGACCCAGTGAGGGATGGTGAGCGGACGCGGACTCACTGGGTTTTAGGGAGTGGGTACGACTCCCTGGGATGGAAATGTGACGAGGATCGAACTTTGCCGATGCACACACGGATGGGCCGGCTAGGCAAGGCATGCATGGAGGCACATGCAAAAGGCGTGCCAGAAGGGTTGCGCTTTGCGATCCAAGAGTTCAACTCAAGGGTGCGTACTTGTGCGCACGACGAGTGGGTGGGCGCATTGAGCGAACACAACAGCTTGAGTGAGCGCATTGGACAGTCTAATGCACACACCGGGAACAAGTTCCTCAAACTTCGCGCCCAACTTTTCTTTTGAGCAAAGACCTAGTGTCTAGCTGCCAGGTCTTAACCTGGATTGGCGTGAGAATGGACTTAAAGGCCCTAACTCCCCATCTCCTTGCTCTGGTGGAACTTCCACCAAGGCACCCTGCATTGGTAGCACATCTGCAATCACTCATAGCATGCACCCTGTCACCGGCAAGTCACTTGTTGGTCATATTGTTGAGGTACACCGGAAGGCTGCCCAGTCCCTTTCAATAAAAGGCAAGAAAATTGTCGTTGCTTCTGTGGATCACCACAAGGCCACCCCCCACATTCCTGCACCACCTCGAGTCTCTATGATTAGAGACTCAACACATCGAGGTGGAGACCCTGGGGCCTCCACCTCATGCACGCACACTAAGGCTCGTGGGTCATCCACTCGAGTCACACCTCAAGGCAGCCCTTGTGTTACCTCAAGTAAGCGTTCAGAATCAGGTCTCCTTGGATCGAAACCTATGCGCATGCATATGCATCTCACTGCTCGGGGAAACGCTGTCGCGGTGCCAACCCAGCATACAAAAGACGATCTCTTCGTCCTTCCTCTCAGCACACAATTGCGCACCGTGTAAGGCATAGGCTTCCATCTATTCCCTTACAGACACGCTCTTGCAGTTCTCGGCCTCTTAAGGCCTGACCACTTGTTCGAGCCCAGGCTGACCCCCAAGTCTCCCGGAATGATACTCTAAGGGTGTATACATGCCACCTTCCCAGGCGACTACTTTCTCCCGACCCAGATAGCATCGAGAGCCGACCCCCTCTTCTTTCACCCTTTCTCTTCCTGGCGAATATCTCGAGACATGATACTTGAAGGTTTTCCCTATGAGTACCATCCTCAGTCAGCCTCATCAGGTCAGTTATGCCTCTGGAGCCCACAAAGGAGGTCGGGGCAAAGGCCTGATGATTGATGAAGTTCTTCAACTTTCAAGGCAGCAGCCCAAGCTGGACCTTGTCCAAGGTCTGCATTTGATGCCCTATCTTATGGATACAGCCCTCTCATGCTCTAAGAAAACGGGTCAACCTCGACCCCAGCCTCAGTTCTAGAGAGAGGTCTATCGCAGTTTAAAGCTCAAGCATGACAAAGGACTGCACATTCTTAATAAGGAGTCGACTTCCCTTCTACCCTCTTCGAATCACCGAGACTGAAGAAGAGGTGCGAGAATCCTGCACTGTGGTCAGCGTCATAAAAGATGACCTAGCCACTCAACAGCCACAGTCCTAAGACTGTGGAGAACCTGTCCTTACCTGCTCAACATACAAGAGTCGAGTCCAGTCAGGGCATGTTGAGCCCTCACTGACTAATCTGCCACATACGACCTGTCAAGCTCGAAAGCCCTCAAGTGCACCTAAAGCTGACCTCCCTGGAGAAACGGTCAGTGTAATGGTTGTAAACGAACTTGGCGACTCGCAGGAAGCACGCATGGAAAGGTTCAAACAAATGGTGCAAACAATGATGGAGAAGATAGACCGGGTGGAAGCCGAGCGACACTCGGCTAACCTAGAGGTCAATTCCCATCATTCAGATGATACAGCTCTAAGGCAGTCTCCTCTTCCTGCCTTACGAGACAATTCCATCCGTCACCCTGTCTCACAAGTGGATGTCGATGCTATGGTGACTCATAGCCTAAAGAGCAGACAAATCCTAGGAATACAGGGTGCAACATTTTACCGAAGGTCATACCCCTCTTACATTGATCAAGTGTCGTTTCCCTCAGACTACAAGAAAGGGAAGTTTCCCCTGTTCAATGGAACCACATCCCCAAACCAGCACATTGCCCACTTCTAAGCGGCATGTCGAGAGATGGCAGGTTATGGGAGGTTCCCCCTCCGTCAGTTCGTTGAAACTCTGGATGGCCCGGCCTTTCAGTGGTATGCTCGGCTTTCTGCAAATTTAGTACATACTTGGGAAGAAATGGAGCAACTATTCCACCTACACTTTTATGAGGTCGAGAGAGAGGTCCAAACCACCGCGTTTCTCACCTTGACCCAGGAACCAGATGAACTCGTAGATCAATTCATAGCAAGGTGGAGAGATTTGGCCACTCTCCATCCCAATCCCATGCTTGAGAAGGAAGCAATTCAGACCTGTGTGCGAAACATGTTACCTGATATCGCTCTACATGTTGAGGCCTCCAATCCTACTTCCATCTCGGAGCTGATTTATAAGTCATTCGCATTGAGAGTCTGTCATGCCACCATGGTGGGTCACGACAACAGTCTTCAATCTTGAGAACGGTAGTTCTCAGACTAACGCCCAGGGCAACCAGCAAAAAAGGGCACTCAGTGCAGCTGTTACCGTCAGTGATCCAAAAAAGGACGCCTCTCAGACGTTGGACCTCTCCAAAGACAGCACCTCAGACATGTAAACAGCAACCGTCATATAACCGGTTACCCCCACCTGCAAAACTTAATCGAGATGACTATTGAACCAGACATCAGAATAATGTTTATCCTTTTGAAATAGAATGGGTTCCCATGCTGGTCCAACTACTAGTGGAACATAACATGCATAAGTTGCCCGATATCAAGTTTCCTGATCAAGCTAGCCTTGATACACACGCAAGATACTGTGCTTATCATCGAATGGTAAATCACTCCACAAAAGAATGCTACACACTTAAGGACCTCATTGAGGCTCTAATCTAGAAGGGTCAGATCAAGCTCGAAGAACTCAAGAAAGCATTCGGGGCAGTAGAAGCGTCCCACGTAGTGACAGTTCAGGAGGAAGATGAGGCACCCAACATCCTTCACGCCTTGTTTGCCATGATACTTCAAGAAGGCCTCATCACGCCAAACTGCCAAGACAACCCAAGCACTGGGCTCAAAGGGCCAAGGGTCTTTGGTGTCCATATCATTAGATATGGGGGCATGACCTGAGCGAATGCTCTGACTTCCACAAGCTATTAGTGAAGAAAATACAGAGAGGCCAAAAAGTTAGTGATGTTCCAGATAGAGATCCCCAAGTCTCTCCTCCACTGATACAAGAGGACCCCCTGACTCAAGACCTGGGACATAATAATTTGGACCCTCTTCTAGCCCTATTTGAGGTTATGCTCGAACAAGGACTCGTCACTCCTAAGCCTGTAAGGCAACCCCAGCACCTTGCCCAGGGGACCGAGAATCACTGGTGCTCATACCATCAGATATGGGGCTATTAGCGGAATGAATGTTGTGGGTTCGAAGTCGTGCTTGCGGAAAAAGTCCAAAGATGTTACATCGCTTACGTCAAACAGCCTCAGAGCATTAAGCCCATCCAGGAGGACGTTTCAACGCAAGACTCCTGGAAGTATGCCTTTGATCCCGCTGAACCCTCGACGTCCCAGCTATGGAAAGTCCATCACGGGCGGAGCAGGCTCAAGTCTTTAAAGCGAGAAGCGATTTGTCAAGCTAGGGTTGTTCACAAACCTAGCAAGATGGACTAAGCACCTCCAAAGGTACTCAAAAGGAGACGGGCACTAAGGGCTGCGCAGAAGAACAAGAATCCTCAGCCACCGGCCGAGCCATAATTTCTCAGGCCTCTTCCTCCCTTGTTGACTTTAAAAGACTTCATTCCGGTCACCATCAACCTTATTCCTTCATCTCATCGAGAGTATACCCATGGGTCATCTCCTACTCGGAGCACGTCCAATGAGGGTGATGACATTAAAAGCACCCCCCAATGATCTAAGGAGGGTAAAGACCTAAAAGGCTCCCTGTACACGTCCAACTCTGGTGATGATGTAAAAGGATGCCCAGATCAGTCCAATGAGCGGAATGACCTTAAAGCCCCCTCACCTATGAACTCTTCTTCTTCTTCTTCTTCCTCTTCTTCTTCCCCTTCCTCCCCTTTTATGTCTCCTGTAGGTACAGCCTTGAAACTTCTAGACTTCGAAGCTCTTGACAGAGAGCTTGAAGGAACCAACATAAGAAAGACGCGCCGGAGGCGGCTAAAAAAGATGTTGGCCCAGCGGCTGGATTTTTGATAGTTGCTGACGCCCTGGCAACTCGTGTCAAGGCAGAGCTATCTTCTTCTACAAAGAAGCACAAGAAGTCAAAGTCGAAGAAACCCCAATGGCCTCTTGAGCTTGACTTTGAGCAGAAGCTGAAAAAATCAAGAGGGTAGAGCTTCTATTCTCAAGAGGCTTGTCGTATGGTACAGGTCTATGACGTATCAGCTAGCATGGAGCAAACACTGTAGACACTCGTGCAAAGACTGAGAAATTCATATGAGGGTGCCTCTGGCCCCACAATTGTGGAATCTCAATCGCCTTGTAACTTTTAAAGCAAACTCCTGCACCCTGATATGCCGTCCATAGTTGAGGTCGACCCTTCTGTGCCCCTAGCCCGAGAAAGGTGCAAAAATCATGACCTATCTTGGAAGCAGAGATGTCAGGATCATGGGTCTCTGCACTAAAGGTTAATGAAAAGACCTCTGAAGACAATGAGGAAGAGCTGCAAGAGGCCCCAAAATAATGGGAAGAAAGTGGTCAAGCCATAGCAGATGAACTCAAGGAGATAAATCTAGGGGATGAGGCTGACCCCAAACCCACTTTCATCTCGGTGAATGTCTCCACAGGAGAAAGAAAATTTCACTGCCTTCTTGCGAGCAAAACGAGACGTCTTTGCCTAGCATTACCATGAGATGCTTGATTTAGATCCTCAAGCCGCAGTCCACCATCTCAGCATCGATCCCTCTGTCAAGCCCGTCAACCAAAAATCAAGGAGGTTCAGGCCTAATCTCGAAATGCAGATAGATGCTTAGGTTACCAAACTCCGGCAAGCAAGCTTCATTCGTGAAGTCAAGTACCCAAAGTGGCTGGCAAATGTTGTACTGGTCAAGAAGAAAAATGGAAAAATTAGGGTCTGCATTGACTTTTGCGACCTGAATACTGCTTACCCAAAGGATGACTTCCCGTTGCCATTTACGGAAATGCTCATTGACTCCGCAGCTCACTGCCAGATCTTCTCCTTGATGGATGGATACTCTGGATACAATCAGATACGGATGGCACTAGAAGACGAAGAGGCAACCACGTTCTTAACGCCAAAAGGGGTCTTCTGCTACATGATGAAGCCTTCCAGATTGAAGAATGTCGGTGCCACATATCAGAGAGCAATGGCGACCATCTTCAAGGATATGATGCACAAAGAGGCGGAATGTTATGTAGATGATTTGGTGGTAAAATCCGAAGAGAAAGACTCTCATATGCGAGACCTTGAAAAGGTGTTTGAACTGTTACGCCTTCGTCAGCTAAAAATGAACTCGCTGAAATGCGCTTTTGACGTGCATTCGGGAAAGTTCTTAGGGTTCATTATTAGACACCGGGGGCTAAAAGTTGAGCCAGTTAAGATCAAGGCAATTCAAGAAATGTCATCACCAACAACATTGTGAGAGCTGTGATCCCTCCAATGGCAGTTGGCTTATATCCGTAGGTTCATCTCAAACCTCTCAGGTCGCTATAAGCCTTTTACACATCTGATAAAGAAGGATACTCCATTCATCTGGGATGAAGCATGTCATGCAGGCCTTGATGACATCAAGCATCCTTTACTCAACCCTCCAGTGCTTTCTACATCGGTACTGGGAAAACCTCTCATCCTGTATGTGACCGCTCTAGATGAGTCACTTGGGGCATTATTGGCACAGAACAATGACGAAGGGAAAGAGACTGCATTATACTATCTCAACCGCAAGATGCAAGGGGCATAGAAGAATTATCCCCCTTTCGAGAAGATTTGCCTGGCCCAAATCTTTGCAGTACAAAAGCTCTGCCACTACCTACTCAATCATGAAGTAAGACTTATATCAAAAGCAGATCGTGTAAAGTTTCTCATGACACGCCCATACTTGTCAGAACGTCTTGCTAAGTGGGCATTATTGCTGATGGAATTCGACATAACATATGTCCCACAAAAGGCCATTAAGGGCCAAGTTTTGGCCGATTTCCTCGCAGCACACCTAGTACCAGCGAAATCACCTTTATGAAGTGACCTCCCAGATGAAGAAGTATTTTGTGTAAAAATTGCTCACGAATGGGAGATGTACTTCGATGGAGCCTTCCAATTCTGATCGGGAAGGGACCGTAGTGTTATTTATGACTCCGAAAGGAGGAGTACTGCCTCTTTCTTTCTCTCTTGCCGAAGCTGGTTCCCATAATGAGGCCGAATTCCAGGCCCTTATAATTGGGTTGAAGATAGCCTTTGACTTAGAACTGAGAACCGAGGTAGACGTGAATGATGAGAGAAATATCTTCCCCGAGTTCCCTCCTTATCCATTTGGTGCGCTTCTATCAGCCAAAGAAGTTATTAAGACTGAACAGGAAATGGAACGGAGTCAAGGAAGTAGGGTTAAAAAATGGGAACCGAAATTCTTCGACCTAATATGTTCGGAAGTCGAGAAGGTAGAATATTGGAGAGGGCCCATCATTAATTTTGGAAAGTACAGTAGACTCCTTAAAGATCGTGCCGAATGCAATAGTGTTTGTCGAATGTCTACCAAGTACACCCTCCTTGAAGGAGATGCTCTCTTTAGACGATCTTTTGACGGTATTCTTCTTAGACGTGTGGATGCGCAAGAGGCAAATAAGGTGTTGGAGGAAGTACACTCAGGCATCTATGGATTGCATAAGTTCGGCCCTAAGCTCTATGAACGGATATACAGATTGGGGTACTATTGGCCTTTGATGATTGCCGACTCCATAAACTATGCCAAGAAGTGCTAGGTGTGCCAAATACACTCAAGCCTCCTGAGACCTTACACCCTACAGTGGCATCATGGCCCTTCTCACAATGGGGTATGGACATTGCAGGGCCTATTGACCCTCCTTCGGTAATGGGTCAAGTCTTTATTCTAGCTGCAATAGATTACTTCTCCAAGTGGGTTAAAGTGGTCCCCCCCAAGCAAGTTCTTGGGACTACGGTGGCTAATTTCGTGAGACATCACATCATATACCGGTTTGGAGTGCCTGACCAGATTATATCTGACATAAGCCCTCAGTTCAGAAGCCATCATATTGATCGTTTGGTTAATCAATTCGGTTTTGAGTGGAAGTGCTCAACTATGTACCACCCTCGGGCAAACGGCTTAGCTGAGGCCTTCAATAAGACTCTATGTGGTGTTTTGAGGAAGTCAGTATCAAAAACAAGGAAAAATTGGCATGAGAAACATTCGAAAGCCTTATGAGCCTATAGCACTACTACAAAAATGCCACTGATTCTACCCCTTATTCCCTAATCTATGGAGGTGAAGTCGTTTTATCCCTTGAGATTCAACTCCCTTCATTGTGTGTCGCTATACATCAAGGACTGACTATAGATGAGAGAATCAAACTTTAGTATCAAGAACTGGCTGCACTCGATGAAAAGAGGTTAGAAGCTCAATAGAACCTCGAACTCAACCAGGGGAGAATAAAGAGAGCATTTGACAAATCAGTCATATTTTTCTATGTCTCTCTCTGTCTGAACATACACGGCGATGGTAGCACTGTGCATGAATCTCTCTCATTATTATCTTCTCTCTCTGATACACACGGTGGTGGCAGCGTCGTGCGTGTTTCGTGCTCTCTTCTTTCCTTGTTCTTCATCTCTCTTTCTTAGTCTCTTTCTCTCTCTTTCCTTCTTTCTCCTTTGATTTTCTCTCAATCTCTCTCCTCTCTTTCCTTTGTTCTCTCTTCTTTCCTTTCTTCTCCCTCTACTTTCCTTTCTTCTTTATCTTTCCACAACTCTCTTTCTTCTTCTTTGTCTTTCTCTCACTCCATTATCTCCTTTCTCTTTCCTCTCTAGTCATGTACAGTGATGCTCATCACCGGGCATGACATTCTCAGTCTTCCCTTTTCCCTTGGAGACATGCACAATGAGCAGGGCCATAACCCAAGTGGTGGGCCGGGCCTCTGTCCAAGTTTCCCCTTTCTCATGTTGTGCACGGCGATGCTTATCGTCGTGTAAGACATTCCTTTCTCATTTATCTCTCTCTTACATGGGCGGCAGAAGTCCATCGTCGTCCATGTTCTTTCTCTCTCCTCTTTTCCTTAGTTATGGACGGTGAAAGCCCATCACCGTCTAAGCTTTCTTTCTCTTTCTCTTTCTCTTTCTCTCTGTTCTTTTCTCTCCCTCTTCTCGCTTCTTTTCTCTCTTTTCTCTCTCTTCTTTCTCTCCCTTTTCTCTCTCTTCTTCTCTCTTCTTCTTCTTCTTCTTTCTTCTTCTCTCTCTCTCTCTCTCTCTCTCTTCTCTCTCTCTCTCTCTCTTCTTTCTCTCTCTTCTTTCTCTCTCATTTCTCTCTCTTCTTTTATCTCTCTTTTATATCTCTTTTCTCTCTTTCTCTCTCTTCTTTCTCTCCTTTCTCTCTCTTCTTTTCTCTCCTTTTTCTCTCTTCTTTTCTCTCTTCCCTTTCTCTTCTTCTATCTCTTTTCTCATCTCTCTTTTTATCTACATCCCTCTCATCTCTCTTCTTTCTCTCTTTCTTCTTTCTTCTTTCTCTCTCATTTGATTAAGGGACAAGTCTAGCATTGTCACGGTAGTCTCGTCGTCGAGCAATACTGCCGCTGTGCCGGTCTAAGTTACCATGCCCTTCTTGTTGCAGCGTCTAACTAGCCATTTGTGCCAGGCTGGTTGGTGTTGGTGTCATGTCGTTGAGTAGTATTGCCACTGCGCTGGTCTACGTTACCATGCCCGTCTTGCTACCACGTTAGGCCAATCATCAAGTCAATCTAGCTACTATGCTAGGCTAGTCACCTAGTCAAATGTCTCTTTCTTTTCTTTTCTTCTCTCTTCTTCTTTTTCTCAACCCTCATCTCATCATCTTTCCTCTTTTCTCCTTTGAATGTGCACTTTCCTCTTTTCTCCTTTGAATGTGCACACTTGTGTACATTCGCCTAAAGACAAGGTGGGGTCCTTTGACCCACTTGTCTTGTAAAATTAACCATGTATGTATGATTGTAGAAACAGGAGAATACAAGCCAAGGGAGGCGATTCCGAACCAATTGTAGAACTGGGGAGCTTTCTTCGTGATCTAAGAAAGCGCCCACGTAAACCAACCCGAGTAAGTCCCGAACCCACCTTAAATTCCTCTCTCATCAGTTGGTATACCTGCTCTTGTCCTTGAGCAATGTTCCCGAGAGAGCAATCTCAAGTCTCGGGTTCCCCAGAAACCCGATACACGTGCCGCCAGATCATCCAGATCCGAAGAGCGAGATCGAGGCGCCTAACCAGCTCCATAATCTTTCTGCATGCCCCAAAAGCATTTGAAGCCTCTAGGTACTTTCCTGCTCTTCTAACAGTAGTGCCTCGTTTGAGGGATCAACATATAGACTATCATGCCAAGAAGATAGTTGATGCCTAACTACTCCAATAGATTCATTAGCATGACTAAAGACTTCCTTATTCCATGTACGCAGAGCAGCCCTAAATCTCTTCTGTTTAGTCACAAACAGATACATAGTCGTGCCTCCAACTCTCACTTGCCATGATGAAAAGATCGTGCTCATGAAGTCTAGGTGTTTTTCCCACTTAGGAAAAAAAATTAAATATCTTCAGTCCGACCAGTCCCTCATCATAAATGGTTACTTGTAGTGGATAGTGATCAGAGTTACCTTTAGAAAGAAGCTCCGTCTAAGATTCTGAAACACTAGAACCCAATCAGTGGTTGCCATTGAATGATCTAATCTTCTTCTTATGCACCTCCTACTAATTTGGCTATTCGACCAAGAAAACCATCCCCTGACTATCCTAAAGTCAGATAAAGCACAATCTAACATGACTTGGGCAAAATCACCCGAGTCTAATGGTAAAGAACTGCTTCCTCCCATTTTTTCTGAGCTGTTCAATAAAGTTTTAAAGTTTCCCCATAACTAACCAAGGTTCAAAAATAGCAGCCTCCATAGTCCTCATATGATTCCACAATGGAGCTCTCTGAGATACTGAATTGAAGGCATAAACCCCTGAAGCCACTCACACTCAACCATTGCCAATTCTAGTGGCTTCCACTTTTATCATTTGTTCATTTACATTAAGCACATTGATGAAGTATATCAATGGATTCCAAAGCATCAAAATTCTGGATCTATGATTACTCTCATCTGCAATAAAGTTATTATAAAAACGTAATTTTTTTTTACCACACCCGATTCAACTCTAAAGGCAACTTGGTCTCTAAAAGAATAAAATATCAATGTTTTGCTGGTTTTTTAGAGTTACAATATCATAAAATCTACCAGGGCCACAAAGGCCCCTTACATTCCAAGCTACAAGATACATAATAACATATTAATTTTTTGATTCCTTAGTAAGGGAAACATTACCTTCTGTTGACATTAAGATGCGATGTGCCTTATGAGAACCCCCTTCTTGCCACCAATAACTGCTGCAGGTCCCTTAACTTGAGACCAAGTTCAAGGTTTACTTAACACCTCACTAAAAGTATGATCTTGAACCCATTTGCTAGAACCTTAGGCTTTAATTATGCTGAGACCATGGACTCTTTACCCTCATCATTCAGCTGGTTGGCTACTACTTCAACCATGATTGCACCAACCGAATCCATGATATATCCCATGTATGGAATTTGGGGAAAACATTTGGCCTGACCTTCTTGCATACAACTGTGCTCACCATCAATAGAAGATGACATCTCAGAAAACTTCCCACCTTCATCATTACCATCTGATTTAGTGACTTCCAAAATTTCTCGCAGACTGTTATCATTTATAATGGCATTATCCATGAGAGACTCGATACATATAGTATCTGAAGCCTCACTATTCAGAGTTATGTCACTTTGTAACAAGCTTGAGGTATTCCCTACAACCCGATCAAGGGCATCCATAACAGCCTCGTCTTTTTCCTCAGCTGAGACCTGAAAGCTTTTGGGAGCAATTACAATTGCCTTCTTTTTGTAAATCATCTACATTCTCCCCTTGACGACTTTCCATCCCTCCTCCCCCGAAGGTACACAATAGCTGACCCACTATTTTTTTCAACCTTTCTTTCAACAACTTTGACCTTTGATGTATCTCTTGTAGCAAGAGATGTACGACAATAATCTGGCATATGGCCAACTCTATTACATTTCGAACAAGTGGTTGGTATAAACTCGCAAACAATCTTTTGACAATGCTGCTTGCCCAAAATATCAAACCGCACATCTAATAAGCACGGTCTACTCACATCCAATGCAACACAAATTCTTGGTTCTGCCCTAGATTGCAATTTTGTAGGTTTGTCCATAAAGACGGGCTTTCCTATACTTGATGCAATACAAAATACAATCCTTGACTCCCAGAAGATAAGAGGAAGATCTGGCAATTTAATCCAAACTGGAAGAGTCTGTCGAATGTTTCTGAATGGTTGGACTGAGGGGTCCCATTCTTAAAGAACCAAGCATTTTTTGTTTACAAACCAAGGGCCACCAGTGCGTGCTATTTCCATTTCCTCCTTTGTTTTGAATTGAAAAAATTTCTAGGTCATTTTTCAGCCTCCATATCTTCTGTAACATCCATTACGGTCTATATCCTAGGAGCCCAGGAGATAGTTCTCCTACTTTTCAAAGCAAGATTTAACTAACTCCTGTTCAATCTTCACAAAACATTTACCATTGATTGTTTCAGTTGGTGTAATGTCCATATTTTCGAAGTAACAAACCCATTTTCGATCCCTATTCTCCGAAAAGAAGATCAATAGGTTTACCTAAGTTCCAGCAGTTCAGGGTCAATAGTGGCCCGTCCTTATTCTGAGATCCAGATATCAAAGGGGAAAAGTCCTCCTTATCTCTATTAATATGGCCCTGAACATTAGGGAAAATAAAATTGAAGGCTCGAGAATCAGACTCCTTACCTTTTTCTTTCAAGGATGCACTAAATGTTAGAGGAATATCAATAAGACCATGACCCTCCCTCACATGCTCCCCAACAGATCCCTTCAAAGATTCACCTAGGAGCATGATGCGTCGAGAGGCTATATTTACAGAAGAACCTTTACAAAGCTCATGTAAAGGAACATGAGCACCCATTACATGACCATGAACCTTGTCACAATTTTCGGCCACAATTCTGTCGTGGTTTTCCTTTCTTGGACAGCAGTTTCTGCCGTGGTTTTCCTCCCTTGGTACAACAGTTTCTGCCATGGTTTTTGTCTCTCGATGACCATGATCCTTCCCAAAACTTTCAGCCATGAGTTTTCCATTGTTTGGCTCTTTCGGTACAGCAACTTCTTTGGAATGGAACGACCCAAATTCCTCAAGAGAATTGTCATTGGCATCTATACCTCTTCAACCACCATCAACATGTATCAAATTAGAGTAGCTATCACACAAAAAAAATCTACGAAATCATAAGAAAGCTGATGTGGTGATACATCAACACCCCAAGAAAGATCACGACGATCCATCAAACTATTGTCAAGATCACCCAACTCCCGAGCCAAAGGAAGATCACACTCATAAGGGACACCAGAATTTTCATCGAAGGTGCATCAGAACTCAACACAGTCAAATATGTTTTTAGAAGGGGTAGCACCACAAAATCGTACAGGAAACCTTCTGTTGATAACGCCATCTAATAACTTAGAGGATGCAAAAAAATCGTCTATTACAGACGTTAAAAGATTGGTTGCTATGGAAGGTCCAACAATATCATCCAAGCCCTTGTTAACACCCATACCCACCGCCACAACACCTTGTGCATCCACAACCACTTGGTGAGAGAGGTCACAACAAAATCAGCAGCCGCAACAAGATTAGCCGCCACCAGTCATTCTCCAGTAAAGGGCTCGGTTCCACCGTCAAGACCCCTAGGGTCATATCCACCACCATCCTTACGCCTCAAAAAGGGCCACCCACTATATGTTTGTCTTCACGACCAGATCTAGTAATCACAGAGAAACCAGGTCCATGATCAGCAGCATATTTGTTGTCTTCAAATCTAAAAGCAGGAGACACAACATCATTAACCTTCTGATCCGATGGTTTCCCATCCATAGGAAGTGATTCCTCGTAACCAAGGCTGTCCAAAGATGACATACCGAGATCACAAGATCTCACAGCCATGACTAGAAATTGGACTCGATGGTGATAGTTACATCATGACCTCAATTTCTCTCCAAAATAGAGGGAAATAAACACTACAACAGTGTCTAATTTATTAAAAAGCCATGTTGTGAAAACAAAAAAAATTAAAACGTGTCTTTCAAAACCAAATAGATCAAGAAAGACAGTGCAGTTCGAAAATAGCAAGATAAGTTATAAAGGTGGGGAACACAAAAATTAGTCATGAATATTTTTAGTACATCAATGTTTTTCATTAAAAAGTAGAATTTATTCAAAACTCAAAAAGAAAATTAATGCTCCTGTACTAATGACATTCTTTTTGGGTAGTTTTGATATTAATGATATAATTTTATTAGAAATTACAAATTTCTTATTGCAAAACCTTAAAAATGGCTATAAATAGATTTTAAAATAAAACAATTATTCCTTTAAATTTTATCTCGATCAAGTAAAAATTTTGACAATTCACTATAAAAAATGATGCAGGGAGAGAAAAACTCCTACACGCACTCTCCTATTTATCTATCCTTTTATTTTCTCTCATCCCTATTTTTCCTCTATTTAACTTTATGTCCCAAAAGATTTGTTTCCCACGTTTTTTTGCTTCCCAATTTTTTATGGAAACCTTCCTATCCGAAGCTTCTCACATTTTATCCAAACCTTCCCATGTTTTTTATCCAAAACCAACCTATCATTGAAAAGACCCATTAGATTTAATCTTATCCTATTTACATTCCAAATTACCCAATCGATACAATATAAACACAATATAAATTCATGCCCTCATAATTATCCCTGAACAAAAGAATAATTAAAATAACCCTAATAATCTAAACTCACATAATTCTTAAAAATCCCCAAAATATAACCATTAATTAAAGTACGTAAAAAAATCCAAATTAGGTCATTCCATGACTGCATCAATCTCCTCTAGTTGGAGAAAACTCGTCCTCTAGTTGGAGAAAACTCGTCCTCGAGTTTTGAAGAGGACTAAGATGAGATCTACATCAAACCCGCATCTTTCTTTTGCCTTCTCCTTGGGCTCTAAAAATATGAAAAATATATCAAAATAGGAAGAAAGAGGGATTAATGCAAATATCTTGAACTTAGCCATCTTTTCATCATTTATGGGCTTGTAATTGACATTGGATTTGAATCTAACGCTTTGTAATTGACATTGTCCTCAACATCCAACACTTTCTCTGAGATGGGATTTTCCACATGATTTTTGACATGGACAGAAAACTTGATCTCAGGAATATTTTTTTTTATAGAAACGATGATCTCAGAAATATCGTTTTTAATAGGAACGAGATGAAAGTCACCTCTTTCACCTTTATTGCCTTGATCTCCAACGTTACTCTCCAAATTCCATTCTCACTGAAGCTGAGCGAACTTCTGCATGAGTTCTTCTACTCTATCAGCTAAAGGCATGAGTTTTTCTACTCCCTCCACTAGGGCTGGAACTTTCTGAGTCAACAACCACAGCTCTAATCTTTCGAGGGATCTTTTGAGGGATGCCTCCATTGAAGTCATCGAAGCCATCGTAATCTACTCTGATACCAATTCATACGGGGAGAGAATAAAACCAGAAAATTAACAATAAAAAGAATGAAGGTTGAGAGAAAATGTCAAGGTTGAGAGAAAATGTCAAAGTTGAAAAAAAATGTCAAGGTTGAGAGAAAATGTCTCTTTCAAATTAACAATAAAAAGAAAGAAGGTTGAAAGAAAATGTAATCTGTCAAAAGTCTGCAAAGGAATATACCCCCAAAACAATATCTTCATGACACCAAATCTCTTCATGAGACCAAATTTTATTAACGCATTCACTCTAATTTACCTTGAAGAAAACCTCCTTAAAATAGACTAAAGAAAGAAGATAAGCAAAAAGAAAAACTCCTATACACACTATCCTATTTTATCTATCCCCCTATTTTCGATTATCCCTATTTTTCCTCTCTTTAACTTTACCTCCCAAAAGATTTGTTTTCCACATTTTATCCAAACCTTCCCATCCAAAGCTTCCCATGTTTTATCCAAACCTTTTATCCAAACCTTCCCATCCCACGTTTTATCCAAAACCAACCTATTATTAAAAAGATAAAACTCCTTTTATATTTAACCTTATCCTATTTACATTCCAAACTACCCAATCGATACAAGATAAGTACAATATAAATTAATGCTCTCATAATTATCCCTCATTATCCTTGAATAAAAGAATAGATAAAATAACCCTAATAATCTAAACTTACATAATTCTTAAAAATCCCAAAAATATAACCATTAATTAAAGTACTTAAAAAAAATCCAAATTAGGTCATTTCATGACTGCATCAAAAAACTAATAATAAAGTATTAGAGAAAATTCCAACATTTGAATATTATAAGCTAGCGTTACCTTGTGGTCTAATTCGACCAACATTACAGCAAAACGGTCACGAAAAAGAATTTAAACTAACAAATCCAAAGACTAAACATGAATATTTTATCAAATACTTTCAAACTAAGCTTGAAGAGAAGAAACAATGAAAAATAAATATATCGAAAATAAAGGAACGCTGCCTTTTCACCAATTTCAACATTTAAAGTGGAGATCTTCACAGTTTATAACTAATGTTAATAAAAATAAGAAAATAATACACTTATCAAAGAGAAAATTTAGAAAAAAATCTCATAATTAATCAAAATCTAAATTAAAATAACTTAGATCATTTACATTAAGAATTCATGGTGATAATTAGTGAAAAGCACAAAACCTTAAACTTGAAGCAAGCATAAACTTAAAACAAACAGATATATATTTCTAAAACATGCATCTTAAATATCCTTGCCAAAAGAATGTTTTATTATGATAGACAAAATAATAAAAAATTATCAAAGTCACAATGGAAAGTAAAAAAGTAACTTTGAGCAGGAAAGAATACATTTAAGCCTTGAAAATTGAAAAGTTGTTACTTGACAGTAGGAAAGCCTTTTTGTTAATTTAGTGACTTAAAGAGGTTGAACTTCTCTTCAAAAAGAGGGAAATAAACTATGTATTTTTGGTGGGCTCCGCCCCTTTGTGGGTGGGAGGACCCTTTCGAAATTTGAAACATTGACTATGTGATTGGAAGATATGGGAATTCTTATTGGATTAAGAGGAATAATTTGGATAACGATTAATTTAAAATATATTTGAAAATTGACTTAAATTATAGATTTTTTTATGGAAGAAGTGATAACTCCTTTCATAATAAGAAATCCTTGAAAGTGGGACTTATAAAGGAGGTTGTCCCTCATGTGACTCTTTCTCCTTCAGTCTTTTGTCTTCTCTCTCCTTTCCAAAAGTAAAAGTTCTCCTTTAGTTTTTTATTTTTTCTCTTCCTCAAAAGTAAAAGTTTTAGTAAAAGTTTTTCTCTCTAGAAATTAATACTTCCTATACCAATGTGAGATCTCTCGGGCTAGCTCCGTCAAAAGATATGGATAATTTGAACTATATACGCTTACTTCAATTCTAGTATTGAGAGTCAGCCAGTGGTTGCAAGCATTGAACTCTCACATCCAAAGATATGCGCATAGAATTGAAAACAGAAAAGATCATCTCAACCATACCAAAAAATGTATATGGTTTCTTTCGTATCCTTCTTTTTTTTTTCCGTTGTTTTTGGTATTCACTGTTGATACCTACACAAACACTACAACAATATTACATTAAAATAAAATAAAATAAAAATAAAAAACTACAACAAAATCAAGTGTTGAATTCTCCATCTTACAATTCACCCTTCTAATAAGTCTCAACCAGCCAATTGCCTTTTTTGGTTTTAGTTTTTAGATCTTTTACCTTTCATGTAAAATAAGTTACATCAAAGACATCTTATCAAAGTGCTAAACGATCACCTAAAATCTCTCTTGTCTCCCTCTATCTCGGAATCTTTTGAGGAAAAGTAGTTATTTTGATACATTTTCTCCTAAGATCTATAATATGCATTTTAATCCAATGAGCTCCCTAACCGTTTACCATCCATTCAACATCTTTCATGGATGCATGTAGACATGCATAGATAGATATGCACATATGCATTATGTCCAAACCTAGACAAGGTGTTTGAAAAGTAGGCCAATATATACATATCCATCCATATGTATGTACATATTATTGGGTGAGTGTGGTCATTAAAGATTTTATGAGTGCTTGTAAAATGAAATGATATAGTGGAACATAAACTCAGTGAGAGAGTGGTCCCTCGTAGACCATACTAAACAAACGATGTTTGCTAATACCAGACTGAGCTTTACGAGCTAGGCCAGTCGGTTGAAAAAACTTATGTTACATGAGCATAGAAAACTATCCAATAAGGGTTCTAATGGATCTTCCCTTGATGAGGTAGGAGTATGCTCGGATAAGTGAGCCGAGGGATTATGGGACCCTTGTGTCTGATGGTGGCCTTCAGAGATGGGGGCTAAAGCCTCATCCGCGAGCCATTATACAACATGCATAATGATAGTTGTTTTGGGAAACCGAACTACCTTTTAGGGTGAAGCTTATGAATGTACGAGAGATATCCCTATGCATTATAGGAGCTGTGGTCGCATCAGGTCTAGGTGACATTGGTACGTCTCTAGTGGAGAACTTGAAATCCACAAAATTGGGAATACAACGCCTTGGTTCATTGGCCAGACTCTGGTGAGCCACTAATGAGCCTTTGCATAGACTATGGGGGTCATAGAAAACATTGGATCAATTTGATAAAACAAGGGTGGACCGTAGTCCACAGTTGAATGTGGAGTGCCCTAGCATTTACTTATTTAATTCCTAGATTATATAGATCATTTTCTCATATAATGAATTTAATTATATATTTTTAATGATATATAATTTTTAAAATTATTATTTGAATTTTTCTACATATCTAGATCTTTTATTTATCAAATTGAATTTATATAAATAGAAATATTGATTTTAGATTAATTTAAAAATTCAAGTATGATTTTATGGATTTTTAAAAAACATATAATTAATTTTAATAATTTTAATACTCATGAGATGTGTAATATATTAATACGACAATCATTGCATGTGGCTAGGGCCCATGAAGTACCACCTAGGATGGCACACCCCACCCTAATGAAATTGTCCTTGTGTTAGTTCAAGCTTTGGATTGAAGATAAAGCTTTGAAGTGTTTTGGAAAGATTTTTCCTTGAGGAAGCTTTCAAATGATTTTTGAAAGCATGTGAAGGCTTGTGCATAATTTTAGTCAGCACTATATTATGAATTGAATTATTTAATTGAATTTCTATTGATGGAAAAATGGTCTAGGAATGACGCATAAAGGTTTTAGCACCTTCCATAATGTTGATGCTCCATCTATGAAATGAAGGGATCAAATATCCTACCCCACAAGTTACTCAAGATCAATAGTTCATATTCAATCTCACAAGAAGTGCCAAGCCTAAGAAAACCCTAAGAAACCCTAATCTTATTCAAAACCTATAAAAATGGATTGTCTCTACACAAAATATCTACACCTTATCTTTTATTTCTCTCTCTTAATAAAAGTTCATCTCTCTCTCATAAAAGCCCAAAGAGGGAACGCCCCACTCTCTCATATTTGAGATATCTCCCTCTCCCACAGAGTAAAAAAACCTAAGGGGTTTAGGCTATTGAGAGTTGTCATATCTCTCATTATGGGTCTCTCAACTCTCTTATGATCTCTTATATCTCATTGGAGGTTTAGACTATAGGGTTGTGTTAAAAAAGAAAAAAAAAAAAATAGTATTTCTCTCAAACTAGTCAAACTAGTTTGCTAAGGGGATTCACATAAGGGTTTGATATTTGTGATAAAGGAGTTTATAGTTCCATTTTAGGGTTTGGCCTATACTTACTTTCTCAGTTGAGATTGAAGGTTAATTGTTGATCTCGCTCTATCAGATGGTAGTGACTCGGTGTAGGGTATAATAAGTTCGGTTGAAGTAATATCCGGCACTCTCTTTTGTTTTTTGTCATAGTTAATTGTATTGTCTTTATGTTCCCAAGCATAACAATTGAGGATATTTTCTTTGTTTAAATAAAATTAGTTTAGTGGCAGCAAAGTTTTTAAAATCTTGGATTTGTTAGTTTTATTTTCTTTGAAGCGAGAGGTATTGTAATAAGACTACTTGTAAGTGATCTTTTGTCGAAAAAGGGTGAAAAGAAGAAAAATAAAAAAAATATTCCTCGACAAGATCGCAATCATCTTTGTTTCATTGGTATCAAAGATATTGATACTTGATGTCATTAGTTGTCTTCTCTTTATTGAGTTTTGATCAATCTTGGGAATGAAATATAAGAAAGTTAGTGACTTTTATTGTCAAATAACACACCCACGGTTAAGAACTATTGAACTATTCAAACACCAAAAATGGTACTCTGTAGAATGGGTATTCTAGGCTATTTTGGAGCAGTGATATGAAGAAAATAATGATGTAATTTTTATATTGCATACAACAATGATATTGTATGTCTTTGAGAGTATAATCTACCTGCAATAATTCAGTGGGATATCCTAAAGGAATTGAGAATTATGGACTCATCAATGAAAGGCATCAGTTCAGAGCTTACAAATCTAAGAACTGTCCATTGAGTCTACTTTCAAACAAAAATAGTTTTATCAAAAAAAAAATTGTGGTTTGAAAAATGTGGTCAATTTATTGAAGGGTGCGCAAGTATTGTTTTCTGTAATGAAAACTATTTCAATGACTTGGTAGTCATGATTTATTTCCATTCCCAACAATATTTTATGGTCCGCACTAAGATTTTAGACTTCCATTCTGAGTATATTTTTTAATAAACTTTATTTGAGAGATAAATATCTATGAAAAAAGAGGAATAAAAATTTTGGATTGAAGAGAGGTCAACCTAATTTTTACAATTTGGTATATTCTTCATTGAGACATGAATAACTATACGTATCAAGTATACTTAACATAATGATATGAGGCTTGTGGAAGCAAATGTATTACAATTATGTGTCTACTTTCAAACAAAATTGTTTTGAAAGGGAAACTCCATGAGAGTAGAGATTAAAAACAATTTTACTAGATAGTGTTCATCTTGGAATTCTACAGTATGATTTATTTTATTACATGAATGTCACTTAATTATTTTTTTGAAAAAAAATATTATTTGGGATTCACACCATGATGTTATTATTTGGAACATGAACTCAGTGGGAGTGTGGCCCCCATGGACCATACTAAGCAAACGATGTTTGCTGATACCGGACTGAGCATGACGTGTTAGGCCAGTCGGTTGAAAAAACCTATGTCACCTAAGCATAGAAAACTATCTGATAAGGGTTCTAATAGGTCATCCCTTGATGAGGTCGGAGTATGCCCCGATGAGTGAACCGAGGGACAGTGTGACCCTTATGTTTGATGGTGACCTATAGAGACATCAGCCAAAGTCTCATCGCAAGTCATCACACGGCATGTATATCAATAGTCCTTTCGGGAAAGCGAACACCCTTTAGGGTGAAGCTTATGCATATGCGAGAGATACCCCTATCCATCATAGGAGTTGTGGCCACATCAAGTCTATGTAACCGTGGTACGTCTCTAAGGGATAACCTAAATTCCACAAAATTAGGATTATGATGCCTTAGCTCATTGGTCAGACTTAGGCGACCCAATAATGAGCCCCTGTATGGACTGTGGGTCATGGGAAAAATGGTCGATTTGATAAAGCAAATGTGGACCGTAGTCCACAGTTGAAGGTGGAGAGCCTCAACGTTTATTTATTTAATTCTTATACCATATGGATCCTTTTCCCATCTAATAAATTTAATTACGTTTGTTTTAATGATATATAATTTTCAAATTATTATTTTAATTTTTTAGATCTCTGGATAATTTAATATCAAATTTGGATTTATAAAAACTGAGATATTGATCTTAGATTAATTTAAATATTTAAATTTGATTTTATGAATTTCTAAAAATTATATAATTAATTTTAATAATTTTAATATTGCATGGGAGACCCAATATATTAATGGGCCATCATTACATGTGGGTGGGACCCATGAAGTACTACTTAGGGTGGCACATCCCACCCTGATAAAACCTTCCTTGTGCTAGTTCAAGCTTTGGCTCGAAATGAAAGCTTTGAAGTGTTTTGGAAAGATTTTGCCTTGAGGATGCTTTCAAAGGATTTTTAGAAAACATGAGAAGGCTTGTGCATAATTTTGGTAAGTACCATATTATGAATGAAATTATTTTATTTAATTTATATTGGTGAGAATGAGGGATAAAAGTTTTAGACTTTCCATAATGTTGATGACCCTTCTATGGAATGAAGGGCTCAAATCTCTCACCCCACAAGTCACCCAAGATCAATGATTTATATTCAATCTCACAAGAAGATGCAAGCCAAATAAAACCCTAATCTTGTTTAAAGCATATAAAAAGGGGTTGTCTCTACCCAAAATCTCTACACCTTATCTTTCTATCTCTCTTTCTCTTAAGAAAAGTTTCTCTCTCATGAAAGCCCAAAAGGGCGGCATGCCCCACTCTCTCGTCTTTGAGATCTCTCTCTCACCCACATTGTGAAAGAACCTAAGGGGTTTAGGCTATTGAGAATTGTCATCTCTCTCATGATGATTCTCTCAACTCTCTCATGATGGTTCTCTCAACTCTCTCATGATCTCTTATCGCTCATTGGGCTTTTAAACTATATGGTTGTGGTAGAAAAAAAAAAGAAGTATTTCTCTTAAGCTAGGTTGCTAAGGGGATTCACATAAGGGTTTGAGATTTGTGATAAATGAGTTCATAGTTCTATTAGAGGGCTTGGCTTAAATTTGCTCTCCTAGTTGAGATTGATGGTTAATTGTTGATCTCGTACCATCGGATGGTGGTGACTCGGTGTGGGATATAATAAGCCCGGTTGAGGTAATCTCCAACGCATTCTATTTTGTTTTTTGTCATATTTAATTATATTGTCTTTATAATCCCAAACATAAGAATTGTGGATATTTTCTTTGTTTAAAGAAGATTGGTTTAGTGGCATGAAGGTTTTTAAGATCTTGGATTTGTTAGTTTTATTTTCTTTGAAGCAAGAGTTATTGTAATAAAACTATTTATAAGTGATCTTCTGTCGAAAGAAAAGAAAAAGAAAAAGAAGGGGTGAAAAGAAAAAAAATATAAAAAATATATTCTCCGATAAGATCATATTAGACTTTCTTTCACATATGTATATATTCTATACTCGAGTACATCAAAGAAAGTTGCTTTGGAAAATGTCAAATATTCTTCAAAAGACCTTGTTTGAATAGAAACTTACAGGCTATTCAAAGGAAAGCTGCTTAGGCATGAAGGGAGGGATTCTCTTGTTTTTTCTTGCCCCATGTTTTGCTTGTTGAGGTGTATCGCACTTGGTTAATTCTATTTTGCAACATATTCCAGTTTGGTTCTCAAGGAAATATTTTCCAAGAAGGCCACAACATGTCACACTCCGGAACCCTTTTGGGGCACACTGGGTGGCAATCTACAGATACAAGGAATCTGTAAGTGAGGGTGCCCTTGTTGGAGGTTGGAAACATTTCGCTATTGAGAATAACCTGGAAGAAGGAGATGCTTGTGTGTTGGAGCTATCAAACGAAGGAATTAAAGAAATGTATGTACATATTTTTAGATTAGTAGAGGAAATCAAACATCTGAAATGGGCTACATAGTGGGAGTCCAGAAAAGATCAAAGGCATGTATCCATAACTACAGGGTGCTAAAGATGGGCTGTAGTTGTAATAAGACAGAGTTATATACAATTAAACACCGTAGGGTATTAGAAAAATCAAACTGCAGAATGGGCATACAGGTGAAAGTGGAAAGCGATGCCCACTTCTTTTGTATTGTTTAGTGTCTGTAGTCCTTTGTAACAAGGATTTTTCCTTCTCTGTAGAGGGATCTGCTTGATATGAATTTAAAAATCTGAATATAGCTAGGGGATACAATGTTAGCTTGGATATTAATGAAGAGCTCTTTAAATATTCATAGTCCCTGGTGTTGGTTGAAAGGAGTTGTTCTGTTTGTATCGTTACTGTAACTTAAATATAAATGATTCATGTAATATTATAATCGGAAAAGGTTTCTATACTTCCCCTACAGCATAGAAGTTCTATCCTCCCTCTACTATTCAGCCATCTAATTTTGATCAAGAGAGCCACTCCTCGTTTGATCTTAGATCCAACGTTTCAAAGTATTTTATTTTTAGTCTTTTTTATACAAATATGCGTCATCTTTTCATTGGGGCACACCTATAAAAAATATTAAAATAAATTTTTGATAAAATATAATGATCAAAATACCCTTTGAAGCTTTCAGGGGTATTTTGGTCATTTTATTTTATTGAAAATATTTTTTTGATATTTTTCGTTAGTGCGAGTTTAATAGAGGAATGGATGTCCAAAATTTGGTGTCAAAATAGTTTATACAAAAAAATTAAAAATAAAATAGTGTAGAAAAATGACATTGTAATTGGGGCAATCTTAGCCCTCCATTCATAATGGACGGTTGATAAGGGAGATGATAGAACTTCTATGCTGTAGAGGAAACATAGAAAGCTTGCCTATTATAACCTTGTTAAACAAACTCATTCCCTCCTAGTAAGAACTATCTTTAATACATTTGACCGATGTCCAAATATTTTCGGGTTGAAGAAGAGAATCTACCAATGAACTGGATCAGTGAGATCAGAAATCTTCAACAGAAAATCCTTTTTCCTTTTTTTTTGGTGAACGTAAGAGCTGGAGAAAATTAAACTTTAGATGTCAACTGTGGCACCCACCACTCCGAACACCTCTGCCTAGAGCCCGTTATCCTTCAAAAGGCAATACTTGGGGAGAAGAACTTCAAAGGTGGTTGCTTGAAAGCGATTGCAGGGGGGAAAGAATGGTAATCAGATACAGGAAAAGATGAACAAAACTGAATTCAGATTCCTACCATGCTTTTGAAAATTTGTTTCATAGATTTCAGAAACATTCATAATCATCTTAGTTTCTTTCGGTATTTGAGAGGATGTGAATGTACTCAACACATGTTTGAATAGATAAACTCAGAATCCAGCTAAGTTATATAACTACACATCATGCTTTCTCACAACTAAATTTCAGTGTAGATGCACTGCCCATAGGAACATGAAAAAATGGTGATTATAGTTAAAATGCTGGATTTGTTTCAATGTAGACTCAAATGGAATGGAAAACTGAAAGTGCATTGACAAGCCAAAGCCCTGTGCCAAAGTTGAATAAGAGTGTATTGCATGAGAAGCACGTATAGCAAACTCCTGTGGGAGCACATTGTACATTTACTTGGTCGGTCAAAGGGCCTGTGGGAGGATTTTCTCAATGAGGAATTTAGGGATCCACTTTATTATCACCATACGAGTATTCCAAGTGGATCGCCTGCAAAAAGTGGTCGGGCCTTGGGTATCAATTCCAAGCAATATAGAGTGGGATGGATTTTTACTATTTTTACATTTCTATTTTTATTTTTTTATTGCAGGTTGGTTCCTATGATGATGAGGTTACATCCCGAAATTTGGGCTCCCAATAGTAATCCCAGATGTGGTTTTACATTAGGGAGTGTATCCCGAAAATGTCTTGATAGAGCTGCAGTGCAATTAAAAAACAAAGCAAAGCCTCACCTCAAAAAACTCATGGAAAATTATAGTTTTGATGTTCGAAAACTTTCAAAATCGATCATCTCAACTTGACCATTATGCCTATGAAAAAAAAATTTAAGATTTCAAGCTCTAAAAATAGTATATATTATAAGACATTATGTAGACCATCTATTTTTGTTAAAAATAAGCTTGACTATGTTCAAGGGTATTTGGGGTATTAGTTTTAAATGTAAGGGACATTTTGAAAAAGTTATTTTAAGGGTAATTTTGGAATGATGTAAAAGAATTGTGTAGAGTTCCAAAACCACAATTCCAAAATTGAGATAGATGAATTCTAATATTGAGAGAGAGGAATTCCAAGATTGAGAGAGAAGTGTCCCAAGATTGAGAGAGAGGAGTCCAAAGCATGCAATGTATGCAAATTTGAATTGGGAATGAGGGAAATCTAGAATTTTCTTATATATTCATGTAAGTTACGAGAGGGAAAACTTCACTAGAATGATGTAGAAAGAGTCTAGAAAGCTCTTAAGTGATCTATATATACATGTACAATGTTTTTGTTTAAGTAGAATGAAGAAATTGTGTTGAATTGAGCTCTTTTGTGTGCATAGGAAATTCTAAAAGTAAGCGTTCTTCCTCCCTATTTTCTAATAAGTGGAATCAGAGCCAAAGTGCTTAAGAATGGTCCCCTTCATCCAACCACAAATTCCTCTTCTCACCAAAGATAACTATGAGAATTGGAGTATTCAAATGAATGCATTGTTGGGGTCTCACGATACTTGGGATGTTATTGAAAAGGGGAATGTAGAACCAACAACCCCGCAAGAAGAAGCCGCTGTGGATCAAAATCAATGAAACGTGCTAAAGGAGTCGAGAAGGTTGGACAAGAAAGCTCTCTTTCTTTTGCACCAAGGAATTGATGAGAGCACCTTTGAGAAAAAAATTTCCACTTACAATTCAAAAAATGTATGGGAGATTCTTCAAAATTCTTTCGACGGAGTGGAAAAGGTGAAAATAGTATGCCTTCAAACTCTTAGGTCTGAGTTTGAAGCATTGAAGATGAATGAATCTGAAAATATTTTGAAATACTTCTCAAGGATATTGGTTGTTGTAAACCAATTGAGAAGAAATAGAGAAAATATAGATGATGTAAGAGTAATGGAGAAAATACTACGGTCACTAGATCGTAAGTATGAGCACATTGTTGTAGCTATTGAAGAATCAAACGATTTAGAGGCTATGACTATTGATCAACTCATAGGTTCCTTGCAAGCCCATGAACAAAGATTGCAAAAAAGGACTCAAAACTCTTTGGAGCATGCACTATAAACAAAGCTTGCAATGAAGGAAGATAATAAAGAATCTCGTGGAGGAAGAGGCCAAAGAGGTCGTGGCAATGGAAGAATAGGACGTGGTAGATGCAACTTTAACTATGGAGGTGTGAAAAATCAAAACCACCAACAACCTCAAAGAGGATGAGGAAGAGGTAACTTTTCAAGGCCATACAATCATTCAAGGTATGGAAAATCCACTATTCAATGTTATAATTGCAAAAAATATGGCCATTATAGTTCTGAGTGTAGATGTCGTTCCCAAAATGATGGATTTGAAAAAGCTAATTTTGTTGAAAAGAAAATGATGAGGAAGAACCAACTTTGTTATTAGTTTATAATGATAAGAATGATAATCAAATGGATACATGGTATCTTGACACTAGTGCAAGCAATCACATGTGTGGTAGAAAGGAATTGTTTGTGGAACTGAATGAATTAAATCATGGGTGTAACATTTGGAGGCTTATCAAAAAGACCTTTAAGAGGAAAAGGGAAAATTTTGATAAAAATGAATAATGGTGGTCATCAATTTATTTTCGATGTATATTATGTGCCGGACATGAAGAATAACATTTTGAGTGTGGGGCAATCATTAGAAAAAGGCTATAATATTTTTATGAAAAATAGTAGCCTTCACTTGAGGGACCAAAGAAACAATTTGATTGCCAAAGTGATTATGACTAAGAATAGAATGTTTCCCATGAATATCAAAAGTGAAAATGTGAAATGCCTCAAATTTATTTTGAATGATGATTCATAATTATGGCATTTTCGTTTTGGGCATCTCAATTTTGGTGGTTTGAAACTGTTGTCGAAAGAAAAAATGGTGAATGGTTTGCCATGGATAAAGCAACCCGATGGAGTATGTGAAAGGTGTATTGTAGGAAAGCAACATCAAGAAAGCTTCAAGAGTGGAAAATCAAGGAAAGCACAAAGGCCTCTCTAACTCATGCATACGGATGTGTGTGGACCACTTAAGCCCATCTCACATGGAAAAAATTGGTACATTCTAACTTTTTTTGATGATCGTAGTAGTAAAACATGGGCTTATTTCCTTAAATAAAAATCGGAAGCTTTTGAAGTGTTTAAGGAATTCAAAGCCTTTGTGGAGAAACAAAGTGGTTTTCAAATTAAAGTGATAAGATCGGATAAAGGTGGAGAATATAATTCTAATGCTTTCCAAAAATTTTGTAATCCTACACACCACAACAAAATGGTGTGGCGAAAAGAAAGAATATAACTGTTTTTAATATGGCAAGATGCATGTTAAAAGAAAAGGAAATGCCAAAAGAATTTTGGGCTGAGGCCGTTGCTTGTGCAATATATTTGCTGAATAGGTGTCCCATAAAAGGTTTATGGTATAAGACACCCGAAGAAGCTTGAAGTTCCTACAAGCCAAATGTAGAGCAACTAAAAATCTTTAGGTGTGTGGCTTATACCAAAATTCCTGAAGAGAAAAGGGCAAAGCTTGCTGACAAAGGAGAAAAGTGTGTATTCATTAGCTATAGAGAAAATACAAAGGGTTACAAGCTGTATAATCCCATTACTAAAAAAGTATTCTTGAGTAGAGATGTGATTTTTGATGAAAATGGAGTATGGGATTGGAAAAATAATCAAGAAACGAAAACTATTGAGGTTGATAAAGTGGAAGAAAAGGGACAAGTTGAGCATCAAGACTCTTTGAATCCTATTCATGATTCTTCTTCTAGTGGCCAATTTACTTTAACTAGTAGTTCATCTCATAGGCCCATGAAAACAAAAAGCCTTCAAGAAATTTATTCGGTTACTCGTAGGCTTAATGTTGAAAATGAAGATCTCACATTGCTTTGTCTTTATGCAGATTTGGATCCTATTTATTTTGATGAAACATATAAAAGTAAAGTGTGAAAAAAGGCCATGGATGAAGAGTTTGAAGCAATTGAGAGGAATGACACATGGGAGCTTACAACACTTTCTAAGGGCCACAAATCAATTGGTGTAAAATGGATTTACAAGACAAAGAGAAATGCTAATGGGGATATCAAAAAGTATAATGCAAGGCTAGTTGCTAAAAGGTACAAGCAAAGACTTGGAATTGACTATAATGAGGTATTTGCCCCCCTTGCTTGTTTGGAAACTATTAGATTAATTATTTCTCTTATAACCCAAATGAAATGGAAAATTTTTCAAATGAATGTGAAATCGGCATTTTTGAATGGTGTTCTTGAAGAAGATGTGTATATTGAACAACCATTATGTGAAAAAATAGCAAGAAACCAAAGCTTACAAATTGAAAAAGGTTTTGTATGGTTTAAAACAAGCACCTAGGGCTTGGAATAGTAGAATTGATAAATATTTTCTTCAAAATGGTTTTTCAAGGTGCCCATATGAATATGCCCTATACATAAAGAAAAATGAAAATGGAGATATTTTACTTGTTTGTTTAAATGTTGATGATTTGATCTATACGGGAAATAATCCTGGCATATTTAAAGAATTCAAAGAATCCATGATTAAGGAGTTTGAAATGACTGACATTGGGCTCATGTCTTATTTTCTTGGCATTAAAGTTAATAAAATGGATGATGGAAATTTTGTATCACAAAAATCTTATGCAAAAGAGATTCTCAAGAAATTTAAATTGGAGAATTGTAATCCGGTAAAGACACCGATAGAAAGTGGTCTCAAATTGAGAAAAGAAGGTGATGGAGAAAGGGTTGATCCTACATTTTTTAAAAGTTTAGTGGGAAGCCTCTGATACCTAACATGTACAAGACCGGATATTCTCTACGGAGTTGGCTTGGTAAGCCAGTACATGGAGACTCCAAACACCTCTCACTTGAAAGTGGCAAAAAGGATTCTCCGGTATATCAAAGGCACATTTGGCCATGGTTTATTTTATTCATGTTCTAATGTTTGTGATCTTGTAGGTTTTGTTGATAGTAATTGGGCTGGAGACTTGGATGACAAGAAAAGCACTTCTGGCTACGTGTTCTACATGGGGAGTACGGCATCACATGGTCATCAAAGAAACAACCGATCGTGACACTATCAACTTGTGAGGCC
Source organism: Amborella trichopoda (assembly GCF_000471905.2). The sequence goes on from NW_006497083.1 coordinate 3,312,544, forward strand.
AAGTATGTAGCCGCCACATTAAGTACTTATCATGCATTGTGGCTACGGACTTCTTAAATAACTTTTAAAGCTTCAAGAGACTCCCACCAAAATCCATGAAGATAATAAGTCGGCAATTGCTTTGGCAAAGAATCCGGTGTTTTATGAGAGAAGCAAGCACATTGATACACGGTTCCATTTCATTCGGGACCAACTGAAAGAAAAGAAGATTGAACTAGTTTATACAAAGAAGCAAGATCAAGTTGCTGATATTTTTACAAAACCTCTCAAACATGAATTGTTTCAAAAATTGAAAGTTATGTTAAGAGTAACTAAGTTGGAAAATCAAGCTTAAGGGGGGATGTTAAAAATAAGCTCGATTATGTTAAAGTGTATTTTGGGTATTAGTTTTAAATATAAGGGACATTTTGGAAAAGTTATTTTAAGGGTAAGTTTGGAATGATGTAAAAGAATTGTGTAGAGTTCCAAAACCACAATTCCAATATTGAGAGAGATGAATTCCAAGATTGAGAGAAAAGAGTCCCAAGATTGAGAGAGAGGAGTCCAAAGCATGCAATACATGTAAATTTGAATTGGGAATGAGTGAAGTCTAGAATTTTCTTATATATTCATGTAATTTCGTCCTGTAGGTTGTAAGTTATGAAAGGGAAAACTTCACTAGAATGATGTAGAAAGAGTCTAGAAAGCTCCTAATTGACCTATATATACATGTACTATGTTTTTATTTAAATAGAATGAAGAAATTGTGTTGATTGAGCTATTTTGTATGCATAGTACAAATTCTAAAAGTAAGCCTTCTTCCTCCCTATTTTCTAACAATTTTCATGTGTTCACAAATTTACAAGACCTGCGCCATTTTTTTATCTACAAATTTCATAATCGGTCATAAAATTGATTTTAAGGAACCGTAGAGATTTTTCATGCCCAAAGGGATTTTGGGGTGAAGCTTTACTTTTTTTTCCGTAAGGCCCGGGCATTATAGAAACAGCATCCAGTGAGTCCAATATATGCTCGTGGTGGGAGCATATAATCTTTGGCTGGCATGAGAAGCCCTCCCGTATAAAATCCATAAGGGTAATCTACTTGTCCATGACCACTTTAAAATTAACCTGGGTTACTGTGTGTAATTTTGTTAATCTTTAATCAAGGTTAATGGATGGTGGAGATAGCCTTCACATTGTTTCGATGCGAGAAGGCTTTGCAAATATTGCACTCATAAGGCGCTAATGCCAAAACCCTCTCTGACAATGTCTTAGAAGAATGATCAGTTTTTTATAACCTTTAGTGCAAATAGAGTCTCTAGTTGTTCTTTCTTGGGTAGATCAATAGGGAATAGAGGCCCCTAGCTGTTTTACAAATAGTTAGTGGTACTCCAATGTGTCTGTGGAAATGGAAATCTAGATCGTTAGCTGAAGCTTAGGTGGTGCTACCACCATGACCTCAACCCCATTCCCCGTCTCTGGCTGTTTGAGTTCCATCTTTTATCCCGCACCGTCTAACAATGAAAGTAGTGCCTGTCTAATGTGTTCATGCCAAATTGTCAAGAGTTTGAAGCCCATTCCAGCAACAAAAAAAGAGAGGTAAAATAAGAGAAAGAGAGAAAAACCAAAGGTTGAAACGTGGCCTTTGTTTCTATGAGATTTGGATCTCATCAAATTTTTTTTCTATACTCAAGTATATTTAGATTCAGTCAATGTTTTGAGGCTTTTAATGCTGTGGAAATCCTCAAATTTTGAGTACTTTGCATAACATTTTCCCTATAAGCCATGACTTGAACATCAAGAACTCAAATCGTTTCTGAAGTTCAGAAAAGGTATTGTTACAATATCGGGCTCGAAAAGAGATAGTGTAGGTGGTGGCTGCCATAATCTGATGTTTAGAGTTCCATTCTAAATAGCTTCAGAGTTTGACTAATTTGCATGAGTTCGGAATTTGACTAATTTGCATGAGTTCGGAATCGTAGACAATCCTTTTTTTTTGGGAACTTTTGAACATTGATTCGAATATACAACCAAGAAGAGCTCATTGTTCTTCAGCGGGCTAATTGGTAACTGGTAGATAAATGAAGAGTTACGTGAACTAACGCCACACTTTGATTGAAAAGAGACCGAAATCCCCTAGTATATAGAAAATCAGAGGATTAATCGAGGGATTCATTAGAATGTATTCCACAGCTGTGCTCCGCATGAAAAGCGGGAAAATTTAGATATTGAAGATGGTATGGTTTGAGCCCTTGAGCAAAATCGTGACTTTGGAAATAAAAGTTCATGCGCCTGAGTTTCAAGGCTGTCTTTTGTCTAGAGGATTTTCTTGATTGGCTTAGTACCATGTGGAAGTGATTTGAATGGAAAGAGATTATTGATCAAAAGAAGGTCAAATTGGTTGGCACACTGCTTCATGCTTATGTTTTGGGTTACTAGGATGAGGTCTGAATCATGCAAAAACGAAACGGAAAGCAAAAGATTTCATCTTAGCAGAAGATGGGAGTCCTGAATGATGGATAAGTTCCTGCCAGTGAACTATACACAAGCCTAAGAATAGGCTCAAGACATAGGTAGTCAACGTGGTGGGTATCACAACTTGATGTCTTGAGTTACATTCTTATCATGAACGGGGGACTTTTTCCCCATTGATCTACCCATATAGAAAAACTATAGACAAGTCTTTTTCCAAAAATTTCAAAATTTGTTACAAAAAGTTCACAATGTCAAGGAGTATGTCGAAGAATTCTTTGGGCCTTCTATCGATAATGATCTAGATAAAGTAGGTAATAAACAAAATTCATATATATCAATTTGGATGCATCCTACGATTCAAAATTAAGTCTCGATGTGTTGAGCATGTCTCTGTGATGCATACTAGTTAGCATTAATGCCGAGATAAGGTAAAAGTGCAATAGTGGACGGAAATGAAGTTTTGGATATGAAGAAACACAAAGGGTGTGTTTGGTAACTGCGTGCGAGTAGCACACCCTCTAGCCTAGTGGGAGAAAGAGTGATCTCCATATGCATAGCGCTTTTATGAGAGAGAAGACCACCATGGCCTACCCCCCTTCTTCTCCAATTTAACTCATGTGGTCCTTGCCTTCTTACAAGTTCCAGTTCAACCTTTAGCAAGCTTGTTGTAAGCACTGATACATCATCAGTTACAGCATCATAAATAGATCCAAACATAATCTACAGTTCAATTACAAGCCCTTACCATGCTAGATTGATTATTTGCATTGTGCCCTTTTGAGCCATATTATTTTCTATGCTCCATGCCAACAGTAAAACATCTTTTGGCCTTCATCTACCTTGCTGTAAGGTAAATTGATTTGTCTCTATGTCATTCAAGTGAAACTCGTAGGCCCCAACTATGCTTGAATGTGTCACTATACACCATTGATGTCACTATACACCATGCCATTTCTAGATCTTCCATTCCCACTTTTTCCCCTTATGATCTATGCATAATTTGTGGCCTAAGAGAGAGAGAGAAAAAAAGTGTGTATTACTAGTATCTTTGGATCGCTTTCCCCAGTCCTTGAGCTATCAATGGTGTAGATCCGGATTGGGGTGTCTTAAGTCTGGAAAGGCGTTCTTGGGCAACCCGATTGAAATTTTGGCATTCCCATGACACCAAGTGGTCCATATTTTCAATTTCTTGCGTCCAACTATGCTGAAAATTGAAAGAGTTTTACAATGATGATAGTTACCATTGTTTTTGTATATATCAGAAGCTTGTTTATTTTTCACAAGACATAAGAGAAGCTTAATTTTTTGCTTTCTTTCTAGGTAGTTCAGTGGTACATTTAGAACCCAGTATGTCGTGTTGCAACGCAACTTCACTAAACCCTAGCCAAATCCAAGAGATAGAGCTCATTTCAGACCACTTGATGATTTCAACTAGTTCTTTCATATATTGCATCAAATATGACGATGCAGATCACCCTACAAGAGCATAATCACGATCAAAGCTTCTCAAGCATCTAGAACCCAAGCTCTTTCATCATCATCATCCGAACTTTATCCCAAACTATTTCATCATCATCATCCGAACCTTATCTCAAACTATTTCAAGTTGGTTACGCAAATTTTAGTCCACCATTATGCTCAACATAGGTTTAGGATGCATAAAAAGACGTCACATAGTTTTATGCTGGCGGTCTACCTAACACAACCCTCTTTCTTCACCCCAACTTGGGACTGACATGACTGGTTTGGAACCAACTTCTTCTATACTTTCTATTAATTTAAAAATAAATTAACATGCAAATGGGTGCATATATGAATGTACACATGCCTTTCCCTTCATCTATCCATTGCTTTGTTTATTTTGAAATTAATTATTTCTCAGGCATCAATTCACTTTATATTCACTTTCCAATCCGCTAATAATTTGGCAGGTAGTCTAGGGAAATTACCTATTCGTGTACTGCCCTGAACCAGCTCCAACCGGCCCAAATAGACCTACACAATTTAAATGGGATACTTCAAATCACTTGAAGATGACAATATTTTCTCTCGAACTTTAAGTACTATATCCTAGAGGAGCTATATATGTCATATTGCGTTGAAATTTAATTTTTTATTGTTAAGTGTAACAAGGTATTTCCATGGGAAAAAAGTTTATATAAGGGTGAGGCTCTAAACAATAAAATTAAGGCGCACTTAAGAAATTTATTAGAAAAGGTTGTTACAATGCATGAAACCCCTCAATTTGATCATCTCAACCTCAAAGTATATGGACCTCAGAAACGTTTTCAAGTATTAAAAATAGTGCATTTTGTAATGTATTATCTATACCGTCAATTATCAAGATTTTCTACTGTTCATAGATCTCCTCGATCTAAAATATTTTTTAACTTTAAATTTTATTATTAGAGATGAAAATACATTTTCAGACCATCATATATATTTTTAATATTAAAAAATATATTTTGACACTATTTAAAGGTACACATTGTTTTGATTGTTTATGGCCTCGATCTTGTACAAACCACACCCTTTCCATTGGTTGAATAATATGGATTATGAATTACCCAAAGATCAACTAGGTAGGATTTCACATAACTATGAGTTCTATGGAGCGTTGAGAAATTGACACCCAAGATCATCCAATGTGATTTACGAGGTCCGAATAAGGCAATTCCCGATTCATATTTGTGCATGGAGACAAAATAGAAGAGGAGGAATTTCAAATTTGAATTGGACCATTTAATAGAGTTTTGGATGAGATGGTATTTAGGGATCACTTGGGGGACAGTCTGTTCTATGATGCATTGCTGTAAAGTTAGGTTGTTCAGCATTTGAAACATCGGTTAAGGCTTTGGCTCTTGTTTAGAATCGGTTGGATGTTGCAAGCATCGGGCCGACCCCTTACATCAACCACATTTTAAACGAAAACTTACTATTAGGAGGAAATTCCGACCTTAAATATGGCCTAATACCTTAATATGAGGGTACTCCGATGTTTCTAACATCGGACAACCCAACTTTAGGGCAGTCTAATATTTCGGATATTGGAGTGACCCCTAAACGATGTCACAACCCTACAATGGAATAAAAAAAAAAAAGTGGTTTGATATAGCTAACATCATATTGGGAGCATAATAAAAAAAAATAGAAAACTAGGAGAGAATAGGACATCCGCATAAATTTTAGGAAAAATTGGATCATCATGATGTATGAAATGTTTTTTTATAAGGATTATATACAATAAGACCATTTACCTTTGGTACAAGATACTCACAATTAATTACAACCATCCAATGTAAATTTTGATGGTTTGAGTGTATCACAAAGTTCCAATTTTTTTTTTTTTTTTATTTGAAGTTTCAACTTGGTCAATAAAATAAATGCATCCACCCATTTTCAAATCCAAATGTTTAAGATTAATTGTGACCACCTTATACCAAAAACAAATAATATCATTTTGTACGTTTCCTATGATATTCTCCTAAATTCTCTTTTTTCTATTTATTTATTTGTGAATTTGGCAATTTCATATGTAATCTTCGCATCATGGGCTGTAGTTATCTGAAGCATCTAATTTGAAATTAACAATATTCCATAATCGTCACCTTCATTTGAAAAGTGTAAGGCCAACTAATATCGCTCCTTCGCATTCATAGTGACTGTGACTTGCTCCTCCATTTTCTGTCACGGAATATACGTAAGCAATGATGTCAACACCTCTCTCTCTCTCTAGAATAATGTCACTCTCCTGCACATTCCATACAATAAAAAGACGACCCTCTCTCTCCTCCATACAAAAGACCCTACCTCTTCCTCTCTCCTGCTTAACCTATAAGCTTCTCCCCTCTCTCTCTCATCCATATATACCTAGGGGTGGCAAAGGGCTCCGTTGCCCGGCTCAGCTTAGTCGACCTGGCCTTAAGAAATTAGAGTCTTACTGCAAAATGTGGCTTGAGGTCCAAGCGGGGCAGGGCTTGGGCTAAGGCCTCTTTAGTCCAGTCTGAACTGGGTCTAGACCAAATCTCAGACAAACAAGGTGCGTCTTGGGCCAATAGCCTCTTTGGTCCGGCCTGTGTTGGGCCTATGCCCGATCTCAAGTGATCAGAGCAGGTCTAGGGCCAAGGTTGGCCCGGCCAAGCAATCTATGCGACCAGCTCTCATATTATATAGCAATAAATATATTTTTTAAGAACACTTTTAACTTTTAGTGAATCTATAATTTTTAACATGGAGATCACAAATGAATGTAAAAAAAAATTAAAAATAAAAATAAAAAACTAAAAATAATAATTATATTTAAAAATATTGGCACTATTAATTATATTTGTTTTTAAATGGTCATCCTATTTGCATCCATCTTTAATATGATTGCTTTATACCTTTGGACCGCATAATCTAGAAATGCTGTCCGCATGAAATAATTTTCCCAAGTTCCCTAGTACAATATTATACTATTTTTAACAAAAGTGACGCAATCATCATATTGATTTAGTTATGCACGTAATTGTTTAAAGTGGTTGTGGTTATATTGAAGATGACAAGAAGACGAGGACGCCTAACCGTTGTTTTAGGGCCCATTAGCGGTTCCTACTTAAGCGTGCTTCATGAACAGTGGCTTTAGGATGGCTAACTTATTCTATACTCTAGGGTTTTAAAAAGCTCGTATCAGACCATGAATAGCCAAAGGGAATTATTTTGATTCAACTTATCTGAATCAAACAATTGTGATGATCATCATTGTCATCAGAGCTTTTTTTTATTAACTTTTCAAAAATCTTGAACATACTATTTAAAAATAAAATGTGATTAAAACTTATGTTTATGGGGCTCCTTTGAATCAGATCGCCTATCCACTCTAGGTGATCTTGGTTCAGCTCAGTGATTAAACCCTTGTAGTAATATATTTAATGTAAAATTTTAGATCTATTTAGTGTCAAGAGCCACTAATTTTAGGGAGATTTACAGAAAAATCCTATTTTATTTTGAAAAAAGTAGCTCTATATATTTCATATTTTACACTCAAGTCCATTTTTCAAGTGCGTTATTTTAATTTTATCTTGATATACATAAGATTAAACTCAAATTTCGTATGTCCAAAGTTGTCATCATCCACCTCTAAAAAATATTTAAAAAATAATAATATTTTTAACTAAGTATTGTAGTAGTATTTGGTTATTTATTGCTTTTGAATAATTTTTAAAATACTTTCATATATGTATGATGGATAGACACACCAAATTTGAGCTTGATACTCTATGTATAGAGGAGTTGTTAATTTAGAATTGCTTAGGGGGTTCAAGGAAGAAAGGATGTATCAAGATTGCTTTTGAAATATGAGTTGGTTTCGAACGGGTATAGCATGCTCCTACCGGAGCACCATACTGTAGGCTGGCGACAGAGCTATTTATATCTTCTTCTTCTTCTTTTTTCCCTTTTTTCCTTTTTTTTTTTTATGCCTGAAATTTTAGGATCTAGGTAACAATCACTAGACGATTATACAATTATTTCTAAAATAAAAGAAATGGATTTCAATTTCTTAAACGCTTAGAATCTATTTGTCCAAAAATTGACGATCTATAGTCAATGTTGGAAGTTAAAACTCTATTGTTTTCTTGCATGTAGATAGTGCATTTTGTTTATTGGACCCGGTTAGCGTGCGGA
>NW_006497083.1:3327427-3342938 GCF_000471905.2 Amborella trichopoda
ACCGTCAATTTTCAAAATTTTCAAGGTTATATAGATATATCCGATCTATACTAAAAGCTTTGAACTTTATAAATAAAGATGAAAATATATTTTAAGGCAATCACAACGATTTTTAGTATTGAAACCACATTTCTAGACACTATTTGAAGATAGGCTCTAATTTGATTGTTTACAACCTAGGATCTATACAAACCGCACCCTTAATAGAATATCCTGGTTATTTTGTTGGGGTGCCCTTGTATTAAAGGCCATGAAAAGCCATCGTCGCATGTGGGGTACCCTGCAGATGTAGAGAGAGAAAATGCACTTTGGGTCTCGAGAGATAGGAGCTGCATTAGGGATGTTTGACAGAGAGACTGTGTTTTAGGGCTGTCACAAGATGTTGCCCTTTTAGAACTTAAAAGATGCAGAAATGGCAAAGGGGCATCCTCTCTCCCAGACTGAGTTTTTGTGGTTTCAGTACTCTACAAAAATGCTTGATTACCTTCCCTATTTCCACAACATTCTCTTCCTCTGCATAATATATAATTTATATATATGAAAAACAAGCAATCTTTTCTTTTTAAGATTTGCCTAATTGTTTTCTCTAAATTTCTGTACTAAATAATTTAGTTGATAGGTGTAATTATAGATCTTATAAAATTTGAACAGGTCATCTAATAGTAATTTCTATATATTTTATTGTCTTTAAGAAGGTGAAGCAATTGGGACGTGATTCATTGGTTGGTCTATTTCATCTCTCTACGTTACAGGGAGGACCGTCACATGAAATAAAAACATGTCTACTTAAAGTCCTTTGAAAACCAAACTATTCCTAATATAATTGAAAGTACAAAAAAAAGGGAAGAAGATAAAATAGAACAATAATTAACAAAAAGTTAAAATACATAGGTTAATACTTTATTAAAAAAAAGAAAAAAATATTACTACTTATTTGGTAAAGGTAAAAACTAAAAAGATAATTCCTTTTGTATTTTCTTATTTGTATTTTCAATTTTTATTTTTTAAATTAATACTTACTTATAAGTAAATAATATATTTATTAATATAATTAAAACTAATTTTATTTATATTAGTGAATGGTATTGAAAACACAAAAAATAAAAATACAATCATTAGCTGTAACTACAAATTACAGAAGTAAATAATATATTGGAAACTATTTTTAGAAAAACAATTATCACAAAATTCGAGTTATAAATAGAGTTATACTTAAATTTTGAGTAATTTGAAGTTGAATTATCTAATAGATCTTATATGTGAAGAAGGATTCATCAAATTCTCTCTCTCTCTCTCTTTCTGTAGACTCTCTATAATTAAATATGCCTTTTCAAAAATATTCTTTTAAAATTAGAAATTTTATTTTAATAATTAATATTTAATATATGTGCAATGTAGGTTCATATCACTAGTATTGTATAATAGGAATAATAATGAGTTGATACCATATAGAAGTGCATCCAGAGAGATTCATTCTACTAATTAAAAAGAGGAGAGCTGCATGCATACAAGAAGCTACTCGTTTTCTTAAAGATTCCCTCAATAATTTCAATTGTAGCATATAGAAGCTCACAATCATTTTGTGATCCTTGGTGTGCATCACGAGGTCTTCATTCTAATTAGGAGGTTCATAAATACAAAACCTACTCGTGTTCTTAAAGATTCCCTCAATGATTTCATTTGTACTTACTCAATGAAACGGCTCCACTTTTCAAATGAATGAATCTTACCTTTTTATTAAGAATTCTTTCACCTTACTCTTTTTTGTTTTTTGGATTTGTTTCATAATAGTCTTTTTTTCAAATAATTAAGATCGACTACACGAATCCTGATTTGTTATTATGCTGTATTAAATGTTATATCCTCAATGACATTATAAGTCCCCATATCTTTTCAGACTACTTTCAACAGTATCTTTTTAGACCTACCTTATACCTTTTTTCGAACATTCTACTTGACAAACTCACACTTCCTAACAAGTGTTATTCTAGGTATACGCCACATATGCCAGACTACCTAAGCCTACTGCCTCTCATCTTATGACCTATTGGTGCCACTCCTAAATTTTTGAGTTTTTATATGCTATTATAATTTTGGAGGCATCATAACAATAGCATTGTAGTACATTACAGTAAATCATTTTAGTTCGTGATCCTTTTACTTGATATTTTTCCCTATTGCTTTCAAGTGATAGGGAACCACTCATAGGGATGTCGATTATTGCAAAACTATGAATTATACTGATATATTAGGTTACATATTATCAATCCAATGTTAGTATACAAACATAATATCCAAAACTGGATCGGATGGGCCGGTCCACTAACCCATGCCTTGGTTAGTTGGGTTTGATCAATTAAAACTGAAGTTTTGATTTTACTTAGTAGGTCAGAGTGACCGGTTTTGACCTATTTGACTTGATAAATAAAGTTGGGCAATTTATTTAATAAGCTTTATATTTTTGAATTATTATTTTAATATTTGATTTCTTTTTTACATTTGATTCAACAAATTTACCAGCAATTGGACTTCAAGCGTAGCAAAAAAAAAACACTTAGGAGGCAAAAAGAAGATTTTCTACTATTAGTGAATCAAGTAAAGACTTTTCCACCTATAATATATGGTGTTGTACCAATGATTTGGCAGTTACTATCAACTAAACATCTCCCACGTAGGCTTGCAATCATCATACATACATGCATACGTACATATGCATATATGCATCCTGTCCAAACCTAAAGATAACGTTTGCAAAGTAGGCTAATGCATACATGTCCATACATACATAAATATGCACATATGCATACGTTCTATGGTCAAGTACTCGAGAGAAAGATCCTTTAAAAAATGTCTGAGTATTCTTCAAAGGGAGGGCTTTCTATGTGACCCCACCCACATACATATATGGTATTTGTGACCTCTGGTCCCACTGTTAGATTTAAGTAGTGTTAGATTTGAGTAGATAGCTAAGATGGTTTGAGTCACAATGTCAAATGCATTTAACCAATAGCCAGCACTACAAAGTGTGCTAAATATTGCTAAGAATTCTATCAAGGGACAAAACATGGCCATAAAAAACCAGATAATCTCGCTTCTTCCAAACTTTCCACAAGATAACTCTCCTCGGAATTTTGCAAATCACATCCTCAATCTTAGGAAAATAAGGAAGGCCTAGTTGAGTGACTACATATAAAACATTTTGGGTCATGGCAATCCTCCCCCCAACTGTTGAAGGCACCAACTCCAAATACTTGATACGAAGGAACAATGAAGAAAAAGATGAGCAGTAGATTCTCCATCGTACTTGTACATAAGGCATACATTTAGTAAAATCTTACCCTAATTATCTATAGTAAAGACTTTCTCTTGTACCGCCAATCAAATGCAAACCTGAACCTTGTGGATAATAGGCCATTTCCAAATTTGAGAAAATTGAGGCAAATATCAATGCCATATATCATGAAATAGTCATATATACACATATCTCACCGAAAATTGACCATCGCTCTCCAGAGCCCACACTAAATCATCTTGAGCATCTTGCGGGATGTAAACTTCTTCCAACTCCCGCATTAGGCTAGAATATTGATTAAATAGACCATCCATGGAATCTATTATACGGGAAGTTCATATTATACATCACTCAGCTGCCAGAAATTTCCATGACCTCATTGACCTTAGCATTTCGAAGAGCGACCTTACCAAAAAGCTCCAGAAAAGAAACTTTAAGAGGATTATCTCCCACCCATTTATGATACAAAAAAAAACATTATCCCCCTTACCAACATTCCAATGAACATTTATCTCAACCAGCAGTCTACAGATAGATTTCCATAGATAAGGAGAATTAGCACCACCCCTACCTCTACCAATCCACATCCTCTGCCTATCTTTTCCATATTTGGCAATTAAAACTTGACACCTTAATTGCTCCTTTACCTGCAAACTTCTCCATCACCACTTACAAAGTAAAGCCTTATTGAACAGTAGAATCTTTCTAATACCCAATCCACCATCATTCTTAGGGGTTATAGACTCAATCCCATCTCAAACTATGATATGTCATTTTTCCCCCAAAAAAACTCATTGTAGATACCTCATTTTAAATCTGATAAGTTCTATGGTTTTTTGAACCCTTAAGATCTCATTATCCTAGTAGATCTAATTTAATTAATCCAAAATTATCCAATCCTAACTCAACTTTAAGTAGATCCCAACAGCTTTCCAACGGTCCAAGAATCACCTGAATCGGACCTATAGATAAAAAGATATATAAATAACAATTTAATCCCAGTGAGACCTAACTGTCAGGCCCAGACGCGGGCTGATGAGGCAGTCAACACATCTGATGATACAGTAAAAACGTTTTCTTTAATTAGATAAGGCTAAAACTTCAAGATAAATCCAACAAAATTCTGAAAAAACTCCAAACAATTTAGAAAAAATCACCAATTGAATCTTATAAATACCCCCTATCCCTAACCCAAAAAGAGAGAAAAAAAGACCAAAAAAAACCTTAGAAATTCCTGAAATTAGAAAATTTATCAAAAAATACCAAAAATAGAAAAAACACCTAGAAAATTCCTAAAATTTTAGAAAAAATCCATTAGAGAAAATCTTAGAATTCATAGTCAACCTATGGAGATCACAAAACCCTTAGAAAACTAAAAAAATTCTCTTCCAGACCCCAGCAAGACCGGCAGCTTTAGAAAAATCTCTAGATTAAAATCCCTAGAGAAGAAAGAAACCCTAACCTCCTGAAGTCCTAACCCCCTGAAGTCCTAGCCCCCAAGACTGAGAAAACTTAGACCTTGGGCACAAAAACCCTAGATCAAAACTAGAATTAGGGCACAACAACCCTAGATCTAAACCTTTACACCAGAGATCTACTGGTCAACATCAGAATCAGAAAGAAAAAGAGGACCGGTTCTTATAAGGGCGAGCCCTCGAAGGCTCGGGAATCCCGAGCCGTCAAGCCTGGTTTGGTAGTATTTCCTCCTCTCTCTTTCTTCTTCTTTTTACTGTTTTGCTTCTTTTATTTATTTTTTATCTATTAACTTGTCTTAAAAAGCGTATTTTAATGCTCTGGATCATGCTGGCTCTGCCACAGATCTAAAAGTAGATCTACTTGTTTCTAGGCAAATCTGGCCTCATATCTGAATTTGATCTGTCCCACTTTCTTTACCACTTTATTTACATCTTTTAAATTACTTTAATGTGTTAAAATTCGAGAGATCTCCATCGGAAGATCTGTCATATTTTCATCATAAACAGTTTGGTGCCCACCGTGGGGCTATTTCAAGCTTGATCCAAGCTTCAAAATACGATTTTTATTCACTTTTTTCAGTCACAAAAGGTCGCAAAAGTCGGCTGTGACCAGAATCTAGGGTTTCGGTGCCTCTTTTTCTGGGCAACACTCCTAGTGTCGCCCAAATTCAAAGGTCTCAAAAACCTCTGAAACTTTGTGGATCTGTTTTAGGGACTCTTTTGTGACTATACGAAAAACTTTAGACCAAAATAAAATTTAAAAAAATACAAAAAAAATATGTTTTAGTTCAATCTAGGCTTTTTAGTTTTACTTTATTTTAATTTATTTCATCATAAATATTTTTATTTCTTGCTTCTTCCAAGTATAAAGCAATCTTATTTCATCAATATTCAAAAGATAAAAATAAAAAATAATAATTTTTTTGGGCGACACCAGTTGTGTCACCCACCGTGCAAGGGCGACACCAGCCGTGTCACCCACCGTGCAAGGGCGACACCAGCCGTGTCGCCCACCGTGCAAGGGCGACATCAGTAGTGTCGCTTGGGCGACCCACCCGTGTCGCCAAACTACAAGTTTCCCAGAAAATTCCTAGGACCCCACAGGACCTTTCCAGGGACTTTTGGCTCCCTATTGACCAATGTTTTACCTAAAATAAAATTTTTAAAAATATAAAAAAAATATTTTGCTTCAGATAGATATGTTATGTTTTTGCCATTTTAATTTTATTTTAGTGTGTTAATTTTTACTGAAATCATATTTTCTCTGATTTCACCTTGCTTAGTATAACTGTGTTTTATCATAATTAAAAAGATAAAAAACATTTAAAAATATACATTAGGGTTCCAAACCTAGACCCACTCTTAGTCCGAGCTGAGACTCGTGCAACATGTAGTCTAGATCTTACTCTAGGTCCTAGCATAGGTCTAAGCTTAAGAGTTGCTTCTAGAGCTAGACTAGGCTTATCCTAGTTCAAGATCTTAACCAAAATCTATTGAGTCTAGTAAGTCTAGGTTCCAATCTAGTCTTAGACTAGGTCTTAGCTAAGGTTTTTGCCCCTAGTGTCAGGCTTGGTTTGCCCTAAGTTGTTGCGTTTAGCTCTTACCTAAGTCTCGATTTTAGAACCTAGTCAAAAGCAATCACCATGTCAGTCACTCAAGGCGACCATGATGACTGCTCTAAGATCGACTCTAAGCCTAACCTGCCCAAACCTAGGGACTAGTATGTTGTAATCCCTTGGAGTTGTCGACAGACCTTAGGACAATCCATTATCCAACACTCAAGTCTTCAATTAGAGGCAAAGTCCTAACCATCCACTCCAAATCCTGCGATCTGTGTGGCCCGAAAAGCCGGCTCCACCTGAAAAACCTTGAATAGTCAAGGAGTCCGACCAGGTGTCGTCCTACAGGGGATTTGAGGCAACCAAAGTAAAAGTCAAGTGAGAGAAGAAATTCATGCAACATCTAAAGTCAATTCTTGTAACTCGAACTAAGATAACTCTGAGGTGCAACGATTCAAAACTAAGACCCACTTAGGTCTGGGGAATCTAACCTAACCTCGAGCCATCATAATACAACTCATGATGTCCTGAACATTGTACGAAGCAAAGGTGTCAACTCAAACCGACCCTTAGGCGAGATAGGCATCCATGCTGCCCTCAAAAGTCTAGTTGACCTAGGTTAGACTGTTCATGCCCCAGCTTATGGGTCGATCTCAAACCAAGTTAACGGTATAGGTCAACCCTTAGCACAGCCAAGTTAGTTGATTCTTCAATCGGTCCCTCTAGTTCATCCGGTAGAACAAACCGTGCAATTTCTGCAACCGGTGGCGACACCTATGGGTCAGTATGCCCCGCAGACACCAATGTATCAAACCGCCTTGGTGACTGCGGCTCATCAATCTCAGTCCCATGCAGGCCAACATATACCCCAAGTCTCAACTTATCAATCTACACTTGGGAACCCACCGACCGGCGGGCCTGCTCCCATGCCAAATACTCAACAAGAAGACACCTTAAAAGAAATACAAGATATGCTTGTAAGAATGGGTATGCATGAAATTCTACCCCCGAAGGCCTATGTTCATGAGACCCTTGGAGGCGTGGAAGACCTTCCGATAATTCAGAAACAAGTTTCATGGGAAGAGCGATCAAGATACTCACGTCAACGCATATCTCCTCTCCGTTTGAGGTTTGCGAGACAGACATAACCAGCTGAAGGCCATATTTTCACAAACATTAATCGGTGAGACTTTGAATTGGCATCGGAGAACAATGTCCGCCCGACCATACATCACTCCTGACGAAATGTTCAACCTATTTGTCTCTCATTACCGCAGTTCGACACAAAGATGTCTCTCCCTGGGCGAACTCAGTGCAACAAAACAAAACCCAAGAGAATCCTTCAAGGATTTCATCGGTCGATTCCTCGAGGCGGCAATGCGGGTCATAGAATGTCCACTTACAGATCCAGCTAAGATCTCCATAGTCTTAGAGAATGTTGCTCCCTAGTACATGACCTTCTTCAGCCAAGGTCTTATCCCCCACTCTTTTGACTCCATGATCGAGCCGGTGGTGCAACATGAAAGGGCCCGAGGGACACCCCTCAGCACCAAGCCCGACAACAAGCCGATAACAGTTCTCCAAAATAAGAACAAAAACAAGGGGAATGCTTCCGGTTAGGTTAATGAGATCGTCGTTAATGGATAGACTCAAAGTTCAGCTGCTCAACACAACCATCAAAATCAAAATCGAAGGGGTCAGCCTAGCGCCAATGCTCAAAATAATAATCAAAGGCGAGAAGATAATTTCACCGCTCTCAACGACCTATTAAAAAAAGTGTTGGAATTACTCTTGGCTAAGAATATGGTTTATCTGCCGCCACCATCTGAACTGCCATTTCAAGTCACGGATAAGAGCAGGTGGTGAAAATGGCATCAAAATCATACTCATGATACTCAAAACTGCATATATTTGAAACAAATGATTCAAGGGTTAATCAATAGGGGGGATATCACTGTCGCACCTAGAAATCAACTTGTCGAAGAGCCTAATCAAAATAAGGGTATCTTCACAAATCCTCTCCCTAAAAATATGGTCACAACGACCGAAAATGCGAGAGCTCAAGACAACTCGAAAGAGAACGTTGTCATTCACATGATTGAGTGCGGAAATGAAGAAGATGATGACAGTTCATATTGGCTTGTGATCTTCACTTTCAAGAACCTGAAGATCTTTTGAGCCTCCAAATGGGATCGATATGATGAAGATGACACACTAGAGATTGATATGGTCAGGACCAATGAAAAAGTGTCATATTCCAAACAAGGGGCCAACACCCCAAAGCCTCCCATTACTCTTGCTAGGGCTGACCCTATCGACCTTCAGGTTGACGAGGTCGACTCCTTAACCTGAAGAGGTCGAGTGTTCAAACCCATTCAATTGATGGTCGATACTCTCGATGAAAGAATGAAAAATACCTCAAAAACCAAACAAAAGGGGTCGTAGATCACGAGCCGAACAAAGAAATTCAAGGATCTGCAACCACCTACGATCTATCAGCTCATCTCGATAAGATCTAAGCTCAAATCTCCATCTTTGAGCTACTTGCCAATTCACCAGCACATTCAGCCCAGATCGAGAAAGGTCCTTGCCAAGACACATATCCCGAGCAACACACAGCTAGATGAGTTGTACGGAATGATCAACCAGCTGATGGCACCAACACCAATCATATTCACAGACGATGACATCCCAGCCAGCTTCAACCGATTTCATGTCCAACCTCTGCACATCACTGTCTTCATGCAAGGATATGAGATACGAAGAGTGCTTGTTGATAATGGGGCATCCTTAAACATATGCCCTATGAAAACAGTGAAGCAGAAAGTCAAAAGCCAGGATGACTTCAAGCCATGTCAACTAGCTATCGTTGTACACTCCATCAAGGCCTCAAATTTCCAATTAAAAACGGTGTCGCAACTAAAACCCCTGCTTTTCTCAATCCTACTATACATAACAGAAAGCTAGTTGTAGGAGTCGAGCTTGGAGAAATCCCACTCGCTTCCTTCGAGCAAGCCGATTGTGCCACCTTACGCCTAGAGGCTGGCAACCCTTCTCCTCAAATTTTACAAACTTGTGTATCAATGGATGGCATTATCCAATGTCAACATCGATAGGATTTCGGGTCCCTTGAAGCTTGGCACATGCTCTTCTCCCAAGGCTTCCAGCCAAGCCAAGGCTTGGGTACTCAAGGACAAGGCGTAATGGAGGCAATTTCTGAATCATTCAAAGCCAAAACTGAAAACGGAGATCGAAGAGGTCTCGAGTGTTCTCTCACCTTATTGCAAAGCCGGATGAAGCCTTCAAGCTATCTAAGCTTTGTATCTGGAGGCATTCGAAGCCTCGATCCTCTCGATGCCCGTCCTTCAAAATGGCCTAAGGTGATCCTTGAATCCCCAATGGGGAATAACTCTTCTTCCACATCTTAGCACACACAAGAACTGAGAATTGAAGACCTTTTTGCTAACCTGGATTTGAAGGTACACACATTCAGCTCTAACACAGCCAAGCATGCTCATCCACCGATTCAAACCCAAGAATGGAATTGGTCGATCGCTCCCCTATCTCGAGAATTGCTGGAAGCATACCAATGGCTCCTTCAAGTCCCGGTGCCAAAAAACGAATAGGCGCAGGGTAGCCATCTAACCACATTGTGTGTCTAATCCCCAACGTTTCTCTCGTGAGTCCCATAAGGGACACCTCTTGTGTTATTTCAAAACCCGTTGAAAAATCAAAAAATGATAAAAATGATAATAATGAGAAAGAATTTAAAAAAATGGCGAACACTCAAAATAGCCCGATAACGGTGCACAATACTCAAGATGAAGAATTGGACGACTAAGACGAAGATCAAGAGAGCTAAGAGTCTGAAGAAATCTCTCAACCTGAGGAACTCACTTCCCATATTGAGCAATTCAAGAAGAGGTTCGATGGTGACCCAATAACTATCATCGAAGAGGCGATCGACATAAACCTAAGAACTGAGAAGGACCCAAGGTTAACTAAGATTGGAACCTCCCTATGTCTTGAGGAGCGGGAAAATTTGATTTTCTTTCTTAAGGAATATCGCGATGTCTTCGCCTGGCCATACTAAGATATGACAGGGCTAGATCCTACATTGGTGCAATATCACCTAATGTTCAATGAAGGGGCTAAGCCTGTAAGGTAGAAACTCTGACATCAGAAGACCCACCTTGATCTCAAAATTAAAGAAGAAATCGACAAGCTGCTCAAAGCGAAGTTCATTACCCCCGTCGATTACTTAGAATGGTTGGCCAACATAGTGGTCGTACCCAATAAACACAGGAGGATCTGAGTGTGTGTTTACCACAGAGACCTCAACAAGACATGCCCAAATGACAACTTTCCATTAACAAACATGGATGCCTTGGTCGACAACACTGTGGGGTACGAGATGTTGTCATTCATGGACAGCTTCTTAGATTACAACTAGATCTTCATGGCATAAGAAGATCAGACCAAGACTTCGTTCATAATGCAATGGGGAACTTACTGTTACAAAGTCATACCCTTCGACCTAAAAAATACAGGCGCAAGTTATCAGCAGGCAATGACTAGCATCTTCTACAACTTAATGCACACCATCACGAAGACAATGTTGACAACATTCTGATCAAGTTGAAGACTAGGCCGGATCATCTCACCAACCTGATAACCATTTTGAAAGACTCTGGAAACATCAACTGAAACTCATTCCCCATAAATGTGCCTTTGGGGTTGAATCCGACAAATTATTAGGCTTTATAGTAAGCCAAAGAGGCATTGAGGTGGACCCGTCCAAAATACGAGCCATCACTAAAATGCCCTCTCCTTGAAACATCAGAGAAATTCGTGGGATGCAAGGTCGCATACATGCCATAAGGCATTTCATCTCACAACTAGCAGACAAGTGCGCGCCATTTAATAGACCACTCAAGAAAGATACCTCATTCACATGGGATAATGAGTGCCAATAAGCGCTTGATCAAATCAATGAATACCTCAACAAACCTCCCATCCTTAGTCCTCCCAATGTTGCTATACATATCAATGAGAGACAAGACCATGGGGATAATGTTAGGATAATATGATGACCATGGAAAAGAACAAATGATATACTACATCAGCAAGACTATGGTGGACTATGAGACAAGATACACAGATGTGGAGAAGCATTACTTGATGCTTGTGTGGGCCATGTAGAAGTTAAGACATTATATCTTATCTCATTCAGTCAAGCACATCTCAAAAATAGACCCACTCAAGTACCTATTGGAGAGACTAGTCCTGAACGGACATTTGACGAAGTGGAGAATGCTATAGGGCGAGTTCGAGCTCGAATATGTTACTAAAACATCAGTCAAAGGACAAGTCATTGCTGACCACTTAGCTGAACACGCACTGCCAGATAACACTCCCATCAACATGGATCTCCCTGATGAGAACATCTTCACAATTGAGGAATCAATTTAGGAGTTATACTTCGATGGTGCAAGGAATGAATACGGGTCAAGTATAAGAGTTACACTATGCTCACCCGAGAAGATTTTAATGCCAACAGCCATCAGATTGAATTTCCCATATACCAATAACGTTGCTGAATATGAAGCCTTGATAGCCAGGCATGAGAACACCATGGGAATGAAAATCCAAAAAATATGAGTAATTGGTGACTCCTTACTCGTCAAAAACCAAGTTCAAGGGATTTGGAAGGTGAAAAAAGGAAAGCTCAAGAGCTATCAAGAAAAGGTGGATAAGATGATCCTATATTTCAAGAAAATCTCCTTTCAGCATGTATAGGGAAAATAATCAGTTCGTCGATGCCCTTGCGACCCCTGCTTCAATTGTTGATATTCCTCTAGAAATTACCACACTGCCATTCTATATCAGGAACAAACATGATCCTTCCCCACCAAGTTTCTCTCGTGGCTTCAGATGTGCTAGTTAAGGCAAAACCATGGTTCCACAATGTTCTGTCCTTGCTAAAAGATGAGTTATACCTTGAAGGAGCCATCAAAAAGGATAAAGAAGCCCTTCGAAGGTTTTCTTTGGGATTCTTAGTAAGAGGTGATCTCTTATTCAAAAAGTCCTTCGATGGCATCATTCTACGGTGTCTTGATCAGCCAGAAATCGACTAAGTACTGACAGACTTACACAATGAAGGAGGTCATTCTGACGCAACCGCCTTAGCTCAAAAAATCAGGCACCAAGGCTATTACTGGACCACCATGGCTAAAGATTGTTGGAAGTTCCTAAAGAGGTGTCCCAAATGTCAGCTTTATGGAGACCTCATCCATGCACCGTTCGTACCACTCAACTCAACACCGCCTGTATGGCCCTTTGCCATGTGGGGTCTAGATATCATCGGGAATGATCTCACCAAAAGCCTCAAACGACCACCATTTTATATTAACGGCTATAAAATACTTCACCAAATGGGTAGAGGTCGCATCATTTATCAAAATTGAGGGACAAGATGTTGCCCGTTTCATAAAGAACAATATTATATTCAGGTTCGGTGTTCCTGAGTCAATCATTACTGACAATGGATCCAATATCAAAAATGAAAAGGTCTCTAAGGTGTGTAAAAATTTTAGGATAACGTAAAAATTCTTCACACCTTACTACCCTCAAGGAAATGGACCAGCAGAGGCTACAAATAAAGGACTTCTCAAAATTATAGACAGAATAATAGAAATTGACAAAGATTGATACGAAAAACTAAATGACGTCTATGGGCCTACCGGGCAACTGAGAAGACTCCTATTGACATGACCCCGTACTCATTGGTGTATGGTATGGAAGCAGTGTTACCCATTGAAGTTGAAATACCATCTCTCCGAGTGCTTATTTATAAAGATTCAGATGAAGA
The DNA here is from genome assembly GCF_000471905.2 of Amborella trichopoda. Next base: position 3,340,625 of record NW_006497083.1, read on the forward strand.
ACAAAAGATCGAAACACGAATCGCTGCCCTTGTTAATTTGGATGAAAGACGACTACGAGCAACACAAAATATTGTTGCTTACCAACGTAGAATCGAGAGGGTATACCAAAGTAAAGTTGTTCCTCGACAGTTCAGGGAAGGGGACATAATACTCAAGAAAATCTTCCACACTCCTGCAAACCCACACCCTTTAGGCAATTTCAAATCTAATTGGAAGGGGCCATTCGTGATCACCCAAGTGCACGCAGGCAATTCTTACAAGATCAATAATCAGGAGGGGTGCGAGCTCCACGACCCCATCAGTGCGATGTATCTCAAAAAATACTACCTGTAACAGGTTCAAAAGAGTGGTGAAAACCTGAAAAGGCATCCAAAAAAAAAATTGGACATGGTGGAAACCTAAAAGGGAATCACGGGACCAACTCAAAAAGATGCAAGAGCATCATATGAATGGAAAATCGAAGTAACTTCGAAAAATCTTAGAAGAACATCGGGACCTCTTGAAGGTGGAAGCTCAATAAGAATCCAGAAAACTCTTCATGGACCCGCGAAGCATAGGATGAAAGCTCCAAAGGTAAAAAGATAACTTCGAGACTTTTGAGTTTTCACGATCTCACAAGGAACATCTTTCATCATCTTTAGGTAAAATATAATAAAGAAAATGACCATCAAAGGGGCCAGAGGTGGCAAAACTGTAAGGCCCGTCCCTTTTAAAAAGCGCTTTTTCAATATGATTGTTGAAACCCTCCATTTTCAAAACCCTTTTAGAAAGGACTTCCTCCATCACCACATGAGGTTAAACTGTTAATCGATCTGGCCTCGTTCTCGAAGCCAACTTTCTACTCCTGTTCTGAAGGCTTGAAACTAGTCAAGCACTCCATAATTATATGAGTATAACTACCAACTACCACATATTGAAGATGGGTGAACCTCGCCAATGATGATATTGGCTAGTCTGGGAGTGTTTTTCTCTCGATTAGATCCCCTGAGGAGAAATGAAGCAAGCTCATCCTTGTGTGTGCATACGATGTCCCAAAGTCCAATTCAAAAAATGTCAAACTCGTGCAATGTAAAAGAGCCGAGACATAATAGACATCAGACTCGTGCGACGTTAAAGAGCTGAGACAGGATAAACGTCAAACTCTTGTGACATAAAAGACTCGAGACAAGATAAGCGTCAAACTCGTGCGACGTTAAAGAGTCAAGACAGGATAAACGTCAAACTCGTGCGACGTTAAAGAGCTGAGACAGGAAAAAACGTCGAACTTGTGCTACGTTAAAGAACCGAGACAACAAAAATGTCAAAGTCATGCGATGTTAAAGCGCTGAAACAGGAACGAAGTCAAACTCGTGCGACGTAAAAGAGCCAAGGCAAATATCATCTACCCCCGTATGAAGTGAAACGTCAGGTGTATTCGGGGCACAACCACCTTGTTTCAATGGAAAGACATCAAAATTGTGCGATGTAAAAGAGCAGAGGCAGGTACCATCTATCCCCGTATTATGTGAAAGGTCGGGGTATTCAGGACACAACCACCATGTTTAATGGAAAGACGTCAAACTCGTGCTACATAAAAGAGCCGGGACAGGTACCTTCTATCCCCGTATGATGTGAAAGGTCGAGTGTATCTAGGGCACAACCACCCTGTTTTAATGGAAAGATGTTAAACTCGTGCGACGTAAAAGAGCCAAGGCAACTATCGTCTATCCCCGTATGAAGTGAAAGGTTGTGTGTATCCAGGGCACAACCACCCTATTCGATGGAAAAACATCAAACTCGTGCAACGTAAAAGATTCGAGGCAGATATCATTCAGCCCTGTATGACGCAAAAGTTCGGGTGTATCCAGGGCATAACCACCCTGTTTGATGGATTCCATCTATCCCCGTATTGATGGTCCATCGCTACATGACGCTAAACTACTTAGAGGGCTTTATGGTTGTAGAATTTAAAACTGCTAACCAACCTTGCTTTTCGAAATATCATTCTCTTTTCAAAATTTTAACTATATGTCTTGTGTTTTCCAAAACTTTAATTTCTTTGTTAAAATCGTAACTTTTCCTTACTATGGGTTCTATTTCAAATCCCCCCCTGCATTCAAAAATTCTAAAAAATTCTTAAAAAAATGAAGAAGCTTTGACACCCTTATATGATATTACCGCGTTGCCGCAATTAACGCGTTGCTACCTCATCTCTCACTTCGGATTTGGCCAGACAAGTCTCTTCTTATATAAATCATTTTTCTATAGACAGCCTTAAGAAACCCTAAGAAGGTCAAAGAAAATGTCAAGGTTAAAAATTCAAATTACAAAAAC
>NW_006497083.1:3382388-3408137 GCF_000471905.2 Amborella trichopoda
GGATGATTTCAGAAAAGCCTAAGTTTATGAATATGGTTTTGAGAAAACCACATAGTCTTGCAAGGTCCATTAAGTCTTTATAAAAATTATTTTATATTGTCATACTATTATATAATATATATATATATATATATATATACCAAGTCAATTTTTTTTTATTAAAAAGGAAAACATTGTGTTTTGAATGTATTTATAAAAGTGGGAAAAAAACTATCATGCACTGTTTTTTTTAAATACCTATATGCCTTGACCCACGTTTGTAATTATTTAGAATCCTCGATTACTTAAGACTTTGAACCATCGGGAATGTTGTAGAAATGTCATCACACTAGGCCTCCTTGACACATGTTGTGCTGATTAGATAACTTGGTCTGTATGAATTTACTATCAAGATGTCTATTGTGGTTCATAAAGGTTTTTACATATTGTGAAACCAATGGGTATTGAATTACATATTGCATGGGACTTAATGTGCTACCTCATGATATATGCATAAGAATGCTGAGAATGTATATGTTGTATATGCAATAATTGAGTGGGAGCTGCTACAGTCCCACATTTTTTTAGCTGCTTGGATATTCAGATATACAGGTGCAAGCTATCTCACGGATCCAGATGATGCGAAGTCTGCATCTGGATATGTGTTCATGCTTAGAGGGGGTGCAATTTCTTGGAAATCAAAGAAACATGATGTGACGAAATTGTCCACCATGGAGGCAGAGTACGTGGTATGTTGTTTGGTGAATGAGGAGGCTGTATAGATTAAGAAATTTCTTAATCGACTTGACTTTCACCTCGTGTGTTGTGAGGCAGTAATAATTTTCTGTGACAACATGGTGGTGATATGCGTGTCAAAAGGAGCCACGATTTCATAAGAACTTCAAGTGTATAAAACCATGTTTTTATCACTTGAGGAATGATGTGAGATTGAGAAAGATCGAGATCCAGATAAACTAAATATTCCAGTGCGAGCACCTGCTAGTATTTGACATGCTAGATGGAACAACAGACTATAATGTTGTTCACCTATGGAACCAAAATATGTGGTGCCGGTTGTGTGGCTACAAAAGGGAGCAGCTTATTTGAAGAACTATTTTGAGCCCTTGAACATACGACCACATGCGATGACGGTACGTGATAGTTTTTTACAATAACAGGTCCATGATTCACAATGCAATGTGAAAGATGAGCTAGGACCACTTTTGGGATGAGATCCGAGTAGTAAAGAGAAAAAGGTGTTGCCTTTATAAATCTTTTTGTGAAAGGATTGATGACAAAAGTCATAATTAATATATTGAGAGAATAAGTAAAAATGCTTGAGAGAATATGGGAATGAAAGAAAGTGAGAAAGAGAGAATGTAAGGCCTTCAAAGGCCAAGTGGGATATGTTGAGTTTATGTAGCCTTTAAAAACCTTATGAGTGCTTGTAAAATGAAATAATATAGTGGAACGTGAACTCAGTGGGAGTGTGGTCCCTCGTGGACCATACTAAGCAAACGATGTTTGCTGATACCGGACTGTGCTTGACGATCTAGGCTAGTCGGTTGGAAAACCCAAGGTATCTGAGCATATAGAATAACCGAGAAGGGTATGGGTTATCCCTTGATGAGGTCGGAGCTTATGCCTAGATGAATGAGCCGATGGACTGTGTGACCCTTGTGTGTGATGGTGTGCCTACAGATAAAGGGGCCAAAACTTCATCAATGGTCCATCACATGGCATGCATATCAATAAATCGTTTGGGAAAGCCAGATATCCACTTTTTAGAGTAAAGTGTATGTATATGCGAGATATACCCCTATGCATCATAGCACTGTGGTTGTATAAGGTCTTGGTGACCTTGACTCGTCTCAAGGGGAGGACCTAAAATCTATAGACTAGGATTTGTGACCCATTGGTTCATCTACCAAACTTTGGTGACCCACTAATGAGCCCTTGCTTGGACTGTTGGTTATGGGAAATACTAGGTCGGTATGATAAAACAAGTGTGGTCCGTAGTCCACATTTGAAGGTGAAGTGCCCCATGATTGTTGATTCAATTCCTAAACCATGTGGATCTATTTCCCATCATATTAATTTAATTATGTTTGTCTTATGATAGAAAATGTTTAAAATTATTATTTGATTTTTTATGAGTTATTTGATATTTTATTTATAATTTTTGGACTTATAAAAATAAAATTATTGATTCTACAAAAGTATAAAATTCAAATAATATTTTAGAAATTTATTTGTTAAGTATCATGGGGGCTCATAGTGCACATGGGCCCACCTTGTACTATGTGGGTGGGGCCCACACGTGCCACACATGGGTGGCGCGCTCTTACCTCTTGGTTGTTTGCTTTGTTGTCAAGTTATTTAAATTTAGGAAAGGTATCTTGTGGCATGTGATCTAATATTAGATTGATAACTTATTATCCTAAATTTTGAAAGCATATCTTGACTTGACATATCTTTGAATAATATGAGAAAGAATATGTTATTTTATGGAATGAATAATATTTAAATAAGATTCAATTTATTTAAATATATTGATGAGAAAATAGTTTAAAGAAAGGGGGGTAATTGTCCAGGCACCTTCCATAATGTTGATGGCCCATCTATGAAATGGATGGCTCAGATCTCTCACCCCACAAGTCACATTGATTTACGGTCCATATTCAATCTCAAGAAAGAAGCAAACTATGAGAAATCCTAAAAAACCTTAAACCTAATTTTTCTCTATAAATGGGGGTGCACCTTCTCCATATTCTCCACACTTTTCTCTCTTCCACAACTCTCAATCTTTTCTCTCCTATAGGGGCACGCCTCACTCTCTCTCCTCTGGGTCTCTGTCTCTCCAACTTTCTCTCTTTAACCCTCTCTCTCTTAAGCCTCTAGAGGGGCACGACCCAATCTTAGGTTTCCCACTTTCTCTTTCATGCTTTAAAAATACTAAGGGTTGGGAAATTAGGGGCAAGCCAAAAAAATTTTGAGGGTTAGAGTTTGTAGAGATTTAAAGGTGAATAATCAGTTTTACCGAAATTTGCTTTCCCGATTCGAGATCGAATCTAAACCGTTGATCTGCACAATTGGATGTTGGTGACTCGATGTGGGGTGTAATAAGTCAGGTTGATGTAATCTCCAACATTTTTTTTTTTCCTGTTATATTTAATTATATTGGTTTTATATTCCCAAGCATAAGAATTGTGGATATTTTCTTTGTTTAAAGAAAATTGGTTTAATGACATCAAGGTTTTAAGATATTGAATTTGTTATTTTTATTTTCTTTGAAGCAAGAATTATTGTAATAAGACTACTTGTAAGTGATCTTTGTCAAAAAAAAAAAAAACAGATAAAAAAGAAAAATAAAAAAATATATTCCCCAACAAGATAGCATTAGTCTTTCTTTCATAATGTTCCGTGCAACGCATGGGTTGTTTACTAGTATAGCATTATGTGTGTTGTTAAGTAAAAATGAGGTCTCTCTTATACAAAAACAAATCAGACATCGTTTCACTTCTCTAGTTTTACTTTTAAGGGGAGAGAGATAGAGCAGTTTCAAGTAAAGACAAAGATATGGAATCAACAGAGTCTGAACCAGAAACTCATAATTTCATCCTATGCATATCTTCCATTCATGTTCATGATTATAAAGCAAGAGGTAATGTGATGATAAAAAAATTACGTGAAGAGAGCAAAAGTAAAAGAGAAAAGGAATGAAATCAAGATGGTCAATCTTACAAAATCTAAAATTGAATATATATATATATATATATATATATTGATCGGTAACATAAGAGTGCTCATATAACATATTAAAAATAAGTATATGCCAAAGGCCAAATATTGCAAATTATATAATGTTCGAAAACAAACTTATAGATCATTCCATCGAGTTTTACCAAGATGTAAATCGACATGCTGAAAGTCCTCAAATTCTTGGACAAATGAGCATCCTTGCCCCTCGCTTCATATACACCAATGTTAAATTCATTTTGCCTTATTCAAAGAGGCCGAAGTCTTCGGTTGCTCACTTTGAAGCGAAGAACAAACCAAGTGCTTCGGCTGGAGTCAGTCTCTTCGACCAGAGTCGGGTCGACTCGGCCAAAGAACGAAGATTTGGCCGAAGAAAATGAGGGTAAACATGATGTTATAGAATGTTTTCAAGTGCATTAAAAACACTCGGAAGTATATTATATAATATTTTCAGGAGTAAACATGTTATTTTAAAAAATTAAAAGTTTAAACTTAAAATTTGAAAGTTAAAGTTACTAATATTTTACCTATTTACCATCGTTTCACCAGTTCACCCTCCAAAGCTTCAAGCGTTTGTCCTCCATCCCTTCCCCTTCTCATCAATCTTATAACTATCTCTCTCTCTTCCTTCCTCCCAACAATGTGCGATTGTGCCTTAATTTTAGGAGTCTCTCTCTCCCCTTCCAAACTCTATGAGTGTACCGTATTTTGGGCTTCCCAGACTATGCCCTAATTTTGGGACTTCTCTCTCTCATCCCCCTCTCAACACTGTGCGGCTATTCCCTAATTTTGCGCTTACCACACCGTGCTGTAATTTTGGGATTCTCTATAAAGTATGTTTTCTTTTTTTTCATCACTGAAAAGATTTCACGACTAAAAACTCTCTCTCTCTCTCTCTCTACATTGTGCCCCAATATTGGGCTTTCCCACAATGTGCCCTAACTTTGGGTCATGACGAAGAAATAACAATTTTTTTTTCATATCCTTTGCCACTATTGAATTTATTAACATTCTTTTTATCTATATATATATATATATATATATATATATATTGTAACCATATTTAATATTTTTCTGTGTGTTTTAGTTAAAAGTTGAAATTGTTAAATGCTACCATTTTATGAAGAAAAAAGAAAAATATGTTGTAAATGGTGATGAATATTTTCTTGTAATTTTTTACGAAAATAAATAGAATGTGATATTTTAAATGGTGAAAAATAGGAATGTGAAGTAAAACTATAAAACTGCCAATAACATGTGTGCATTTTTATATTTAGTTTGCATATCCCTTCTTGATTTCATAATCTAATTCCAAAGTGGTCTTGATATATATGTGTCCTGAATTATTTTTTTCTAGTTGTGCGTGAACTTTGGATCTTGATCAATCTCATTAGTAGCAATAACATGATGCAAATCCTCGAACCCTGCATGGGAATATGCAAAGGCAGTTCGTGGGGGTTGAAACCAAAGCATATGTACTTTTTGTGGTAGATATTAAAGGGTCCGACATATTTCGGTTAAAAAGCATCTTATCGAAGTGTGAGGTAATATTGTGCCTTGCAAGGAAGTTACAACAAATATTAAATGGTGAATGCAACAGGCTTTGGATGAAATTAATTCCCCAAAATATAAGAAGCAAAGAGTTAATGATGTCATTAGGTAATCCTTACAAACCCCAAACAATTATAGAAGGTGAAGAACGATGATGAGGAATATGAAGGGATTAAAATGACATATGCTTCTGTACGAAGTAATACAATTCGAGGGAGAGGAAATAAGAGATGTGGTGGTAGAGGCAATGGTATTGGAAAAGAATGAATGAGAGGTTATTTTGCCTCTAGATCCACACTTAGGGCATAAACAAGCATAGAAAGTTTTTTGCTTCTAAAGATGAGCAAGTAGACATGATCGCAACTCGATTTATGTATGACACTGCGATGTCATTTAATGCAGCAAATTCACACTACTTCTAACCAATAACTGATGCAGTAGCTGCCCTTGGTCCTAGTTACAAAATGCTAAGTTATCATGACTTAAGGTGCAACCTTTTGCATAAGAATGTCAACGAGGTCAATGGATTTTTGATGAATGTAGTAGTCATGGAAAACATCAAGATGTTCTATTATGGCAGATGGGTAGGTAGATATAATAAACCCAAATTTGATTAATTTTTAGTTTATTATCTTAAGGGTACAATGTTTATCAAGTTTGTGGATGCTTCCAATGTATAAAAAATTGTTAAGCTTCTTTTAAGCTTGTTTGATGATATTGTCAAAATAGTTGGTCATCAATATGTGGTTCAATTCATAATGGATAATGCAATAAATTATGGGGAAGTTGGACTAGTGTTGACTGAGAAATACAAAACCATGTATTAGACGACATATGCTTCTCATTGTGTGGATTTGATTTTAGAGGATAAAGGAGAACCAAATAAATATCCAAAAAAGATTTTCAATTTCAGGATATTCCAAAGGTCATAAAGTTAGCAAGAAAGGTTATAAAGTATATCTATAATTATAAATTGGTTTTGAGCATGATGCGGTGATATTGTGGAGTTGGTTCACCCAACTATTACATGCTTTCCCACCAACTTAATTTCTTTAAAAGGCCTAGTGAAAGCCAAGATTCCACATAGGAAAATGTTTATTTTTGAGAAATGGTGAAATCGCAACATGAAAAAATGAGGCCAAGAATGAGGTCTCAGATAAAGTTTTTGATTCTTTCTTTTGAAAGCATTGAGCTTGTGGTACATATAATTGGGCCACTAGTAACAGTTTTATACCTATCTGATAGTGAAGAGATGCTTGCAATGGATAGGGCTAGAATTGAGATACAATCGAGGCTTATAAAAAAGAAATCTCTATATGAGCCTTACCTTAAAATTATTGATGATAGGTGGCAATCTTAACTTTGTAGGCCCCTTATATGCAACGGGCTTCTATCTCAACCCAAATTATTTTTTTCAAGCATCTCCCTCTAAGCAATCAGATGTGAGAACATGATTGCTTGCAAGGCTTGTCCATGATGAACGTGTTCAAGACAAAATCAATACGCAGTGTGAAGTGTATTATATGACAAGTAATGAATTTTGGTTTGCCGATGGCAATACATGCCATTCCACAATAAGTCCAAGGAAAATTCCATTCTTGGTTTCATTCTAGTGATCTATTTATCTTCGTTGTTTTTTTTCAGCATACAACTTAATGCTTTATAGATTTCGTATTTATAGATGTTAACTGTAGATTTCGTATTTATGAATTTTTGCAGTTTCATAATGGTCTCCTTTAGCAACCAATGTCGTGAGTTACAATGCTTTGTAATTAAAATGTTTAGCCAAATTTCTAACGCTACCAGTTGTGTCAGAAGAATTGAAGTGTTTTTTAGCAAATCCACATAAAATAGAGGAATAAACTATAACATAAGCTATTAAGTGATAAAGTCCTTGTCCAATACAATTTGACACTATAAGATAACGAATTTGTACACTTCATGTTTTATGATTATTTTTGCATTCAACTCAATTACGAATTTATAAAATATGGTGATACATTTTACAAATTATTTAAATTTGTAAATTAAATCTATATAATATTGGCAACTTAAGAGGAAGAGGGGCCCGACATACCACTAACAAGTGGATCGTGGAGTTTCCAGATGACTGTAAAGGAGACGACTTGCGATTGGCCGAAGTCAAGCTGCCAAGGGAAGAGGAGGGGAAATATGTTCCCCATGTTAATGAGGGAGCATACAATGCTGGTGTTGGTTATTGTAATATTGGTGTTGATTACAATGATAGTGCTTTTGGTTGGTTATTGTAATATTGGTGTTGATTACAATGATAGTGCTTTTGGATCCCAATGACAAACTAGGATTTAATACTTTCTCTTCTTTTTTTTGGGTTTTTGGTTGTGCTTGTTTCGACTAGATACGGAGTTATGGACCTCATGAACTTTAATTTTTTATATCATTTCTTTTTTGTTTATATACTATACATGATGCATGAGTGCTTTTGTGATCTCTATGGTTGTAGATTTATTCACATATGTTTTTGTATTTGCAATTTTTCATTTGGTGTAAAAAAAAATAGGATAAGTATTTATATATTTATCATTTCATGTTTATTTGGAATGCAAAATGATGATTGTCGATGCTATAACTTCGTTCTTTGTGATTATGGTTAGTCAATGTTGATGGTTTGAATATAGATGTAGTAACTAATTTCTTAATTTTTTATTATTTTAATAACTTTATAAAATTATAAAAAAAATAATAAACAAATTTATTTATTATTTAATTCCTTATTTTTTTTATAAAATTATAAAAAGTGCTTTTATTTATTTTTTTAAAAAAACTCAAAGTCCTCCCCCGGATGAGCTAAAATACCGAATAGTTTCATTTTTCAGATCAAATTGAAGCAGGCTCCAAAGAGATTCTAATAGCATTGATATGTACATCCAATAATTCAAAATTGAATGAATTAAAAGTCATAGATAATTGAACATACTGTGATGTCATGGTGGTAGCACCACTTGCGTATCAGCCACCGGTCTAGGTTTCCATTTCCACTGACGCATTCGAAAACCACTAATTATTTCTTAAATCATGTTTGGGCCTGTATTCCCCACTGATCTACTCAAAAAAAGAGCATAATAAGCAAAATAAGTTGGAATGGTTTTAGAAAAAGTGAATAAACTCGAAAATAGGAAAACAATTTATGAAGGAATTGAAAGAAGGTGAATAAACATAACATGAGACATTAGAAGCTAGAAATAATAAACCCATAGGATGATTCATACCCAAACAAATAATGTTTTTTTTTTCCTTTCATTCTTTTTGTTTATTTTTGGTATGGACTCAATGTGCAGTCAAGTAAACATTGTTAACCATTCATGATAAACAATATTGTCAACCATTCATAGTACTAAATAATAGGTGCTTCAATGATACAAATACTACCACTTAGCATCAATTATTTAATAAGAAGACATGCAACCATAATGACGGTATATTTTAAGGGATTGTATATAATGAGATCACTTCAAGGACAGAAACCTAGCCTTCCAACCATCCAATTTAATTTGAGGCCTTTGAATGAGAGGATCCCAAAGAGAACGAGGAGTCCTTCCATCAACACGGGGCAATATCAAATACTTTGTGACAACGATTCCACCTCACAACTCAGCCATCAGGCCCAGATGCAAACCTCCACGGGTAGGCAGTTAATCCCAATAATTATGGATTTCTCCATATTAATTCGAGACCCCGAAACCAGCTCGTAAAGCTTAAAAAAAAGCCAAAAATTATGAACATTCTCCTATATCACATCCATAAGAATCAGCGTGTCATCCGCATACTGTAAATTACTGAACATTATACCATTGGGCCAAGCATGAAGACCCTTAATCATCCCCAATTCAACCAAACCTTACAACATTTTATTAAAAGCTTCAGCTACCAATGTAACCGAAAACGGGATTGGGGGCAAGACCAACCTCATTAAAACCACTCTTTCTAATCTTGGATATTTATTACCTTTCTCTCTTTCAGGCTCCAAGTCATAACAATCCATACAATAGCAAAAATGAGGGGCAGGGAGATACCAATCCGCAATAGGGGAGGGAGGGGCTGGAAGTACCAATCAGAAAAAATGATAACAAGTGGTACCGAGCCATACAATAGCAAAAATGAGTAACAAGTGTATCACATACATTTTGAGAAAACACATATAACCAAGCGTTTTAAGTGGACGGTGGATATGTTGGGAAATATAATATTGGACAGTACAAGTGCATGCTCTCATTTATGAGAAAACAAATACATAACCTAGCATTTTAAGACGATGGCAGATACATTGGCAGTACCATAAATATAGAGAAATTTATCAAACCACAACTAGAAAATGAAGAAATTTAAGGAAGTATATAAAGAGACCATTTATTTTTAGTATAATGAGGTGATACACACTCTTTTTTATCAAGATTTCAAATTGGGTGGTTATAAGAGCGTCATTGAATAGACTCAAAACTCTTTTAAATAAGGGTGCAGTTTATATAGAGCCGAGGCTCTAAACAATCAAAATAAATCACACTTTCAAATAGTGTCGAGAAATGTGATTTCAATATTAGAAATCTTTGTGACAGCCTTAAAATATATTTTTATATTTAATTATAAAATTTAAATCTTAAAAAATAGTGTAGATCGAGCAAATCTATGAAAACTTGAAAATTGATGATAAAAAAATATGTTACAAGATGCACTATTTTCAAAACTTGAAATCCATTTTTTTCTCATGTCCATGTATCTTGATGCTGAGATGATCAATTTAAGGATATTTGAGCATCAAAACAACCTCCTCTAATAAAAAGTTTTAGGTGGGATCTTATTTGATTGTTTAGAGCCTGGGCTCTATATAATCTTTTTCCTTTAAATAATTCAAAAAACTCTTAAAAAAAAGTTATAACAAACCAAAATTTGTCGGAATCTCTCTCTCTCTCTCAATACAATCGTTATTTTGACCCCAATTTATGTCTCGATCTATCTCTAAAACTTCCTTGCTTTAACACTAAGCATATTTAGTTTCTCTTTGGAAAAATTTCCACCTCAAGCATTTGTTTAGTTCCATTTTATCTCTAAAACTCCTTATCTAATATATCTATTTGCTCTAATGCTATAATTTGAACTTTTTAATCTATAGAATCATTTCTGTGAGCCTTGAATATTTCTTTTTATAACAGGTCAATTTCTCAAACATACCTAATCACATAATGTGTGTAGGCTTCCATTTTTTTCCTAACAAAAACTAAAAGCTTACATCAAAATTTCCGCTAAGAACTTCAAGGGCTTCTTGGGTGGAATTCAGAAGCTTTGCAACTAAAAATGTAATAAAAAACTTATGTAGTTATAAAGACTAATATGTGCCTTATGTTTGAGAGAAGGAAAAAGTTTATATAAGGTTGCAATTTTAAAATGTAGAATTAAAGATGCAACTAAAAAATCTATCAGAAAAGTTTGTTTTAATGTTGAAAAACCTTCTAATTGATAATCATGACATCGAGATGTATAACTATGAAAAGAAAAAAAGATTTTGAGTCCCGGAATTAGCACATCTTGTAACACATTATGTAGACCATTTTAACTATTTTTTAACCATTTTTGGAGTTTAAGATTTTATAATTAGATATGAAAATAGATTTTTAGATAATCCTAAGAATTTTTTACATCAAACTTATATGTTATGATAAAATTTGGTGGTACGCCTTAATTGGATTGTTGAAAGTTGCAACCTTATAGAAACCACATCCTTGAGAGAAAGCTTTAGAGAGATATGGATAGTAACATGCACAGTTAATAGTAGAAAAAGAAGGGGATAAGAGAGAGAGAGTAAAACTTCGAAAAGAGGGGCAAAATTGAAATGTAACCATATTGATATGTCTAATTTATTATTAGTGTCTTATATACTATGAGATTATTTATCTTTATCACAAAGAGGTGACAACTGCTACTAGCAATTGGATGTAAAATTGGATGACTTTGAGTGTGTCACAAAGTTTGATAAATTATTTTTTGAATTTTTTAATCTAGTCAGTGACACACTCACAACCACTTGATTTGAAATCTGATAGACAATAGTGATTTTGACTTCCTTGTATTATAAGTGACGGAAAAGTTTATATAGAGCCGAGGCTCTAAACCATCAAATTAGAGCCCACATCAAAAATTTCACTAAAAGAGGTTGTTTTGATACCCAAGTATCCTCAAATTGATCATCTGGACATCAAAATGCATGGACATGAGAAAAAAATGGATTTCAAGTTTTGAAAATAGTAATCTTGTAATGTATTTTTGGACCGTCACTTTTAATATTTTTAAGTTTCAGATATCTGCTTGATTTACACTATTTTTAAAACTATAAAATTTATAATTAAATATGAACATATATTTTAAGGTTATCACAAAGATTTTCAGTATTGAAACCACATTTCTCGATATTATTTAAAGGTACGCTTTACTTTGATAATTTTGAGCCTCCGCTCTATTACAAACCGCACCTAAAAGTAAATACTCTTTTTATGTACTTTTTCATTTTTTTTAATTCAAATATAAGTAGATTGAAACCAAATAAAAAAACGTGATTAAGACCATTTATCTCAAGTTAGTTTAGATACATTTCCTGTTAATATACCATATATTCTCATTTTTTAAAATCCTTATAACTGTTGTGCTCTGATACCACTTGTTGTGCTTGGAAGCTCTAAACTCGATGGGTTAATATTTTGGCAAATAAAGTTTGAAAAATAAAGCATGAAACACATAAGAACACAAATATTTATGTGGTTCACCCCAAAAAGGCTACTTCCACGGGCACGACAGACTGAAATCTACTATAGTAATGACAGTTACATTAAAGATTTTGGAACAAACTTCGACAAAAACCCCAAGTCGAGCAAACTCTTTTAAACCACTCTCCTTTCTTTCTCTTTACTTCTGGCAACCATTACCAACAACACCAAATAGAGACGCGAGAGCAACGAGAAACTTACTTTCTCTCTAACTAAAAGGGGAACAACCCAAAATCTCTATACAAGAAACCAACCTCTCACTCTGTAGGAGTCTTCAGGAAGAATGTCACACCCCAAGTTTTCTAAGATTCCCGAGGTGCGACAGACTATTCTCATACTATCTATATATATAATAAATTTAAAATTTATACTAGTATATTCGCATTAAAACAAGATTTTTCCATTTCTTTTAATCTGTACAAAATTTGCCCACAACCGATATTAACATGAAGGGCTAGATATAAACATCTCTTGATAGAACAAAAATTTCAATGGTGCATTTGATTAAAAGTTACAAGGGGAAGGTCAATCATGTCTACAAATTCTTCAAAGATGGTCATGCTGCTTTCGAACTATGAGACTGCAATTACCTTGAAAAAAATTTTTACCATAGTTTGATGAGTTTGGCTACTCAGTAAGTGATCATCAAGGTCCTAAAAGTAATCATGGTTGGAAGAGATAAACACTTTCAGAAGGGAAGTCTTTTAAAAAAAAACAATGCTAGCAAAAGCATTTATGGAGAACAATTTCTCTGTCAGAAATACACAATTTAGCATAATTCGAAATATTGAAATGCATATAAACACTTTAACAGAAATGCATAATTCAAAGATTTCACAAAGTACCCTACTGACGTCCCAAGTAGGTCACCTATATACCCTACCAGAGTCCTGATAGGTCTACTTAATCCCTACCGGCATCTTGGATAGGTCCACTTAATCCCTGTAGGTCCACTTATACCTCACCAGCATATCAAATGAATCCACTTAATCTATATCGGCGTACCAGATAGGTCTACTTATACCTCACCAGTGAACCGGATGAGTCCACTTAATCCCTACCGGCGTCCTGGATAGGTTCACTTGTATAATTAAAGTATCTCTGCAACTCTTTAAACATCACAAAGCAACAACATCATATATGCAAAGTATCATTGAAATCATTAACAGGACTTCACTTGAAGCAATTTAAATAATCACTTTCATTGAAATATCTATAAGTAGTCAGTCAAATATTTTGAGCATTAATTTCTGAAAGGTAGCAATTATGAGAGACATTCTTGAAATGTAACATGATAAACAATCTATTATTAATAGAAGAACTCTTATGAAAATTCATAGTTAAATACAAAATTCTCAACTGTCTAACATCCTTAACAATAAAACGAACATATCACAAATCATGTTACAGAAACACATAAAACTTATTGTACAGAATTCCATATTTTTAATTAATTGTTTTTCAGGAAAAGTAAGGCCACTTGCACATAATACTTACAGTATCCAAATTCATACTGATAGACAGAAATATGGAAACAACAGTTTTTAAATAACTATTTTACAGGAAATTGTAATCGCTTACATATAAAAACTTATAAAATAAAGATGATGGAAAAAACTAACACAATTTTATTAAAAAGATTATTTTTCAATGCAATCCGGTCACTTACCCAAAATAGTGCAACAAAACTGGATAATTATAAACACTTATAACTAGGGAGAGAGAAATCGCTGTACAGAATGCTCGAGGTTCCCTATTCCTCAGTAAGAGAGCGAGAGAGAGCACAATTTATTTATTTTTAACGAGAGAGAGACTTCACTTGGGCTTGAAACCAGTGTCCATAAAATCGAACCGGAACGGTTAACTGGTCATGAGGCTGGGAGCGTTTCGAACCGGAATGGATCAATAAAGACTTCTATTATGAAGAAAATAGACTAATAAGATAATGATTTTTCAAAGAATTTAAAGAACCCCTGAGAGATGCCTTTCATTTGAAGTTTAATCGTTTCATGATAAAACATAAGGCAATGGTGAAGTTTTTCAAGTGGTTAAGATACATAGCAAAAGATTACAACATAAAAATTACAAAGTTTGAGGTAAACATGGTTGAAAAATCTTTTTAGACCTTTCAAACCATTAAAGGAGAAACAATTGAGTCCATTCATCTCCTTGAGACTAGCTTACAGCTTAAAGGAGAAAAATTAGGGGAGAAAATTGAAATTTGAGCCTCACCTCTCAAATTAGGACCCAAAGAAAGTGACAAAAGTATGGCCAAACTTGATGGAATACCTCATATTATTGAACAAAATAATTATTCAAATATTTTCCTCCAGACAATAGAAAAACAAACCACACGAATAGAGAATGCAGTAAACAAGCTGAAACCAACTCTTGAATCCAGAAGCTTAGATAAGCAAAAGGAAGCCATCCTATTCAAACCTCCTCCGACTATTGAAGCAGGAAAATTTAGCAGGCAAGGAATAAAGAAAAAAGAGAAAAATAGTGAATTAATAGATGAACTGGTTAAAAGATTAAAAAAATTGAATATTAATGAAAAAGTGGCCCAGTCCTCCAAAACTCAGAAAGGAGATGTTCAGGTTTTGCAAAAAGCACCTGACAAAGAAATTGAAGAAATAGAAAAAGCTTTTAAAACAAAAAGCTTAGGCATTAATAGAATTGATTATGGGAGCCATCAGACTATACTATCCTATACCTACACCAGTAGATCTACAGATAGACGAAGACCTAATCTCCACCTCAGTCTCCTATTCAAGAAGATCCATAGTAAACTGGAATATAGATGGCATGGCAGAAAATCAGATCTTAGATATCATGAAACATATGACAATGTATGCTACTACCTGTAAGGCAAGTGGGAACCAAGACCATGAGATAGTAAAGCCATAATATGTAGATTCACAGGATGGTTAAGAGGTTCGTGAGATTTTCATATGGATGAATAATAAAAAAACCAAATATTAAATGCCTTAAAACAGTGGATAGTAAATAGAGAAGATGGCCAAGAAAATATAGTACAATAAGGAGATGCAGTCAATACATTGACATATACCGTTACCATCTGAAGATTTGTTATCAAATATAATATGTCCAACACTCTCTCATTACAAATGGTACAAAGATGTATTCTTCTCAAAACTATTATCAAGAAAAGATAGTAGGTCAGACCATTGGAAAGAAAAATTCATAGCTGGTGTACCACATCTTTTTGTAGAAAGAGTCAAAACAAGGCTTAAAAATAAGCATAGTGGAATTATTCCTTATTCTCTTTATACACTAGGTGAATTATCAGCTGAAATTTGTGTTGAGGATCTGGCTTGATGTACAGACTTAAAACTTCGGAGACAATTAGAAAAACAGAGAATAACGGGGAGAAAGGAGTTAGGAGACTTCTGCGAACAATTTTGATTTAATAATCTACCCCCTTCAAAGCATTTTCCCAAAAGAAAACATGAAAAAATTAGAAAAATAAAATTTAAACATTATCAAAGGCAAAAGAAAAATTTTCCAGAAAATTCTTACAAGATAAACCATCTTTCAAACATAAGGGAAAAAGGAAAATCCCTGTCTGTTATAATTGTGGCAAAGTAGGCCATTACAAAAACAAATGCAGAGTTCAGAGAAAAATTAACTCTTTAGAAATAGATGATAATATTAAAAACAATTATTTGAAATACTTCAAATTGAGGATGAAACCTCTGATTCCTTTGAATCAGAAGAGGAAATGTTGATTGGAGAAATTAATGATGAGGATATCATTATCAGCATTTCTGATTCAGACTCTGATAAAGAAAATAACCCAGAGAAAGAAAGAAAAAATTGCCAATGTGATTTCTACAAGGCAATAATGGATATGAATGGGTTAAATATCAATACCCTCACAAAAGAAGAGGATTCGATTATAGACCTCATTGACAAAATATCTGACCCGGAGGCTAAAAAGGAAGCCCTAATCCAATACATCACTATGTCCAAAGCCCTTTCTAGAAAACCTAAGTTTTTTCTTGTTCCAATAAAAGAAGATTATAGTTTCCAAGATATTTTGAAAATGGTACAAAATAAAACGTATATAGAAAATGAACTTTCAATATCTGAACTGAAATACGAAATCAATGAAGTCAGAAATGAGTTAATAGCTCTGAAATCTAGGGTGCAAATTTTAGAATTAACCCAAAATCCTATCAACGAAGCAATTGAAGAAGAAACTATAGAAGGTGAGTTTGATAATCTAATTGTTGAATATAATATTCTTGTACCACCTGAGGTTGAAGACACCATTCCTAAACCAGAAACCTCTAAAGCTGGTATGAATGTAATAGAAAAGATCCAAATTGTAAATATATAAATCTGGTTGATAAAATTATAACCCAAAAATGGTTTACCAATATCAAAATTGTAGTTCAAAAAGAATACGGTTTCCAAACTACTGCCCTAATTGATTCAGGTACAGATCTAAATTACATTAATGAAGGATTAGTATCAACTAAATACTTCAGCAAGACTACTCAAATCCTTAATACTGCAGATGGCAGCAAAATGCTTATTAATTATAAGCTGACAGACATTGTCGTATGCAACAATGGTGCTTGCTTCAATTTTCCCTTCATAATGGTAAAAGGCTTAAGTCAACCTGTTATCCTAGGGATTCCATTTCTAAATATGCTCTATCCAATTAAGATTAATGATACAGGGATAGAAGTTAGTATTGAAGGGCATAAGGTTAAATTTACCTTTATCGAGAAGCCCCGTGTCCATGAAATCAATAATATTAAAAATATAATTTCTTCTAAAGAAAAATTTTTGTATTATCTGAAAGAAGAAATAAAATACAAAAATTTTGAAGAAAAGTTATCCCTTCCAAAGACTCAAGCGAAAATTAAATCTTTAAAAATTGAGATGGAAAGAGATATATGTGCCAATATCCCCAATGCCTTTTAGGATAGAAAGCAACATATAGTTGAACTCCCATACGAACCAGATTTTCGTGAAGGAAAATTTCTTACAAAAGCAAGGCCTATTCAAATGAATAATAGGTTGCTCGAAATCTGCAATAAAGAGATCAAAGAATTGTTGGACAAAAAGCTTATCAGAAAAAGTTCATCACCCTGGAGCTGTTCGGCCTTTTATGTGGAAAAAGGCCTCTGAAATAGAAAGAGGGGCTCCAAGATTGGTTATAAATTATAAACCACTTAATAAAGTTTTAAGATGGATTCGATATCCAATCCCAAATAAAAGAGATCTCTTAGATAGACTTGTCAATGCTTGTATATTTTCAAAATTTGATCTCAAATCAAGTTATTGGCAAATCCAAATTGCTGAAAAAGATAAATACAAAATTGCTTTTAATGTTCCATTTGGACAATTCGAATGGAATGTTCTGCCATTTGGGTTAAAAAATACACCATCAGAATTCTAAAATATTATGAACGAAATTTTTAATCCTTATACCAAATTTATGATTGTTTATATTGATGATGTACTTATTTTCTCAGAATCAATTGATCAACATTGGAAATATTTGAGTACATTTATCAAAGCAATAAAAAATGCTGGCTTAGTAGTTTCGGCGAGAAAAATAAATCTTTGCCAGACAAAAATTGTATTTTTAGGGCATAATATTTTTCAGGGAAGAATTATTCCAATTGATAGAGTAATAGAATTTGCTTCCAAATTTTCAGATATAATTACAAAAAAAACAGAATTACAAAGCTTCCTTGGTTGTTTAAATTATATTTAGGTTCTTTGGTTGTTTAAATTATATTTCAGATTTTTATAAAGATCTAGCTTTAAATGCAAAGCCTCTATTCCAAAGGTTAAAAAAGAATCCTCCAAAATGAACTGAAGAACATACCAAGGCAGTCATAAAAATTAAAATAAAAGTAAAAGAATTACCATGCCTAGCTCTATCAAGTCCTACAACTTTTAAAATAGTGGAAACAGATGCCTCAGAAATAGGATTTGGTGCTATGTTGAAACAAAAGGTTAATAATCAAGAGCAATTGGTCCGTTTTACTTCAAAAACTTAGAACCCAGCTCAACGAAATTATTCAACCGTAAAAAAGGAAATATTGGCAATTGTTCATGCTATTACAAAATTTCAAAGTGATTTGCTTAATTAAACATTCTTCATAAGAACTAACTGTAAAGCAGTCAAGGATATCCTTCATAAAGATGTCAAAAATCTGGTATCAAAACAAATATTTATACGATGGCAAGGTATTCTTTCTGCTTTTGAATTTACTATTGAGTATATTAATGGTAATACCAATTATTTGCCTGACTTCTTGACCCAAGAATTTTTGCGGGGATGGCAGAAGGAGTCAACAAAACCAAAAACAAATGATGGAAATAGTCCTTAGTCTAGGATTATCCCTAGCATCCCCATTAACACCAAGGCAAATACAATATATTGATATATCTCCCCTCCAAACTCCAATAAGCACTCAAACTCCTAGTGCAAAATCTATATATTTCAAGACAACATATTTTCCCATGCTGATCATTGAAAATGAGCATCAGTCAAAAACTTCGACGAAAATAACTGCTTTATACCTCAGGCAGCATATGCATCCTAATAATGGAGACAGATACAAAGAATGGTACGCATGTATGCTGATAGAAATAGGATGTCCAGCATTTTAGAAATAACGATAATGAAATAGCATACTCAAAATTCCAAATAAAAAAAGTTATTACCTACAAAGGAATGGGGATTGGATCCTTTAAAACCAAGGATCATGAATACAAAAGATTTAAAATTAGATCCTACCATTACTATGAATACATAAAGGCTTGGGATAAAGTCTTTGCATACCAAAATACAAAAGCCTCTCATAACTGGTATATTCAGTTCAAAATAACTGAACCAAATAACTTTCCAAATTGGTTTAAAAATTGGTTTTCCATATGGGGATCCACAGACCAAATACTTTCAAACGAACTACAAATTTCACAGAGAAAATTCTTTGAATACAATAGGAAATGTTTTAAAAAAAACTTCCACATAAATTTTATGGCCTTCTATCAGGTCCCATGGATTTTAAAATAGGAGTTCTAAGTCTCAACAGATGATATGGACAGATATAATTATATCCCTGAACTACAACGGCAAATCCATATTAAATGGTGGGATAGTTAAAAAAATGACTCCTTAAATCCAAACAAAATCAAAATGAAATTCATATCTTCAACACCACCTCATAAGATGGATATCTCATAATATGTTGCAATTTTACAGTAACAAAACCCCAAAATGTCTAAAGAAGAGCTTAAAATAAAGCTCTAGGAAGCCATAGAAAATAATGAAGAACAAATGTCTACTTCTACCCAAAGTGATGAACTAGAAGATTATAATCCAATGAATGGTGACAATTGTGACGGCATTAAATTTTCTTCAAACTAAAGAAAATTTATGGGGGGACCAGAACGACTCCAATCTATCTAGGACACGTGTCCCAAGCACCAACAAAAGTCACTACCAGCTAGCCACCAGGCATCTTACTAGAGCCACCAGCTGACAGCATCCTACTGTAGCCACCAGCCGACAGCATCTTACAGTAACCACCAGCTGTCAGCATCTTACTGTAGTGTCGGTGCGGCCTTCAAAGGTCTCAAATCCGTTTATGTTGAAGCCTATAAAAGGGGAAGGCTTCGCTCATTTACAGCATCCTGAAGTTTCCCAAGTCCATCTGCTCTCTACAAGCTCTATCTGCTCTCTGTTCTTTGCAAGCTCTCGCGATTGTTTTCTTTCTATATATCTAGCAGTGTATCAAGCTACTCAGATTTTTCTTTTAGCCTCTTTTCTATAAAAGTGTGAGATTGTCATGTGCAACTGTTTTTGGGATGAAGTTCCTGCTTATATCTCAGAGCAGCTAAAGCTATTCACTAGCTTACGTATTTGTCAAATATAAGTGTGCTTTGAATATTAAAGTTTTGTTATATGATGCTTATGTCTTATGTTTTGTTGCCTGTTTGCTATATGTTGTAAGATCTTCCGCTTATTCGTATCAGAGCCAAGTTTGTTTTATAGTGGTTTAACTGTACTATATGATGCTTATGTCTTATGTTTTGTTGCCTGTTTGCTATATGTTGTAAGATCTTCCGCTTATTTATATCAGAGCCAATTTATTTTACAATGGTTTAACTGTATCACTAGTAAAAAACTGAACTATTAAATGTCTCAAAACAATGGATAGTAAAAAGAGCATCTTATTGTAGCCACCATTAGATCCCATATATATATATATATGGGATTTTCTAGGATTAACAACCCCCCAAAACAACAAGTTCAAGTTAGAATAAGCTTTTGAATCTCATTTTTACCCCCTTTGCCCTCATATTAATAGAACTCAATGCCTGCCCACAAGGGCAATATGGACCTTTGCTTCAAAAAACTAAAAAACGAAAATAAAAAAAGGAGGGAACTTTGAATCTTTCCCTCCACATTGTCTCTCTTCTCTCTCTACATCTCACGCTCCCCCAAGTCTCTCTCTTTCTATACGTCGCCCTCCCCAATCCCCTATCTCTCTATCTAAAGCAAAGCAAAAGACTCTCTCTGCACCTCACGCTCCCCCAAGTCTGTCTCTCTCTCTCTCTACACCTCGCCCTCCTCAATCCCCTCTCTCTCTATCTAAAGCAAAAGACAGTTATTTTCCTTCTCTGAATCAAAAGCCCAAGAGGATTCTATCTCCGTGTGATCAAGATATGTCTCCTCTGGATCCTATTTCGAATTTTGGGTTTGAGGTTTTGTATCCATGGCATTTGCATGAGTATTTTGGAGTTTTATTGTTGTGTTCTCTTGTGGGTTTGCTCTCGATTTGCTTGTTCCATCCTATTTATTCTTCTATTTAATTTTCATGGTTTGGACCTTTTGGGCAGTGATTTTGGTTTTATCTCATATGATTTATACTTATTTCTTAAGATATGTTCCAATTTGCATGGTTTTATGTTTTTCTCGATTTAGATTAGGATTTTACCATAGCTTGTTGTCTCGTCTCTGATACTTGAGCACTGAAATAGTAACCATATATTCAACAGTCTTTAAAAATTGAATTTTGGATAATTGATGATCAAAATCCAAATTAGCAGAGCATGGAGAGCCCTAAATAAAGATGACACTATTATTGGCCTGACAAAACCTGCAGGGGAAATCATTTCCTTTTATTTTCTGATCCTTGGGAGTTCTTTTCCATCTTGAATGTTTAAACAACAATTTCGTTCGCTTCAGGTATCATCAGATAAATGGAAACCATGCCCACCATTTGTTAAGGTATTTGCATAAAAGCCCACTTACTCTAACTAGAGGGCATGTAATTGCACACGCAGGTCACGCATAGGAAGTGTGACTGAGGTATATCTGAGTGCATTGATACTCAGGTAGGGAAAGGTATTGTAAATGACATAAACATCATAACAATTAGCAGAACGCTGCCAGAGTCAATGTGGTGAACTCGAACAAGTAGATATTGCATATAAAGGCTAACTTCCATCTACATATTAGAAGATGGAGCTGATCTCCCCAAAACTAAATACATGATCATACTTTAACAAATTTGTTCTATTCCTTGCAGCATGTAAAGCATGAATCCCCTAACAGCAGGGACAAGGCTCGGATGATGATAATGTAAAGCATGAATTCCCAGTAAATTATCAGTACTAGGAAACAATATATGATCTGCCTCTTATGATTATGCAATTTTCATTTGAATTGGCTAATAGTTTGGTTAGGCAATATGAGTATATGATTAGTAATGTGTTATTTGCTTGTTATGGTTACTAACTTTTTTGATATATAATTTACTGATATATAGATTACATAAAAGTTGATGATGTGTTAGTTACTCTATTGATAGTTTGGTTGGCTATCTATGACTTGATTTGCTTGTTATAATTCTGGAAAAAAAAGAAAAAAAGTATGACTCTACGATTTTGAATTTCAAGTAAACAATGTGGGTCATTTTTTGCCCAAATGGATGTCTTTGTGGTTTTGATTTATTTAGCCATTATAATTTTTATGAACAAGCCCCAAAAATTTCTAATGTATCAACATTATCTATTTAGTCATTTTTTTACAGGTACTCACAATCAAACTTGAGTCCTTTTTTATAGGTACATAAGTATTTGGAAACTCCTCCAAATGAAACCAT
Organism: Amborella trichopoda; assembly: GCF_000471905.2. The sequence continues at coordinate 3,404,632 of NW_006497083.1, forward strand.
GCTTGTATAGGGCTTTGCTTCAATTGTAGAAAACCCATTAGAAATAGTTCCTAGTGATTTAGTTCCATACTATGGAAAAATATTTTCAAATCATGATGATGCTTATGAATTTTACAAGAGTTTTGCCAAGGCATGGGGGTTTTCAGTGCATCGTCAACGAACAATTGGAAAAGAAGGTGATGGCAAAAGAACTACTAGAAGATACTATGTTTGCCATAGGGCGGGCCATTTAACAAACATAGAATTATCTGTAAATAAAGGAGAAAGAAATCTATCATCAAAGAGATGAAATTGTGGAGCACATATGAGTATCGCAAAAGTCATGGATTCTGATATTTCATATTGGCATGTTGTAACCTTTGATAATTTACACAATCGTGATGTTCTCGAGCTACAAGAAGTTAGATTTTTGCCTGTTTATCGTAATATTTCAGAAAGCTACAAGCATCGTATTCAACAATTTTCCAAAGTTGGTATATATGTTAGAAATATGATGCAGTTGTTTGAAATAGAGAGAGGTCTTAAACCAGGGGAATTACCATTTAAGATAAGGATATCTATAACTTTATATATGCTATGAACAATGCCAACCGTGACAATGATGTTCATATTCTCTTAACAAAATGTAAGCAAATGAAAGATAGAGATAAAGATTTTAAGTACAATTTTACAGTAAGTGAAGATAATAGGTCGGAGCATATTGTTTGGTCACAAGGTTCTTGTTCTCGTGCATATGAGATCTTCGGTGATGTAGAAGTTTTCAATACAACCTACCGGTCAAATGGTTACTCTATGCCATTGGACATTTGGGTAGGTATCAATAACCATGGTGACACTTGTTTATTTGGGTGTGCTCTACTATGAGATGAAAGAGTTCAACCTTTTTCATGGGCAATGAAGGTATGTGATCTTCTACAAATTTTGTGCTTTGAATTCTTTGATATTCTTACCAATGATGTGTGTTTGAGCATGCGTATATGTTTCTAGTGTTTCTAAAGCATGATATGTTGTAGGCATTTGTAGGTCTAATTAATGGAAAGACGCCACAAACAATCCTAACTGATCAGGCCTTTGCTCTCAAAGAAGCAATCTATAAGGAACTCCCCAACACTAAACATGCATTTTGTATATGGCACTTATTATCAAAATTATTTGGCTGGTTTTCCCTCCTCCGTAGTAAAAGATATAATGAGTTTGACACCGATTTTTACAAGTTATATTAGCTTGAGTCCATTGAAGATTTTGAAGAAGGTTAGCCTGCATTAGTCAATAAGTTTGCATGGCATTCAAATAGACATATTAACAACCTGTGGCATTTAAAAGAGTTTTGGGTATTACCATACTCGAGAAGCCAATTTTTTGCTGGAATGAAGACAACGAGACGTTCAGGGTCCATCAATGCATATGTGAAATGATTCTTGGGTTTGCAAACTTCGCTTAGTGAATTGATAGATCAGGTATAAAAAATAATGATCTCATTGTCTTCCTTGATATTTTATTAAATTGGCATGTTATTCTTTATTACGGTTATTTGTCTCTTTTTTGTAGATGACAGTTGTTATTGAGATGCGAGATGTAGTGGGTCAAAAATGTTCGATGCCAAAAAAGTCCAACAATGTGGATGTTCGAACAATGTGCTCTTTCGAAGATCATGCAGCACACATCTTAACTCCTAATGCATTTTTCTAAGATGCAAGAAGAAATTATTTCATCTTTCCAATATTTGACATCTAGAAAGGATGATGGAACCTATGAAGTGACACATTTTTCAAAGAAATAAAAAGGGCAAAAAGTTTCTTTGATAGTTGAAGATAATGTTATGAATTGCAGTTGTAAAGGGTTCGAGTTTACAAGTATCATTTGCAGGCATTCTCTTCATGTTCTCTTCAAGGAAAATTTTATTCAAATTCCAGACCGATATCTTCCAAAACGTTGGAGGCGCTCTACATCATTGATATCAAATGTTAGCTCGAGCACATCAACTGCATATGTTGCACGTGTCAAAACTATACAATCATTAGCATCAACAATTGGTACAAAAGGTGCAAGATTTGATGATTGTCACAAGTTCATTATGGAGCAATTTTCAAGAATTTTGGAACATGTTGAAGAAGTAGAATGCATGAGGTCTTCCATGGTTGATGAAACATCTAATGCAAGTTAGCAACTGAAGAGGATGAAAATAGATTTTATTGTGAAAGCATCCATGTAAAAAAACCTTGTTCGGTCTATCACAAAAGGGCGGCCTCCTTAAAAAAGGTTAATGCCCCATATTGAAGTTGCCAAGAAACCTAGATATTGTAAGGTTCCTTCATGTGGTCAAATTGGCCATGGTTATAGGAATTGTCCATTAAGAAGAGGTCAATTTAGTAGGTAATCATATGTTAGAGAACACCATTCTTGGTGTGATGTTGACACAATTTTGGGGCTAGAAATGCTATTTGCATATGAGATTTTTGAGCATTTACATGTGACAACTTTGTATATGTAATTTTGGAGTTATACATAATGATTATTGTAAGGTTGAAATGTGGATGCAATATTGATGTTGTGCATCACATGTAATGAATATATTTTTACTTGATTAAATGCTCCATCTTTTGCTAATTCACTAAATAGCATTGAATTATGAAATTGTGGATATGCCATTGATGTGTTAAAATATGAAATTGAGGCTGGCATGCACAGCTAGACAACACTGCTTAGATTCTTAGAACTCACAGGATCATTAGGGCATCCCTAAAGTACCAAGAGTTAAGCATTGTATGTTTCTGGACGATACCCAAGCACAAATGCTATAACGTGTATTCATAAGAAATTCAGGCAGCTGCAAGAAGACATACGATGTGCTTGTATTGAGACTCATGCAGGTATTTCATTTTTCGGAAAAAATAGTGAAGATGAAGAACGTCGGAAGAATAGTTCTCTCTCTCTCTCCCTCTCGCTTTTGAGTGAGCAAGAGTTGAAGAAATGCACCAGCTTAAAAGTAAAAAGAAAAGCAACAAAAAGGCAAAACTCACCTTTGGCAGTAAGACTAAGAGAGTCTGATTGTCAACTCACTGAGTATATTTAAAACTTGGGAAAACCCAACTTCCACACTTTTACAACTCAAAAGACTACTATGTCGAGAAGAATCGGCTCCTAAACTTATTTTTTATTCACTGTTTGTAAAATAAAATGGCTTTTCTTGTTTCATTAAATTAGAAGGATGGAATTGATCATCTCTTCTTCTTTACTGGAAGTAATAATGCAGGGGTTATCGGCACACCATTCCAGCTTTCTGAGGATAGAATAGAACTGCAATTCGCCACGAATCACATAGGTGTGAAATACATGGCATGCATATATATATATATATATATATATATATATATATATAGAGAGAGAGAGAGAGAGAGAGAGAGAGACACTACACTACTACTATAGTAATAAATTAATTATACTAGTAGTACGACAACGAATAATAACTAATACTTAATTAAGTTTAAGTTTAAAGTTAAGAAGTA
>NW_006497083.1:3427012-3438027 GCF_000471905.2 Amborella trichopoda
TTAGTCAACCACAATTACTGAAGCCAAATGATATCTTCTTTATTTATGAGTCATACAATAAATTAAATTTATAAATTTAATAAATAAAATATGATTAAGTCAAGTGAAAAATGGCACAAATAAATATAGTATTAAACTACAATAAATAAAAGAAATACATTTTGTTACCTGATATTTTAAAAGGGTATTTAAAATTTGATACCGTCTAGAGATCTATGATTAGCTGCTATAAAAAAACAAAATCAGTAAATACTATTATCATTATTCGAATAAATTAAATTTATAAATTTAATAAATAAAATACAACTAAGTTAAATAGAAAACAACAAAAATAAAAATAAATACTACAATAAATAAAAGAAACTCATTTTGTTACCTAAACTTTTAAAAGGATGCTTAAAATTTGACAGCGTCCACATATCAATGATTAACTGGTATATTGGCCATAAATCACAATCTGACAAAAAAAACATATTAAAATTAAAATAACACAAAATAAGATAGAAAATAACAAGAGAGACTTTAGAAGGGAATAAACCTTGAGAGAGAGAGAGGGTGCATGGAGAGAGAAAGGGAGAGAGCATCAAGAAGGAGAGAGGGGAGAAGGGAGGAGAGGAAGAGACATTTAATGAGAGAAAGAAAGAGATATTTACGGAGATATTGAGAGAGATTTAGGAGAGAGTGATGAGTGAGAGGGAAGAAAAAAATGAGAGCGGAAAGAAATTACGTTGATACTTAATTTGAGGAGAGATATTGTTGGAGAGATTTAAGGAGGTGGGAACTTTTAGTTTGAAACTTTTGAAATCAGAGCCAACAATTGAACTATTTTTTAGAAAGAGAGAAAATAGGGAGAGGGACACGGGTCATAAAAATAGGACAAGTCTCCTTCTCACTTAATATATAGTAGATAGATAATAGTTTCTACACAAAGGAGAGCAAGATAAGTTGGTTGAAAGATTAGAGAGAAACTTGGTTGAAGGGCTAGGGAGAGAAGTATGCAATTATATTGTAGATGCATCAATTTTTGTTTTTAATTTTCATTTTGGTTTCTTGAGGTGTATGTATAAACTATATCTATTGCAAATTTTAGGACTCAAAAGCATGACCAATCAAGAATGCAAGAGTTATTCATAGAGTATGCAGTGTCTTGATATGTTCTGCACCACATTTTTAGATCAACTACCATATGAATACTTACACATTTTGCTTTTATGATTTAGAGTAATTATTACCAATTTCATTATCCATCAATTAAAAAAAGATAGGACATGTCATGGGTAAAAACATGAATGCGGCACGGAGGGAGTAAGTATCACAAATAATAATGTTGTGCAGTATATGACCCACTTAAGGCATATAGTGGAATCCATAGCATAAACATGTTGCCCATGCTGCATAAAAATAACTAAACATGTAAAAACATTATATTAAACTAGGAGGCTCTTCATTTGGCTCATAGCTCAGGTTGTACACCGCAATATACTCGGAATAAGACAAAGCAAGCATCTACAAGTAGTTAGTCATTGTTTATATTTTGATTTCATGCAATAGTTATATAAACCTATCTGCTTTCTTACTAGGCTTTACAAGATTATCTAAAAAACTTTAGCTGAAAGGCTCAAATGGGTGCTTTTGTTGATGAATTTAGGTCCTTCAACAACTTTTATACGACAATAGGTTAATCACTGGTAGCATTGTTAATGCCTAGGAATGTATCCATGCGAGATTGTTGAGTGGAGAACTACAGGTCTTGTTGCAGTTACATATGGAGAGACTTATGATTGAGCAGAATGAGATGTTTTAAATAAGATTATGGGTTGCATGGGATTTGGACAAAAAATAGAGGGGTTGGATTTTGGGCTGCCTATCTAGCGCTCATTTCTCGATATTGATTAATGGCTTCCTTAAAAGTTTTCTTTTTTAAAGCATCAAGGGGGATTAAGCTGGGAGACTCTCTATCTATTTTTCTCTTTACTTCAACGGTTTAAGCATTTAGCATGATGTTAAGGAATGTGGAGGGATTGAGACATTTTAAAGGCTTTAATGTTTTTTTTAGTTGCCCTTATACATCACATTTGCAGTATGTGGATGACCGATTGATATTTTGTGATACAAAGATGGACCAGATAAGTAACATTATAACTTTTTTGAGATAATGTGAGATGGCTTTGGGTTGAAGGTGAACTTTGGTGAAACATCTTTGATGGAAGTGGGGCCTAGGAGTGAATTGGTGAACTTTTCAGCTTCTTATATGGGTTGCCTTGTAGAAAAATTTCCTATCAAATATTTGGGTCTACCTGTCTTGAACTACCGACTACCTAGAGCAACGTGGGACTCAGTTTTGAAAAGATTTAGGTTAAATTAAATATGTGGAAGACTAGATTTTTATCTATATAGGGCCGAATAACATGGATCATGTCTTTCTTGGCATATCTTCCAATTTATCAAATGACTCTCTTGAACATGCCTAGTGTAGTTATCAAAGAGATCGAGAAGAGGATGAGAAATTTTTTTTTTGGTTAGTTTGGATAGAGCTTGATCTCTAAAGATGGAAGGTGCCTTGGTATTAGAAAGATGAAGCTTGTCAATAGAGCATTATTAGCCAAGTGGTGGTGAATATCTATATAAGGTGACGAATAGTTGTGGAGGATAGTGCTCGTGGCAAAGCATGGTGAATAATGTAATTCACAACTTATTGAAAGAGGAAGAGTAGCAGCCTTTCAATCTCATATATGGAAAGGTATTATGGCATGTAAATTGATTATTGAAAGAAATATATGTTAGATGGTAGGGAAGGGGGATAAGATTTCATTTTGGCATCACAAGTGGATTGGAGACAGGCATTTGAAGACTCTTTTTCTATATTTATTTTCTAAAGTTAACCACCCTATGGACAAAGTCATTGAGATGAACGAGGGGCTTGAACAAGGAATGGTATAGAGGATAGAATGCTCTTGCAATAGGGTCTCAGACTTAGTTCTCGCAACTTATTGATATTTGAAGCGGCTGGATGATGTTTATATTGTGCAAAATGCAAAAGATGAGGTGTTTTGGGAAAGAGAATATGATGTGAATGTTCTTTGTTAAATCAACATATCGCTTGTTATTTCATGGTCATTTAAGATGGATGGAACCAAAAGTAAAAAAGATTTTGAGAATACCCCATTCTCCATAAAGTGCAAGCTTTAATTTGGATTGTGATGCAAGGGAGAGCTGTTAATGTGGATTACCTTGAGAAATACAGTAGAATTTTGGTTAATATTTGTTTGTTTTGTAAGAATAATGGGGAATTATCTGAGCATGTCTTTTATTTGTCCCATTTGGGAATGGGCTTTTTAAAAGATGGGGATTTCTATGATACTGCCACGAAAACACAAATAGTCAATCAGCTGAGTTTGCCCTGTTTGCCTTCAATAGGGAAGATTTTTTTTATATAAAGAGGTTACAATTATTATTATCCATCAATAAATCAGTTAGTTATCAGTATATGATTTTAAATTAGGCTTACAACACAAAAAACATTCTCAAACTCTATGACACAACAGCTATCCAATTTGACACATGATGGCAAGAGGTAGTGCAACGGTAAATGGTCTCATGATATCCAGTCCAAAAGCATGAACCATGAAAAAAATGAAACAATAAACCGTTCGGGTCGTGGCCCCACCGTTACCAGAGTAGAGTTGAGTTCAACATGATGTTTTCTAGTAGTCCTGCTCTCTCCACCATCGACCATCAATCATTCAATGGATGGCGATGACTCCGAGTGTAAGCTTTTCTCGTAGTCCTGAAAACTGTAAAACATTTTTTGCACGTATTTTATCGTTGGGTACGACCCCACTTACTCTCCGCGCCCCTCTGCGTCCCTCTTTCGCTCTCTCAACATGCCTACAAGTGCTTCAGTGCTATTCTGTTGCCCCCATTTGAGGCTCACTTTGAGACTCTTCAACGCCTTCCCCTTCAGGTTTCGCAGTATCCGCCCTCTCTGTGCTTCTCATGCTTCATCATTCACTTCAGGGGGTAAAATCCTCATTCTTCTTCTCTCTGCAACCTTTTTAGTGCTTTCTTTCAAATGCATGGTATGTGCTCTGAGATTGCTTATAGTAATCTCTGCAACTTTGTTATGGAAGTTTACTAGGCTTGGATTGTTTGAGTCCTGGAGACTAGTATCGCTCTGATGCTTGGAAGATATAAACCACCAACATGAACTCTATCTCGATGATTTTTTGTGGAAATGAGTAATTTTGGAGAATTGTTTTTAAAAACGAAATTACTTGGCCATTTTTGGTTAACCCAATGGTTTTGGTGCTGATAGTGATTAAGCTCTTGTAATGAATGTGGAAATCTGCAATTGGGTTTTTTCTGATTGACCTTCGCAGTTCTAGAAATACTGAAACTTGTCGAGATGGGTCTGTATAAGTGGCATTTTAGCCATTTGGTTAACCCAATGGGTTTGGTGCTGATGGTGATTAAGCTCTTGTGATGAATGTGGAAATCTGCAATTGGGTTTTTTCTGATTGACCTTTGCAGTTCTAGAAATACTGAAACTTGTTTAGATGGGTCTGTATAATTGGCGTTTTAGTGCAAATTATTCAATTCATTGACTTTTAGATGAATATGTAGGCAGATCAAATAGTGGAAGCTATTGAAAGTACAAGTGGAAATCGTGCACTGTATGGACCTGCATTTTGAGTTTTATGCATTCATTCAGACGACTGAAAGTGAAAGTCCAACAGAAATCACTAATGCCACTGATGCATTTTCTTGTGCACTGAAAGTCCTGATTAAAGAGTTTTTTTTTTTTCTCTAGTAATTTGCCCATTCTTGAAGAGTGCTAGATTCCCCACTAAGTTTATACTCTCTAAAACCATACAGGGCTGATTTATTACGAATTCTGAATTCAATGCTCAATTGATGTCTTTTATGTAGCGTTTCAAAACTCGCCTGAGTCGACTTAGACTCAACTGAGCAACTGAGAAAGGTACCCAGTCGAGGATAATTTCTTATACAGTCTTGGGTTTCTTAAATTCACTTAAAAATAACAAATTTTGTTAACAAATCACTAATTAATGATTTAGATGACTTGTGAATTTTTCTTATTATACGCTCTAGTTGGGATAAGACTTTGATGATGATGATGATGATGACATGCTCTAATTTTCTATTTTTCCTTTTTTTGGATTTACTAAATTGTTTCAAGCTATAGATCAATTTTTCATTGATAATTCATCTTCTATATAATTCTTTTCATCTTTTATTAGACTTTTAATGATTGTTCTAAGAAGGGTGATGACCTTAAACCTTCCCTTAACCCATCTCATACCTTGGTAAAGGGGCTAGGTTGTGTTAGGCAGGTAGCCACTGTAAAACTTTGTCATAACTTATTATGAATCTTGAACTTATAGTATGTGCTTATGCTATGATAAAAAATTTGAGGCCTTATGGGCTCACTGAGAGTATGGCCCTTAATAGAGAAGAATGGCAGACCATGATTCATGTAGCCCTTCTCAATTAGTTGGAAAAAGGCTTAGACGGTGTGGTGGTGATTAGACTTTTAATGATGGTTATGACATATTTTTCTTTTTCACTATTTTAAATTATTTTAAGCAATTTTTTGGTACTCTTTTTTGTGATTGCTGAGCCTTTTTTGGGCTCGTGTAGGACTCGGGCAAGTGCATGATTCCACTCCGCTCTGAAGGGAGACTTGTCCCTAACCGAAGCCAAGTTTGTTAACATTGTTTTTATGATAAAGGACCTCAACTAGATCAAAACTAGACCACTTCACCTCCTAGGGTCGCTCTAGGACCTGGAGCCCCAATTTCAAACGCCCTCCTTCGGACTTTGAATCGCAGGAATTTTTAGAGCTCTCCTATCTCCTACACTCAACCTTCTTTCCTTCTTCTGGGGAACACATACTTATTTGGTGCCCAACCCCATCTGGGAGATTCTCAGTGTCTTCCTTCTACAGGAAGCTAATCGAACCCCCTACTTTCCTGCATGCTCCTGCTCCCATAGGTGATATGGTGTGGTACTCCTTCCTCCTCCCCCCCACACCCCGGCACCCCCAAGATAAAGGTATTTATGTGGATTGCTCTAGCCGAGAGAGTCCTCACGGTGGACCGATTGCAAAGGAGAGCCTTGGCCATACCAAACTGGTGTGTAATGATGTTTGGCTGACGAAGAAATGAACAGTCACGTCTTCCTTCACTGCCCTCTTGGGCAAGAACTGTGGAATGCACTGCTCCAACTCTTCAAATGACAGTGGGTCAGCCCTCATTCTGTCCCCCACCTCTTCTCCTCACTCCACCCCTACCCCTGGGCCAATTCAGGAACTTTGTTGTGAAAGGCTGCTACGGCTGCCTTACTCTGGCTCCTGTGGATTAAGCGTAACTCTAGGATCTTCCGAGGTGAACATTCCCCCCCCCCTCTTTGAAAAACTCGAAGTGAAGGTGATCTTTTGGGCCTCCAACCATCCCCTCTTTCAAGGCTTTCCCTCATCGGCTTTCCATCAAGATGGGCAAGCTTTTCTCCACCTCAACGAGCATCATATTTCTCGTGCCTCCCTTTCGATCCCTCTGAAGCCTGGCTTACTCAAACTTAACTTTGATGGTTGTTCACTCGACAACCCAAGGCCAGCCGGAATTGGATGCCTCTTCCTAAACCATGAAGGATCTATTCCGGTCACTTTTTCCAAGCATGTAGCCCACACTGACTCTCAAACAGCAGAGGCTTTAGCTCTTTTAGAAGGCCACAAACTCTTCGATAACAACTGGAGCCATGGTTTAGTTGATGAAGGTCACTCATGCAGTGTTATATCCTGGGCATCAGGCTCCTTAGAATGCCCCTGGTACTTGTTACCAATTTTTGATGAAATTTCCAATATAACAAGGGACCTTAAACTCTTTTGGAATCATGTGTGGAGAGAGAGCAACTTTGATACTGACTCTCTAGCCAAAGAAGGGGCACTAAATGTCACAGTTTGAGTGTACTTTTTCTAGACTCAGACCAACAGTCCCTTCCCCCTTCCCCCTTCGCTTTCACTTCTTCTCTTCCCCTATCTTTTCTTGTTTTCTTCTACCCAAGGTGGTCTTCCATTCCTGGAAGCAACTTTTGTAATTTCACACATAGTAATACAATATAGTTAACCTTCTCAAAAAATAAAATGGCTTTGTTGATGTCTTGTAAAGATGCCTAATGGGGTATCTCAAAGTGTTGATTAGGCTTTGAATCTTGTCACATTTGTTTAGGAATGTTAGGCTGAAATTTTAGGGTGGCATATGAACTTAATCAGGGCTGCCTTTCCTCCTTATGGATCATTATCATTATCATCATTTTAGCCTTTTTCCAATTAATTGGGGTCGGCTACATGAATCCTGGTTCTCCATTTTGCTCTATTAAAGGACATATCCTTAGTGAGGCCATAAGTCCCCATATCTTTTTAGACTACTTCCAACCACATTCTTGTGGGCCTACCCTTGCCCTTTTTAGTTGTGCTTTTCCTCCTTATGGATACTCTATGCTAATACAGGTTTGCTTGCGATCCATGTGATCATTAAGGTTGAGTGACGTATGAGAAATGAAATTCATTGACTTAATTTTAAATCATCAAAAGGTTAGAATCTGTAAGATTGTTAATTGATGAAACAATCTTAATAATAGAGTAAAATAGCCCTTCTCCAAATTCACAAGAACTGACTTTTCTTATGCACAATAAATGGACTATCTATGTATAACTTTCCGTACTCCACTTGAACTGATCATTGATACTTACAATTAATAGCTTTTTCCCTCTGAGTAATAGTGTTTGTCTTTCTTATTCAATGACTTATAAACAAATATGATCTAAACAGGTGGATGTGGAAGTATGTCATCTAAGTGATTTCTTATAGATATAACAAAAATCAATTTTGATATGTTTGCCCTATATTTAAATAGGATTAGAAGCAAATAGGACACACTTGTATTATCTTTATAAAGAGTGGGTAAAAATACTTCGAGTTCCAGGATTACTCATTGGAAGTGAAAAACATAGATCTATGTTTTGCATTTAGCTAAACATGGATGTACCATCTTTCCTCTTGTGCCAAGAAATGAAGGAGCATCCCTAAATATGCAGATGGCAAAAGTATACTTTCTATTGTCGTGATAACTTCATTGTGAATCCAGAATAAGTCAACATCAATCTATTTATTTGATGATTTGATAAATAGGTGTCATCTGTGTATTTATTAGAACCTGTATGGCATGGATTGACAACCTATATTTCATGATAACTGTCTAGCACCGTAATCGTAAAAGATATGAGAGTCGTCTGACCAATACAAATGTGAGTTTGGTTTAGTAAGAAAACTCACCATATGATGATCACTCGGGTTGAGCTGAAGAGGTGTACAAATTGCCATGTTATTGATGAGTTATGTGGAATTCTCTTATCATAATTAAAGTGATGTTCGAAAGTCTTATTAATCACAAATCTCAATACCTATAAAATATAAAAGATATTCCATGTCTTATGATACTGGTACTACACACTGTCGTTAAAATGCAATATAGTGGAGATGTCATTACGTCATCCACATAAACAAGAAGGTATCTTGGCTCCTATACTTTTTGTATTAGGACTACTTTTTCAGTTTAATTGCTCTCGTTACTATTGCTACTAATGTGGTTTCTCACATGCCCCAAAATGTTAATACAACATATGATTTCATTTTGAAACTACTTTCTATTTGCTCAATCTATGACTTCGTCTGTAGATCTTGATCTTTCTTTTAGGATGAGTTTTGTTCGAAGCTTGAACATGTACATTTTGAAGAATTGTGAACACATTCCCCCAACTTATGGTTTTCTATTATAGTTTTGGATTTTCCAGGTTTATCTCAATGGATCAAAATTATACTATGATTTTCCAGTTAGCAACCCTGGGAAATTAGTTGATCTTTGTGGTCACATGTATGAGATATTCATCCAATACATTTCATTCATCCAGTACATTTCATTGACTCGTTGTTTGACTCCCACAGTCTGTTTTTTCTGCTTATACTTTTTCTTTAACTTTGCATATAGTATTCTTTGCATGTTGATTGTTAAAGGTCTTCTGTAATATGTTAAATCTGACAGCTTCTTGCATATTTTTTGAGTATTTGTGTTGTAATGTTGTTCACTATTTTGACATTGAGAAAAAAAATGTTTTGACAAACCTTGAGAATAGGAATGGAGCCTCCATATGCCGTTTTTATCTTCTTGTCCTTTTGGTTTGTAAAAAAGATAATATGTCAAAACAAATCAATTGATAATTGTTTTTATGGAACTCTTCTAATTTCTATACTATCAGAGTGAATATTTTGCTGTGATATCTTTTACCATTCTCAGTATAGTGATTTGTGTCTGACCTTTCCCTTTGAAACCTCGTATCCCTGCATGCTGATTAGAGGACCTTAAATTTCTGCATAAATTTCTTGTCTCCTTTTCTGGGAAATCCTCAATAACCAGTCTATAGAACTTCTTAGTTTATATTTTAGTCCTGAAGTAATATGTAAATGTGCACTTTCTAACTGTTGCTAACTTCTTCTGTTAAGTATAATTTCAGATACTGCCGTTTATAATTCAAATTCCCTTGATAAAGGGAACTCAATTGCACACAAACGACATGGCGGTTTGGAAGCTTTTTCGTCACCGACTGTAGAAAATGTGGCCATTGATGTCAATCCACCACGGGGGACCCGAGATTTCCCTCCAGAGGAGATGCGTCTCCGAAGTTGGCTCTTCCAAAACTTTAGAGAGGTATTTATTTTCTCTGTTGAAGATTGTGCTGTTCATGTTTTCTTACTGCCTAACTTCTTATGATCCTCTTTTTTGAAGGTATCTGCTTTGTTTGCATTTGAAGAGGTTGATTTCCCAGTCCTTGAGTCTGAAGCGCTGTTTATCAGAAAAGCAGGGGAGGAAATTTCAGAGCAGGTATGCATATGGCTAATTTCTATAGTTTGTGCTATACCTGTGGGTTTCTTGTCCATTTTCTTTGTGCTAACTCCTTTTCATTGTGTCATTGCTTTGTGTAGCTTGTTTGTGCATTGCCAATATTTACATGCAATTAGAATCTTATGAAACTAATGTGATTATTTAAATATTTCTCTTTCTATTGATGTTCCTTTGGAGCTTACTCTTGATTTTAAATTCAAGATTTTCTTACTGTTTTGTACCTAGGTTTATTGATCGAAGTAGTTGTATTAGCTTTTACAGTTCGAAATCTTTTTAATTTTTTATGACCTTCCATGATCAAATTCACAGTGATGTGCATTTAAAACATCTGGATTTATTTCTGATTACATTCATAGGTGATTGTTGTATTGGATCGCCTAACCATTACATCTTATTAAATGTAAGAGCTTTAGAAAGGAGTAAGAGGATTTCACTTGCTTATTGTTCCCAGTGAATCTCATTTCTGATCTGTTCAAGGGAGCTAGAGGATTTCCAATCAGTAGTTTCGTAGTTTTAAATCTTCCCAAGGCCAGAATCAAAGTTTTTGCTTTCCATTGAGCTACTATTGGATTCAAAGTAATCACTGAAGGTGCCTATTTTAACTTACCTAATCACAGAGATTTGAACCTTTTAAGAAATAAATATTGATACTTGAAAAACCTTTCAGAAATAAATCCTGTATATGTTCTCGTTGAGATTGAATTTCAAAATAAAATAGAATGAAAAATGTATAGAGTCTAAATTAATTATGATAAATCATTGCATGCCACATGCACCATTCTAATTATGTGAGAGTTCTGCATATCATGAAGGGTGTATATGCAGATTGGGCAGGCCTTGGTGGACGTGTATGGGATGGAATTCTTAAGGCTTTAACACGAGTATCAGCACTGCAGCACAATGCTTGAAATTTCAGCAAATTTCAGCTATTTTTCAAATTTATTTGGGGTTCATATGGAGAATCCTGTGTGTCATGGAGCTCTGTTTTAGTTCTTGGGTGGTTGTAAGGGTATGGAGCTCTGTTTTAGTTCTTGGGT
>NW_006497083.1:3438493-3483641 GCF_000471905.2 Amborella trichopoda
GAATTGTTATTCATTATCATTAGGGCCTTTTCTGAACATGTGGGGTTGGCTACATGAATCATGGTCTGTAATTCTGTCCTATCAAAGTCCACACCTTTAGTGAAGCCATAAGTCCCCATATCTTTTCTCATTACTTCCAGCCATGTCTTTTTGGGCCTTCCTCTTGCCCTTTTTGAGCATTCTTTAGGATTCATAGAAAGTTTTGGCAAAGTGTCACGTTGGCTGCCTACCTAACACAACCCACCTCCTTTGCTCAGGCTTGGGAGAGGTAAAGTTTGAGGTCCTCACCCTTCTTAGACCATAAATAGAAAATTATTATTATTATTATTATTATTATTTTTATGTATGAAAGGATTTTGAAGCGAGATTCACAAATGCATCCAATTTTGAGGCAATGTAAGCTATTGATCCCAGTGTTTTAAAATGCGGGATGCGGCCAAAAGTGGTGGGGGGGACCGATGCGGTTTGGATGGGGGTGCATCGCGACGATGAGGTCATTAAATATAAAAAAATTCGAAATCTAAAAAAATAGGTTAATACATAGAAAAATACATGGATGTGATATATGTGATATTAGGTATTTTAGTTTAATAATTAACTCCAAAAATATTAGTTGTCGGATATTCTGTATCCATTATCTCTTGATAGAAACTAGAAACTAGCTTCATAAAACATTCAAACAATCAACAACCATAAGCACAAATTTGCAACCACAAACTTTAAAGTTACAAAATAGTGATACTACAAACAAAAAGTCCATGTCTCCATGAAGATTAAAGAATAAAGAGTTTTGAAGTCATGCTCAAGAAGAGTTAATAATTAATACAATCATCCATTCATCATAGAAGTTATCTTGAGAGACAATTTTGAAGTCAATTTTTCAAATATTAATCAGAGAAGTTATCTTGAGAGTTGTCATGTGCATCATCAATATCATCCTCGGCGGCCTCCACGTATTCTTCTTCCTCGGTCTCCTCTGAGTCAACCTCCTCCTCCTCGACCTCTGGAGCTTATGTGCGAGTACGACTAGACCCGCTCTTCTACTCCTTTGTACTCTAGTGTTAGGTTGATCTTCTTCATTAGCCCCTGTTGCTAGCTCGACATCGAGCCATGTAAGATCCTCACCATCAAACACACACTCTAGTCTTTGATCCATGGTCCACTCACTTGTGGAATCACCATCAACTTCATACAATTGAATAGGGTTGAGCTTCATGCGATTTTCATACCTCTCCCTGAGTCGCTCGTTATACTGCACATAAACCAAATCATTCAACTTTTTCTGCTCCAACCTATTTCCTTTTGTTGTATGGAGTTGTGGTAGAAAATTGAAATTAGATAAATTAGATTTTATATTAGAAAATTGAAATTTGAAATTGAAATTCAAGAAATAAGGATTAAGGAATAAGGAGTTAAGGACTTACATGTTCAAATGCACTTCAATTGCGTTCACAACTAGATGAGCTACTTGTGAGATTCAACATTCGAATAGCGAGATGTTGTAAATTTGGTGTCTCGCTTCCATATAATGCCCATCATGTAGCTGTATAATACTTTATAATTTAGATTATAATATAGATAAAAATTAAGGGTAAACAAATAAGCAATGGAACTATGCATAAAGTCATAAACAGGTAAGGGTACTTTTGGCCTTTACCTGGATCTGTAGTGTCCCTATTTCGAGTAGAAATATCTCTCTCAAAGTTTCCCAAGGCTAATTTGAACTTAATCAATTCATGGCTCTGGATCTCATCCTGGATATCTTTGTCAGGCACCATCCTCTCAAGCACATTTAAGACCCACCATTTATTACACGATCTTACTCAATGAATGGGTGCTTGTAGTGAAGCGATGGGTTTAGAAAGTAATCGGCTGAATGGAGGTGCCTGTGAAGCTGGGCATCCCATCTCTTATCAATAATTTCAAGTGTAGCCTTGCACATATTTTCATCATCCTTTAAAACATTTTTTATCTCTGCTCTTGCCCTAGTTATTGTCTCATGTATGTAGCCCATGGCGGGCTTCACATCACCATCAACCAATCAAAGTACTCTCACTAAAGGGCGAGCCACCTCCAATGCAAGAATTATTTGACTCCAAAAAGATGTATTCAAAATAATTTTTTCAACCTTTCTCCCATCCTTATGCTTTGACCATTTACTTTGACTTCATTGCTCTGAAGCAAACATGGTCCTCAAGGCACTTTTTTGCTTGGTTAGGCTTCGAAGAGTGAGAAATGACGTGGCAATCTAGTGATACCCGGTCTCACTAATTCTCTCTTAAAAAATCTCATCATGCTCAGTAATACGGTGTGATTGTAAATGAATCCAACAACAAACATAGCTCTTGAAATCATCACACTAAATAAAGATGTTGTACCCATTTCCTTAAGCATAAGATTAACATAATGAGCTGCGCAAGGAGTCCAAAACTAGCTGCAACATAATTGACACTATTGTCAGTGACAATTTGTACCACATTTTTCTCTCCAACAAACTCTACAATCTCATCCATCAAGCCACATAAGTATGTAACATCATGTGAATTGTCTGAGGCATCAACAGACTTAACAAAAAAAGTACCTATTGGACAGTTAACGAAAAAATTAATGAATGCCCTTGACTGCCCATCGGACCAACCATCACACATAATAGTGGCCCCATATTTCTCCCACCCGTTTCTTTGAGAAATCTATTCATGTATTCTCTAATCTCCTTTTTTATTTCATCGGTAGCTTGTGGGCATGCTCTTATATTCCTAGAAATTCCGGTTAAGTATTCTTTTTGTCGAAAAATACCACCCATATAAGTATTTCCACAGAGCATGCAAAGAACACAATTTCTATCTTTCGGATTTTTTAGTTTGGTATATTTCCAAGCCGGATCCTTATTACTAGAAGATTGAGAAGAATACATTGCCCCAAAAATAAATATTACTGGTTTTTGAAGCAGTGCTCGATTTCTTCACGGCCTTTGAAACCCTCGATTTCTTGTCACAAATTCATCTAAACTTTCCCAAATCAACAACCAAAAGGTTCAAATCAAGATCCAAGTATCAAACAATCCCCAAATCCAAGATCTCAATGAAAAACAATTTCGCCTATTTTTTTTTTTTTGCTTGATTTGATCCCAAAAAAGCCACGAAAGTGGCTGTAAATGCTCGTTTAGGGGGTTTAATACCCCCAAACTATTTTTTCCAATTTTTGATGGTCAAAAAGACCATTTTGCCCATCCCCGAGGGGCACAATCGAAAATAACATTGTGGAACAGTTTGCGGCCAGATACGCTATGTGGCTCTGATGAGCTCTGTTGTGGCGCATATGCGCCTGCATACCTCCAAACCGCATATGCGGTCTTTTTCGATACGGTGTCCACCGTATACCGCCTGATGCGGTCGCATATGCTGCGATGCGGCCCCATCTTAAAGCACTATTTGAACGACCTCAAAAAGGCAGTTGCATGGAGAGAGAACAAAAGATCTGTGGAGGAGGATATTAAATAAATTGAGGATAATGTCAAGATTAATTAAGGACATTTTTGATTTCTTAGTTTTGCTCTAGAATGCATCAAACAAGCAGAGAATCAAGATTCCTAGGAGGTTACAAGAAAAGGTGCAGTACAGACAAGGAGAGACTTGGAAAAGTTGTGTGTCCCTCTTGGTCATGCGAATTCTCATACTAATATATAACAGTCTAAAAGTACAATATATACCTAATAAACTAAAATATTACATAAATATCCCTTGGCCATATTCATGTTTACTAAATGTCCGTGAGAAGAATAAAAATAATACCTTTTCACTTCCCAAGCTAGCACTCTCTTTACATTTCCCTTCAAACTGATGCAAGTATCAACATTCATCATTTTCTGCAGAAGGAGATCATAAGGCTTGCTAGGCATCGCTTTGGTGAAGATATCTACCACTTCCTGGTTGGCTGAAGGAATATATGGAAGAATGAATTAGTTCACCCTTTTGAAAGTGTTCACTAACAAAGTGACAATCAACTTCAATCTATTTGGTCCTTCCATGAAAGTCTAGATTATTAACAATGTTGATGACATTGATATTATTAACATAAAGATGCAGTTGGAGCAGTAAGCCGCATGTCAAGGTCACTAAGAATCCGTCTAAGCCAAACGATCTCACTACTTGCAGAAAACAATAGCTCTATACTCTGATTTGGATGTGGACTTGGAAACATGTTGTTTCTTGGATTTCCATCTGATAAGTGATAAACCAAGGAACAAATAGTATCTTCTAGTGGAGTGATGCGTGTCAGAACATTCAACCTAGATAGCCTTAGTGAGGGTCACTAGCTCAGTGGGATCTTGGCATAACAGAAAAGATATCTGTCATGAGTCTCATGTACATAAGGAATGACCTAATACACATCAGAAATGATGGAGATCTGAAAGAAATTGACAAATGACATGGACAACATGGTAAATACCTGGACGGATTATCATGAATCATGCAAGATGCCCAACAAGGCATCGAAAGGTGGAAGGCTTAGAGATTCTATCACCATCATTTTCAGAATACTCCACATGACGATCTAATGGAGTGTCTACAGCCTTTGAATCTGTGAGCTGGGTAAACTGTGCAAAATCTTATGTATATTTCTGCTGTCGATCCAATTTCCTTGTGGACTACGGTGAAATTTCTGGCCCCTGAAAATATTGAAGATGTCCCATATCCTTCATTTTAAAGGTAAATAGGTTGAATCATTTGTAATTATGAGGAGATCATCAACATAACACAAGAACTGTGCCAATACACATATGACGAGTAAGCAAGGATTGGTCTTTAGGGTTTTGAGTATAGGCTTCATGAATAACGCTTTAAACCAATGATTTAAAATCGGCGAGTCGAACCGGACTCGCCCGGTTCGACTCGGGAATCGGCACAGCCCGTGCCGGTTCCAGCACAAAACCAGGAACCGCCCGATTCTAGAGCAGAACAGTTGGTTCCCACCCGGTTCTGTCCGGTTCCCTCCCGGTTCTAGCCTCAAAACCTTCACACGTGTGTACCCGTTACGTGTGCGACACGCACCACCCTCACACGTGTGTATGTGTGACACGAGCGGTACACACTCCCACACGTGCCACACTCACTCCCACACGTGCCAAACGTGCGACACGCATATGAACGCATGCACGTGTGCACCGGTTCAGGCCTCAAAAACACCTTCACATGTGTGTACGCGTCACACGTGTGATACACACCACTCCCACATGTGCCACACGTGCGACACGCACATGCACGCGTGCATGTGCACGGATGCCCTAGTGTTTTCACACTTGTGTTTATCTTCCAATTACATAGTTATTTATATAGCATATTTGAATACTCATCCTTCGATGTGGGATAATTCCCAAGCATCATTAAATGAAAACAGAATGTAAATATATGCTATTAATAGGCAATTTTAAACACATATGCTAAGGAGGCATGATGGTTATCACTAATGTTATTTGCTTTGACTTCTCAAGTTCGAATCTCCCCTTGGGCCATATAATAGTTTATCCCTTCTTGAGCTAATTTTTGTTCCCCCCTGGGCATATAATAAATTAAAGTGTTATTTCCAAAATTTGTACGAATTTTATTAATTTTTATATTTATAACCAAATATTGTATTTTATTTATTAATTTTTACATTATAAATCATGTAATGTACTATTTGTCTTACAGTTGTCAATAATACATTTTAAATTAGATAATATTATAAAATATTTTTAATTTGTTATTATTTATCTAATAAAATAATTATAAAATGTAAACTAATAATTATAATTTGAGTATATAATAATATAATTTGTTAGGTTGTAATAATTTTGGATTATTGTTAGTTAGGCTGTAATAATTTGGGTTTTTTAGTGGATTAGGGTTTTTCGCCAAAACAAGATTTTAATGGCCATTCTTTCATTGATTTAGTCTACTCTTTATTATAGTCCATGTATAATTATATATTTTATCCATGATAATTCTATGATTTTTCTTTTATGTGATGCAAATTTAATACTTGAGTTTATACAGGGAAAGAGCATCTCAATATTAAAAAATTGATGAAAAAAATGAAAGTTAATAATGTAGTACCCTCATTTCTTATTGGATTCCTAAAAAACAACATTTATAATGAATTTTAATAATTTTTTCGGATTTTTTTGAAGCTTTAATCCGACCGATTCAGCCTTCCTGATCCGGATCGCCGATTCGTCGATTCGGATCGGTTTTTGAGGTGCCCGATCCGGGTCACCGATCCGCTTTTTAAACCATTGCTTTAAACGTTTAGAAGAAGCCCTAGGAGCTTGTTTCAGCCCATATAAAGCTTCCCTCAATGGACATACATACTGTGAATTGGTAAAGTTATACCCTCGTGGTGGTTGTGTCATCTATATAGTCCTCTTACGAATACCACTGAGAAAGGCATTCTTGATGTCCATCGGGAATATAACCAAATTCTTTATGAAGCAAACCACAACTGAGATTCTAGTAGCAGCTATTTTGGCTATTGCTGCAAAGGTCTCTTCATACTCCAACGAATATGCTTGTTGTAACCTTTTGTACCTAGTCCCGCCTTGTAATGATGAAAAGTGCCATCAGGTTTGAGTTTTCTGTAATAAACCCATTTGCTCCTCCAGATGATTCCTTTGGTAGTGGTACCAAATTCTAAGTATGAATTATGCCAAAGCTTCAATTTCATTCTGCATAACCTGCCTCAAGCATAAGTGCTTGACTGCCGGTTTATTAAGGGGTAGGAATGGAGGCAATATCCAGGGAAGCTACATATGAATGATGTGAGTAAATAAGGCCATCTGGAAGATGAAAGATAAGAGATCATCATCGTCAGCCTTACCCCAACTACTTGGGGTCAGCTATGAAAGATAAGAGATGAATGGTGTATTGCTATTTCAGAAAATGTGGCCCAAGTTGATACCTGGGTTGGTTCTGTGAAGGGTCAGAGGATACCACAGATGGGACAATACTAGGATCTTGATGCAGCAAAAATCTCCCAAAGAGAAAATTAAGAGAAAACACACACACTCTCTGCAATAAATTTTCTGTTTCATTCAAAATAAAACCTATGCTTGTTACAATCAGATGTCGCATCTCTTTTTAAAAGAATTTCCTTTCTAAAACCTTGAAGATAACTGCCTAAGATAACTTCCATGTCTTACATAAAAAGTAACCTTCCTAAATTATATAAAACAAAACCTTCTTCCTAATAGATAACTTGCTATCCACATTCTTATCTTTTGGATAAGGTTTCTTACAATTAGGCAACTAGAGCGTGAGAGTCGAAGAATGGGATGCAAAGGTTACTAAGATGGACTTATCCTTCTGCTTCCCACTTCGTTGAATTCTCTTATCAAAATCCTAAACTCTAGGCTTCACGTGATGGCCTACTCTATCCTCTTTCCCTTTTCCCCATATCTTGTTTCAAACAAACAAATTAGGATTTCCTCCCATCAAAATATGACTATGAGATCATATAATCCAGCAAAGCCAATCACTCCAATCCTCAAGAACTACAACTGTTAAGCATGCCCAAGATCCCCCACAAAATGTAACCCTAATAAATAAAATTCTTAGAAATTAACTAAAAAATCTACCCATATCTCTGAAAATAACAATAATAGAAATGAAATTAAGTTTTTGGATCAACCCATTCTTGATCTGCATCAGATCTGACATTGGAATGATCAGAGGGTACCACAAATGGGATAGCTTTTTCCTTTCTTGAATAGGGTAGAGAGACTGCATATTATTAGGATCATATAATGTAGACAAAGAATAGGAAAAGTCAGACAAAATAGGAGCAATAACTGAGGATGGAAAGATATGTGTAAATTGGCAATGATGCATATGTTCAAGAAAGATAACATTGCAAGAGATAGTAGTTTATTCTTCTTAAGGTCATAACATCTATACTTTGCTTGAGTATCACAATATCCCATAAATACATGATAGCCTTTGGTCCTGGCTTATCATGTTCATTATCAGGGAGAAGCGTATGGCAAAACAAAAGCCCTAAGGTAATCATATTCTGGATTCTCTTTAAACAAGCGCCCAAATGGAGTTATGCCTTCTAAAATTTCAGTAGGCATTCTATTAATTAAATACTTATATGTCATGCTTTAGGCCGATATGCCTTAGGCACCTTAGAGTGATGCATTAGTGCTCTGCAAGTCTCTTTGATGCGATGGTTCTTTCACTCTGCAACACCATTTGTTCTGGGATATGCAGGCTTGACCTATGATGAATGATTCCACGATCCAAAAAGAACTCTTGAAACTCCCCTGATAGATATTCACTCCCGACTCTAATCTTCCATCTTGATATGGTTATGATATTGTGTTTCAATTATCACATGAAATTGTTTAACACAGAAAACTTCAGACTTTGATCTCAATATATAGACCCATGCATATCTTGTTCAATCGTAAAAAATAATGCGAAATACATTTTCCAGTCTTAGATGGAATTGATCTTGGTCCCTACTCATCCCTTTGGATGATACTGAAAGTTCAAAAAGTATGAGAATTACTAGAAAGAAAAGGCAACTTATGATATTTTGCAGTATAACAATTTGGACAAATAAAATTCAAATATGAGCTTTTTCCATCTAACTTATTTTCTAGAGTGGTAGAAGAAAATAAATTATCTAGTCTACAATTATGTGGATGACTTAAGCGACAATGTCATCGTTCTTAAGCTTTATTTGCACTCTTGATATCATTATATGTTGGGGCAAGTAAACAAGTGGAGTTGATTTAGCTGATGGTAAATCAAGGAGAAGGAGCTGCCAGTGTCTACAACTTTGTCCAATACCTTCCGAGTTCGAATTTGTACCAAACAACCGGAGTGAAATAAAACAGTACTGTGATTATTAACAAGCTATGACACATATCAAATTCGCAACGATTTTAGAAACATGCAATGAATAAAAATTCACCTGCCTGGGTGCCTTGGCAGTCTAGGGGGCTTTCCAAACCAGATCGGGCTTAGTCTAGGCCTTATTCGGTTTGTTATTAGGGCGCTCGTGTAGCCGCTTTGGCTGCCTGATGGAGCTCCTTGCCAGATAAAGGCCCTCGGCCAAGGGCTCCAAGTTGTCGATGCAAGGCACCGCTCTTTCATATAGACACACATATCCATATCCTCTCCCTTTCTCTTCCCCTTCATAAAGAAAAAGAGGGCGATAACCTCCAAGTGTTCAATTTCAGGCTCTCTATCTTTAACATACACACATACCCATATGCTTTCTCTCTATATATAAGAAGAAAAAAAAGACGACCTCCAAGTGTTCGATGCGAGGCCCCCCTTTCATTCTAACAAAGTCATGTGCTCTCTCTCTCTGTCTCTCTCGATGCAAGGCCTATCTATCTCTCTCACATGCACATGGGCCCATATGCTTTCTTTCTCCCGTTTTTTTTTTTTTTGAGGCAAGGTGATTAGAATTCTATTACTGGGTAATAAAATGTACACAAAATGGAACCCTCTTAGAGGGCACCCTATACATCCCCGAAGGGTTAAAAAGGGATACAAAAGCAAAATAATAAATCCAAGGAGAATAGAAGGATATCTACTAAGATCTACAGCCCCCTTGGGGAGTTAGAGTAACCTCCCTCTCTAGCAAGATGGTCAGCCTCGGAGTTTGGCTCTCCAAAAATATGGCACCAGGAGATTGAGATGCATCGTGACAAGTGGGATATCTCATCAATGATATCACCTAGACGCCATGGGCAAGGGGAGAGACTTGATACCCAGGCATGGACGTACTTGGAGTCCCTTTACACCACCAGGTTGTGATCCCAGGAGGTGAGAAAAGTGCAGAAACTTTCTAACAGGGCCCTGGCCTTGGCTAGAGTTGAGTCTGCATGGTCAATGGGTCGGGAAAAAGCTTGCAAAGCCTGTCCACCGGATGAACGAAAAAGCCCACATACTCTGGAGGGACTGGGGTTCCCAAGAGAGCATCCGTCAAAATTGAGTTTGATGTAGCCTAAATCGGGTGGCCGCCACTGAGCGGATCTTGAGATTGTTGGCTTTGCCCCAAGGATTAAAATGTGCCAATTCCTATAAAAATCAGAGAAGGGGATGTCTTAGAACAAACTATGGTTGTCTTAGAACAAACTATGGTTCGTGGCCCAAAAGCCACTAAGTTCCTGACTTTGTCGGCCATTGCCCCAACTGAAGATCTCTCTCCTCTAAAATTCTGTGGTTCCTTTCTATCCATAGAACCCATAGAGTAGCTGAGACATTTGCTTTCCAAAGTTCTCTACCTGTCTTGGGCCAAGGAGTATGGGGGAAAGCTTGGTACAAATGTGGGATGGAGCTTTGAGTGACCGATGTCCACTGAAATAGACCCAACAGGTAAGACCATAAGTCTCTGCCTGATTTGCAATGGAGAAATTTTAACCTGAATCCTAGGGGGCAAAAACGAATTCAAGCTTTTGGTAGCCAAGATATCTTGGTTAGGCCCCTCTTTCTTTCTCTCATGGACCCATATGCTCTCTCTATCTAAATTTGTAAGAAGACGTCCTCCGAGTGTTTGACGCAAGACCTCTCTCTCTATCTCACACACGCTTGTGGATCCATATACTCCCTTTCCCTTTAAATATAAAGAAAGAGAAAAAGAAGAAGGCAACCTCCAAGTGCTTGATGTGAGCCCTCTCTCTCTATCTACATATAAGAAGAAAAAGAAGACAACGCTGTCCATGAGTTCGTTGCGAGATCACACTGACATGGACCCCTATGCTTTCAAACACCCCTCTAAAAAAAAAAATAAAAAAATTAGGACCATGTAGTTATTTGGCCACCAGCCTAGTGATTAAAAAACGGCCCGCCTAGCGCCTAGGTAAGCCCCGGGGCCATCTATGCACTATGTCCTTAGGTGCCTACTAGGGCGGGCGCCAAGGGATATAAATGCCCCTATGGTAGGGTCATTTTTAGCTAGTTTTCCCAGAAATAAAGGGGGGCAAAGAAGCAGAAAGTGAATGGGTGGGGGGGATGGGGGGGGGGGGGGGGTGTTCTAAACACCTAAGTGCTTTGACTTTGTGCCTCTACTGACCCAAATAATCTTAAAAAAAAAAGAAATTAAAATTTGAATTTAATTTGATTGAGCTTTGAATTTAAAGTTTCTTAAAATTGATCTAAACATCATCTTTTTGCTTCTGATTCAATTTTATCCATTTTGGAAGCTTATTAGAGGGTTATTAGCGAGCTTTTGAGAATGACAACCATCTCGAACTTTGAAGAGTGAAGATCGAGCATAAAGGTTAGTCAAGAATCTTTGTATTTGAGATATTATTTGGTATTTCGATGTGCTTTCTTTGGTTTCTTCTTGAAGTGGAGATCCGGTTTGGATGTTTGGCTATAACCCACATCCAAAGGATAAATTGTATAATGTGAAATTATTGTAAGAAAAAGGATATTAATACATTGCTCAATCGCTGTATGTGACGACCATTCCTTTCAATGCTGTTTGCATAAGCGATTTCTACAACATGGTGGATGCAATTGGACAATTTGGGCATAGGATGAGGCCCCCAACCCCATATGAGCTTTCAGAGCCTCTTTTTAGAAAAGAACTAGAACTCACGAGGGAGTTCATTGTCACCGTGGGCTTATTATCGGTATCCATTATGATTGACTTTTGGAGTGATAGGAAGATGAGGAGATGGATGAACTTGTTGGTCCTTTAGGGACAATGTTTTTTAGTCTATTGATGCCTTTGATGATACCCATGGTGCTCATACATATATAAATTGATTAAGATGGGCATTAAGGAGGTTGGGGAGCAGCATGTTATTCTGGTAGTCATAGGCAATGCTGAACCTATTGTAGTTTTTTCTAATATGTTATGCCAGGACCACCCTTGTATCTTTTGGAGACCATGCGCATCACACTGCATAGACCTCATGCTTCAGGCTATTTGTGGTATGTCCAAGATTGAAGGCATAGTTGGTAAGGCTAGGTTAGTTACAACCTTCATCTATAGAGCCACCCTTACCGTTAGCATGACGCAAAGGTTCACAAAAAAGAGGGGGATAGTAAGGTTGGGAATCACAAGATTTGCTACCTCGTTCTTGTGTTTGCATGACATTTTGAGTAAAAACTAGTTGAAGCAAATGTTTACTTTTGAGGATTGGTCAGGATGCAAACGGGAATAAGGAATGAGATACCATCCTATTGAAGCATTTTTGACGTGGGCCAAGCACGCTCTTAAGGTATTTTTTTGTTAGTCAGTATCTTGCACATGGTTGACAAGACAAGCCTTCAATGGGCTACATATATGAGGCAATGGAAAGTTACAAGGGACAAATAAATGAGAATTTGGGCAATGATGAGAGCCTCTGTAATCCACTTTGGAAGAATATTGATAAGAAGTGGGGTAGGCAGCTACATCATCCATTGTATGTTATTAGTTGAATCTAGTTTTTTTTTTTTATGCTGATGTGGACATTCAGACAAATGACACAATTATGAATGGATTTAATTATTGTCTTGAGAGGCTCATTCCTAATCAGGAGATCTAGGATCATATATGTTTTGAGGAAATAATCCTATACAAGTGTGCATTGAAGTCATTTGGGATTGCCATGGCAGTGAGATAGAGGACCAAAGTTGATCCAGGTAATGTATTTAAATTTGTATTTGCTTCAATTATTTACTTTCAAGCTTACAGTTTCAACTTTTTAACTTCAAGTTTCATGTTCGGTGTTTCATGTCGTAACTCATTAACTCATAATTCGTATATCGTAATTCATAATTAAGTGGTAATTAACCATACAAATCTTTGTGGAGCCAGCATGGGTGTAGTGCTCCAAACTTGTAAGAGATGGCCATTCGGATCTTGAGCCTAATCACTAGCTCATGTGGTTGTGAGCGGAACTGGAGCACTTTTGAAATAGTATGTTACTTTAGTTTAGTAAATATAACTTTGTTACTTTAAGTCTTTATTAATTTATTTACTTTACATATTTACTATTTAAATAAGTTTCTTTAAATCTTTATTAACTAATTTAAAATATTTACATTCTTCATCCACTGCAGCATCGCTAGTCGTTTATGGGACAACCTCATTTGCCTCTTTAATTGGACTTGGGTCACACCCAAGTTGGTGTGCGACCTTTTTCCAGCAATCTAAATTCCTCCCGTTGCCAAGTCAAGCACTTTGTTGTGGAAAGCCTTTGTAGCAGCCACTCTTTGGACCATCTGGAAAGAGCGCAATCGCAGGATCTTTCAGGGTACCTCTTCCCACCCTTAGGCCTTGTCCTAGGTTATATTTTGGGCAACTAACCACAATAGGATCAAGAGCTTCCAGACATAAATTTTCCTACTCAATTGGCAATCCATACTTCTCTTCAAGCCACAATGCACTCCCCATGCCTCCCTTTGGCGGCCCTCTGAACCCAGTCCAATCAAATTGAATTTTGATGGATGTTCCCTCGGCAACCCTGGTTTGTTGGGCATCGGGTGCATCTTAAGGGATCATAGAGGCACACTCCACTTCTCATTCATCACATCCATAGGTTGAGTTGATTCCACCTCGGCGGAAGCTCTAGCCCTCCTGGAAGCCCGTAAACACTTCAATCCCTCCTGGAACCCTTCCCTCGTGGTGGAGGGCGACTCCAACAATGTTATCTGTTGGGCTTCGGGAGAGGCCAACCCCCCTTAGCATCTTGCACCTATTTTTGACGAGGTTTTTGACCTTTGCAGCCCTATACAAATCTCTTTGGCACATACCTGGCCCGAGGCAAACCACACTGCTGACACTCTCGCTAAAGAAGGTGCAGCTATGGCGGTCATTTAAAGAGCAGACTTGCGCCCCAAACCCTCCCGGTGCATTTTGACTTTGGTTTAGTTTGTTCGTAACATTTTTTGGACCCATCCACCTTCTAGGTGGGTTTTTGTATAGAGCTTCCAACATGTGAGTAGCCTATTTTTGTAACATGTAACATGCAAATATTCTCTATACTTATTACAAAGTCAACAGTTTCCAAAAAAAAGAAAAATTATTTGCTATTTAAAATTGGGTGTGGTTTGTATAGAGCTGAGGCTCTAAACAATCGAAGTAAATCACACCTTCAAATATGTCAAGAAATGTGGTTTCAGTACTGGAAATCTTTGTGATAGCCTTAAAAATATATTTTCATCTGTAATTATAAAATTTAAAGCTTTTAAAAATAGTGTAGATCGAGCAGATCTATGAAAACTCGAAAATACTGAAAATTGACGGTCCAAAAATGAGTTGCAAGATGCACTATTTTCAAAACTTGAAATCCGGTTTTTTTCTCATGTCCATGCATCTCGATGGCAAGAAGATCACCTTGAGGTTATTTGGGCATAACAACCTCTTCTAGTGAAATTTTTGAGGTGGGCTCTAATTTGATTGTTTAAATCCTCAGCTCTATATAAACTTTTTCTTTTAAAATTTAAATAATTAATTTACTAGTTAGGAATTATGTGTATGTGTTTCATATGTTAATACAAAGAAAAGAAACATGCTTGAATCAAAGAGGCTCAATGACTTACTTTATGTGGAGTTTAATCGAAGATTATGCAAAAGATTTGCAAAGCATGATAAAAAATATCGCCTTAAATCAAAGGACATGGAGAATGCTATGGAGTGCTTGGTTGATGAGGGCGATGAAGTCGAAGGGCAATGAGGGATTGGCGGGGGATATGGTTTTAGAAGTATCAGCTAGAGTAGTTGACCTTCCTAGGGCAACTAGATCATCTATATAGAGGAGGTCAAAAATGGAGGAAGATTCAGAAAAAGTGGAAGGTGAATGTCATATTGAAGGGGGAGATGATTCTGATGACGATGGACTCGATTCCTATGCAACTTTTTCTGATAATGATTAAAGACTCTTGAGTCTTCCACGCTATATTTCTCTCTCTTATTTTCTCCTCTTGTTTGTATGGATATGGATTATGGTCTATGGGCTGTGGATTATGTTATTATGTATTATGAGTTTGTGAACTATAATATATTTTTGGTTGTGCTAGTATTAGCAATTGAGTACTTTGGATTTTGGATAATGGGATTCAAATATTTGATGATTTGTTAATATGTTATTTGCACTTGGCATGATTCCACTTAAAAACGTATAAAAACCGCCTGAATATGCAATTTCTTATACAAAAGGTGCACCTAGCACATGATTCCTTGACACACGTATCCCCCTTTTGAACCTGGGCAACCTAGATCCCTGGGTGGCTGGGCGCCTCCTAGGTGCTGGACAGCCTAGACCCCCCTAGCCGGTTAAGTGCCTCCTGGCATATTCTGAAACACTGAATCCACCTTTCGGAACACTGGGGACATAAATAGCTTTCTGGAAGGAGAGTTGAGGGAAAATGGATATGGATTCAACACCAAAGATTAAAAGAGAATTTCTGGTAGTAGTATACACTTTTTGATCACCATTAGAATGAGCTATGTGCTCAATTTTCTGCGCATAGTTTATCATGTAGGTGTGGTAGCACCAGAATCAATGACCCAAAAGTTAGATGAA
Source organism: Amborella trichopoda (assembly GCF_000471905.2). Next base: position 3,454,011 of record NW_006497083.1, read on the forward strand.
CATACCTGAGGAGGCTCCCCTGGCGTCAATTACCTTCATACCTGTTTTGTCATTTTCGGAGAAAGTAGTTCAGGTGTACTTGATGAGGTGGTGTAGACAGAGACTTGACCCTGTTGTACTATTTGAGTAGGGCTCTCACCAACATTGGCATAAGCCTTTGGTTTCTTGGGAGGCCTCTTCTTACACAGGGGGGTAACATGGTCAACTTCATGAAGTATGGATTTTGGATTCTTTGGACATCGAGATGACATATGGTGTTGCTCTGTGCAGGTGTAGCACTGGAACTTATTGAACTCATGCTTTGTCCTTGCTAGAATTCAAAAGCGTTGCATCAGTTGTTTTTATTTATTTATTGGTGGTAGTGGTGGGGGGGTGGGTTTCATTATGTTTCCTTTCATCATACTTCTTTGGCAAACAATTCTGCTAGTGCACTATCAAATCCGGTATTGTCGGTCTATTCAGGATTTAAGATCTAGTGAACTGGAACTCATCTTGAAGTCCTATTATGAACTGGTGTAGACGGTGTCTGGCTCTAAAGGAGTTCATACTTTCCCAACCTGCTTTACGAACTGATGGTTCTATCAATCCTATCTCATTCCATAGAGTCCTTAGAGCAGAGTAATACTCTAGTGGTCCTGTGTGCTCCTATTCTCTCAATTCAAGTTCATAAATGCCTGCTTTGTTTGGGAGAGTTGAGGATGGTTAGTTTGCTGGTATATCTTCTTCAATTAATTTGACATCTCCTTGCATGTGGAAAAAGAGACTAAGTCAAGGGCAATTTGTCCTCAACGGATTGGAGAAACCAGATTTTAATTTTGGCATTCTTTGTTCTCCTTTCTGGGGTATCTTTTTCATCAGCAGGTCTAGGTGTGGACCCATCAACTAATCCAAACAAATCTTTGTCCTCCAGAAAGTTAGCCATGATGGATGACTAGAGGAAGCATTTTTTCCTATTGAGATGTTTCGATCCCAATAGCCTTTATTAAGCACCATTGGAGTTTAATGACAGTATTAAAATAAATGCCAGAGCTAGAAGAAGTAGAAAATTAGGAAATAAGTGTTGATCTGCTCACAAAATACTTACAGAAGCCAAATCTAGAAACTGATTTTCCCTGTAGAAATTGATTGAAGCTTAAACTTGATCAAAGTTGTCAAGCATCAATATGCAAAACTGTGTATTACGATGGAAACAATATACAGAGTTTTCTCAAAAAGGTAGACGCACTAATTTTCTATCAAATTTTTTAGAAATCACTTAGATCAAACAACGAGAGTGATGAGCTTACCTGAGATAGCAAAGGATCTTTGCAGCAGAGAGTTTGGGTATAAAAACCCTAATTTGATCACCAAGAGATACATTTGAAATTTTGCAGCAGAGATATAAGGTCCAGAAGCCCTGAGTCGTTCATCAAGAGAAACAATTGAAATTCAATAAACTTGCTCTGATAACATATTATATCAATAAAGGGCGATTTTAATCTCTTAGATATGCCTCGGAAACATCAAACAGGTGAATAATTAAGATCCCAAGGAGGTTTGATGAAAAGGTGCTGTGCAGCCAAGTAAGCACTTGGAAATGTATATAAAAAAGTGTAAAAGTACATGGCTAACCCTAATGAAATGTAAAATTAAAGTAATAATTTTATTTGCCCCTTTTGTACTTTTTTTACTAAATGACTACAAGAAGATAGTACATTAATTAATTACACCTCTTCACTTCCCCAATTATCTTCTCTTTACATCTCTATGTAAGCCATTGTTGCATTTTAGGGCTGGCATGTCCAAATCATGGATATACCTTGGAGCGTATGCGTGTGCTTATGAAGGTTTGATTGAGCAGCCTCAAACATGCACATTGAATAGTGCCTTCCACTCTCTATCTATTACATTGCCTTCTATTGTTTCCGTTCCGAGTTTCTTTTCTATTCTCTAATTCGTATCATGTAGACAATGTTTATAAAAAACTTGTGGAGAACAATGAAAAGAATGTCTTAATCATTAAGTGAGAAACCTCTCAAAGGAGTACACAACATCTGGTGATGTATTCAAGGGGAAAAAAGAAAGAGAGTACATGCCGTGTGTAAACGCAATGAATAAAAGGCTTTGAGGGCCACCAATTTCTATAGCTAAGTGTTCTCCTTTTCTTGTAGTGGTCTAGGATTTGAGAATGGAATAGCATTTTTACTCCATTTTTGTTTTGGGGACCAGCTCAATGTGGACCATAAGTCATTGTTCTCTTTGCTTCATTGATTTTTTCTGGAATATGTTAATTTATATTTATAGGGTCTATATAAATGGGGATATTAGATCAAATATCCGTCCTGATGGTTTATTGAATTATTGTTTGTGGATGTTGGATTCTTAAATGGACAACAGTGCACTGGTAATGTGATGACTCGGGAGCTTTTAATGTGTAGTTGGTATAAGCTAGAAACTTTGGCCTATTTTTGATGTTGCCAATATCTGTTTGTGATATTTATTTTGTGTAAAAAGGAAAAGGAAATTTGGGGTCCATGAATGCTAGGAATTAGTTAATTCCTATACATGAACTTTGTGTTAGGTAAGTATTGTTTCTCAATTAGAATTTTAGTTTTGTAATTTATTAATTATTATTGATTTCTTGCAGCTATATAATTTTGAGGATAAAGGTGGTCGACGCGTTGCCTTGAGGCCTGAGCTTACTCCCTCTTTGGCACGACTTGTGATACAAAAGGGGTATTCAACTGCGACGGTGCTAGTTTCTCACATTCTAATTTTAAGGCTCTTTGCTGAATGCTTTCCTTTATTTTCAAGTTATGATTATGATCATAAGCATGTTGAGGGAACTTATTCTTCGACTTCAATGTTGGGCATCAGTATCAGTTCGGACTTATAAAGATATATCTGATGTTTTCATTGTATGTGTCTAGGAAAGCTCTACCACTTCCGGTAAAATGGTTTACAATAGGACAATGCTGGCGGTACGAGCGGACAACTAGAGGAAGGCGACGTGAGCACTACCAATGGAATATGGACATCATTGGGGTTCAGGGAGTTGCAGTATGCTTCAACTGATTTTTGTATAGTTCCCTATTTTTTATTGCATAAAATTTAACATCTCTAATACTAACCATACTAGTTTCAATGAATCATATTATCTATTCCATTATTTAATTCATGCTCATTACATTGTAACTATTGTGGGCTATATTAAATGGCTACTGAATGGTATTTTCTACATTAAATGGTTTTTTTGATTGTTGTAGAGGATTACATGTATAATCTGTTATTTCTTTTGGTAAAACTTTTGTACAGTGGGTATTTTCCTTTCTTATCTATTATCATAATTGGAACTATGATGATTTGTTTGCAAATCTTTATGCAGTGAGGAAGTGTCTAAAATGAGTGATGCATATGAAGTGAAATAAAATTCAGAAATATCATCATCATTTTAGCCTTTTCCCAATTAATTGGGGTCAGCCACATGAATCCTGGTTCTCAAATCTGCTCTATTAAAGGCCATATCCTCAACGAGACCATAAGTCTCCATATTTTTTCAGACTACTTCCAACCACGTCCTTATGGGTCTATCCCTTTCCCTTTTCAGTCCTTCCACTTGAACTAATTCATACCTCCTAACAGGTGCTGTACTTGGTTGGCTCCACATATGGCCAACCCACCTAAGTCTCCTCTCTCTCATTTTATTACCTATTGGTGCCAGGCCTAAATTCTTTCGAATAGATTCATTGCGAATTCTATCCCTTCTTGTCTTACCACTCATCCATCTCAACATCCTCATCTCCGCTATACTCATTCTATGGGTATCTTGTTTTTTGTCCACACTACGTTCCGCCCCATAGAGCAAAGCTGGTCTCACCGCTGTGCTATAGAACTTGCCCTTCAACCTCATTGGTATGCGGCGATCACATAAAATTCCAATTGCACATCTCCACTTCGCCCACCCAGCTCTAATTTTGTATTTGACATCTTCCTTGATCTCTCCATATTCCTGGATTATCGATCCAAAATTTCGAAAGTACGGTCTTTTTTTTACTTCCTAACCGTCAATCTTAATTACTTCCTCGTCTTTATTCCTATTATTACTAACCGTCAATAAAGACCATGTGGAGGTCTTTTCTCTTCGTCCTAAACTTATCAATCAGTTGCGTAAGCAGGAAAATTGCTTCAGTTGTTGGTTTTCAGATACACTTGTTTCATGCCTTAGTCGTTGCTCAATGACTCTTTCCCAGAGCTTTATAGTACGACTCATAAGCTTGATCCCTTGATAGTTTGCACAATTCTGTATGTCTCCTTTGTTCTTGTAAATAAGTACCACAAGACCTTTTCTCCATTTGTCTGACATTTTCATTGTTTTCAACACCTTGTTGAACAACTTTGTCAGCCAGTCAATCTCAAATTTCCCCATGCACTTTCGAACCTCTATCGTGATACCATCTGATCCTAAAGCCTTTCCTATCTTCATCCTTTTCAAAGCTTCTCTCACTTTCGACATCTTAGTCCTACGAATATATCTATGACCTCCGCTGTCACTTGTACCAATAGACCCTTCTACCACTATGTTCCCATTTTGTTCGTTATGTTCCCATTTTGTTCGTCATTTAATAATTTTTGAAAAATTGACTCTCCACCTTTCGTTGACCTCATCATCTTTACTTATTATTTATTTAGCATTTTCTTAGCACTTTTATATTCTTCTAAGTTTTGATCGTTGTTATTACACTGCCAAGTTTTATAACATGATCGTTTTTCGCTAATGGCCTTCTGAACCTCATCATTCCACCACTAAGTTTCCTTATCGAGGTTTTTTTTTATTGTAGATTCTCCTAATACTCCTTTTGCCACTTTCTTGATACATTCAGCCATCTCATTCCATATTATATTGATATCATGTTCAAAGTTCCATTTTCGTTCTTCAACTAATTTATCCCTAAATAAGTCGATTTTCTCATTCTTTAAATTCCACCACCAAGTTCTTGGATGCCCATTACTTTCACCTTTTCTCCTCCATGTCTTTATGTAGATGTCCATGACCATGAGCCTATGTTAGGTAGTCAAACTCTCTTTGGGATAACCTTGCAGTCTTTACATGATGGTGATCTAACTTCTTAACTAGAAAGAGGTCTATTTGGCTTTTATGTGTTCCACTATTGCTGTATTATTTATCAAACTAAAAAAACTCAATGGCTTCCATGGAAGTTAAGTCCCCATTATTGCTACATTATTTATCGATTTAATTGCAATATATCGATGACTGTAATGATAATGTTGGGAACAGGCAGGATGGGAATTATCTTTCTTGACAAAAAAAATAAGAAACATATGCTGCTTCATTTACTGTTATCTTGAGTCAGTGTGTTATATTTGATTTCCGAGAGCAAAATGTGTTGATTTTCTTGTTTGTATTATTGTTTTTCTGCAGGCTGAAGCAGAACTGATTTTTTCGATTGTGATATTGTTCAAGAGATTGGGAATCACATCATCAGATGTGGGATTCAAGGTTTCTAGCCGTAAGGTCAACATTCTAAGAGGCTCTGACCTATGCTTTCAAATTGTGACAGGAAGAGGTTCTTGATGTTTCTCTCATGCTTGAAGTCACTCAAGTGCATGTTGGAGCCTTTCCATGTTTCCATGTTCTTTAGCTTTGATTTCTATCTAGCTTTCCCATATTTTCTTAGGTGGTCTAAGTGCTTCAAGGATTTGTAGGAAAGCTAGTTATGCCCTGTTGAAATGGCTGGCACGTCCTAAATGAACACATCCGCAGATTTTCAAAACCTGTCTTATGATAACCAAATGCTGGATGCATAAATAACTCCCACATTATTGGATTTCTATGTGTAGTTTCTTACCATTGAGTGGCATATCATAGTTATATGGTCCCTTTTTGCTGGTGACATTGCTTCGAAACTTTTGAATAGGAATTTGGAGAGAAGACATTAATTTCTAGCATTTGATCTGAAGCCATCAGCTAGGATGGCCCACAACTGATCTCTGCTGGTTGATGAATGACATGTATTATTTGTTAGAGTCTCTGTAGTTGAAGGATTAGGTTTGCTGCAAAGTGAACTGGCAATCTGTTTTTTTGTCCTGATTTGCTTTGTGCAAGTATAGAATGTTGGAGCAACCCCCTATAGTGCTGATGTTCCAGAGGTTTAAGGTTCACTATGCACATTTCTAGAGCCTGTTGTAAACAATCAGTCAACACCAGCATCCAGATTATAATGTTATGCACATTTTCTAGAGCCTATTGTAAACAATCAGTCAACACCAGCATCCAGATTATAATGTTATGCACATTTTCTAGAGCCTATTGAGGTACAGTAGAGAATGGGGTTTTGGGATCTGGGACAAACAGTAGAGATGTTCGGATTTTGGGGTTTGTGAGGAATTGTACTGATGTTAGGGTGAGGTGGTTGATGCCATTGATTCAGATGAGGATGAGAATGATAAGATGGCCTGGACTGCTGTTGGGCATAACACTTGGGGGCATGGGTGTGGCTAATGGGAAGAGCAAGGGGATGGGTAGTGGGGGGAAGTAGCACTTGAGTTTTGGTTGACCAATAGTTGCTATGGTCAAGTGGCCTCCTTGGAGTAGTGGTTTCCACAGAAGAGGAGCTAGACCTTTTGTTGGAGGACGTAGGGTATTCATCCCTGACATCCTGTTTAATGGTGTTGCATGATTATGCCATCTTGGATCTGCTGACGTTTTTGGTTAAGGTTATAAGATAGATGTGAACTTTAGTTTTTATAGACCATGCTTTGTGGAGATATTCAAGTTGCCTGTGTTGCTTCTTTTGTTTAGATAATTGAAGTATCTAATGAAATTCTGTATTCACAGGATTCTTTTTAGATATGCTTTTGAAATACATTCCTCAAACTTGTATAAATTTTTACTATTATCTTGCCAAGCACATATTTTGATTTTTGTTTTTCATACAATGCTAGGTAGGTAGGTTTATAGTTTGTAACACTTTCTTAGAACAAAATTCTCCTTAAAAAATTTCTGGCTGCATTTCCTGCCTTATTTGATTATTATGTTCTCCTATAGTAAGACCCACTTTTTGATGTGGTTCTCGTCTATGTTCCATTTTTGGTATTAAGGAGAATTTGCACATGAGGACTTTCAAGCCTTTAATTATTGATTGATTTGGGTGATAATTTTTGTGCTTGACTCAGGTTCTACAAGCAGTACTTCAACGATATAGTATACCTGAGAAATTATTTGGGAAAGTATGCATTATTATTGATAAGGTTAGTTTATTCAGAAGGTTGTTGCCCTCACCTGGCATGTCTCAATTTTAATGAATAGGAAACAATAAATATAACAGAAATTAGCTTTGGCCTTATCTTGTGAGTCATTTTGCTGGATATTAAGATAGATGGAAAAAAACAGCCTGCCTTCCACTTAAGCAGAAGGCCTGCCTGCCTATGGGTCGAGACTGCCCTGCCTAGGCCTAGGTGGGTCTTCTTGGGCGGCCACCCAGGTGGCAACTAGGCCTTGGTGCCTGCCTAGTTGGCCCTTTGCCTGGGGGTGGACGATGTCCTCCGGCAAGGGGCATTCAAGTTATTTTTGCCCCTCTTAAGGGGAAACAAGGATTGGGTGTATTCTAACCATCAAAAGTTTGTTCTAGGGTTTCTATTTCCAAAAATCATAAAAGATTGACGATTTTTCAATCTTTTTTTTTTTTTTTGATATTGAAAGAAATCTAGAAGTTTTAAAAATCATCTAATACCTTAAATTGTTTTTTGTTGGATTCATTTTGAACTATACAGAAATTTTTGGGTAATTTAGAACTTGATATGATTCCAAAACATTGAGGATCGAAGATGGGGCACAAATGATATGGGTGTGTGTTTGCATGTTGGTGTGTGCTCTAGGAGCGCACATATATGTATATATGTACATAAATATTACATGTATATGCATATTTTCTTTTGGAAACACATGTATTTATATATGTTTGGGAGAATCGGGTTCATCAAAACCTGGGCACCCGCCTAGCGCACCTAGGCACCTAGACCCCAGTGACCACTTGGGTGCTGCCCGATGTTTTTACAATCTTGGATACTAATGATGTAATTATAATTGTGGTAGATAAGGACCTTTTGAACTATGGTGTTCTCAAGCTCAGTGCTTTATTCGCTTGTGTTTTGTTTCCCCTGCAGATGTAGCAACCGAGAATCTCATGTTTGGGTGTGTGACATCATGATTCTTGTGCATCATCCAGATCTGTATTAGGAGAGATTAGTTACAAGCATGTTGTCATTGTGTTAGATGTGTTTTGATGAAGTAATTGCACCCCTTACATAATGCAACATTGTTACCATTGATAAGCATTCCTGTAAAACTCGTTTATGTTGAATAAAATCATGGCTTATCACCTCTTTATCAATTTGTTTATTTGACAACACTGTTGGCCTACCTAGCTATAGGTCCTCTATCACTGTGCATTGTTGCGTTAGAATTAGTTGAATATGATGCTGATGTAAACCTTTGAACTGTGTGAACATTCTCTTTTATGAATATTTTTACAGATGGACAAAATTCCTAAAGAGGAGATTGAGAAGGAATTGACAATGCTTGGGATACCGATGGAAGCTATAAATGGATTACTTCAAATCTTATCTCTAAAGTCTGTTCCTGAACTAGAAGGTTTGTCAGTATCACTCCTAGTTTTGTTTAATTAGCAATGTAACTTCATGGATTAATATGCCATCATTACAGTCATCTTTTTTTTCAATATATAAGAATTCAATATGCAAGATCGATAACATTCAAACAAAACAAGAAAGGTCGTAAAAAGTCTTAGGTTTGGTGCCATCATTACAGTCATCATTTATTCAATATACAAGATCGATAACATTCAAACAAAACAAGAAAGATTGTAAAAGTCTTAGGTCTGGTGCTATAATAGGAAACGACCTAGTAGTTTCCAATTGCTATTATTTGGTTTGTTGGCATTACAAGTTATATATTAGCCTCTCATGCAACGCTTGTATTATGATATGAAATCTGCTTGTGTTATTTATCGCAATAACCTAAAATGTAGTTAAGTTGTTATAGCATGTGTTATTTATTGATTATTCTCTACGGCCCGTAGTTAAGTTTGTTGGTGTATTTTTATCTGAACAATTCTCTATAGTGAACCTACATGTATGTAAGATACATCTACGTGAAAAGTTTTAGTATTATATATTGTATAAAAAGGACATTTCTTAGAATTTTATTAGTCATAAAATTACATTAGAATCAGTATGCTGTGCTTCTTCTATGAATAGCATTCTAGTGTTCTAACCATAGTTGTTGGGTACGGGAACGGGAACGGTTCCTGGATCGAGGGTGGGATTGGCAGATCGAAGCTATACTAAAGATTCCTGTGTTAGGGATCACTGCCCGTACAACCTCAAAGGTTGGGATCGAGGTCCATGTGTGTTGGGGATCGAGCTCCTTTATTACATGAGATAGAGAATTATTATATAAAGGTGCGAGATCCTATACGTAAGAAGCGAAGTTCCCAAGGGCATGAGTTTCTTAACTCAAGGAGCACATTACTAAAAGTGATCCAAAATATTATGGAGCGTCGAATAACTTTTATAGGAGCGAGCTCCATTTTCTTAGAACGCGAGTTCCTCGTGTAGGTAATAAGGATCCGTGGCTTTAAAATGTAGCTCCCGGTGTTGTTAACCAATAACATGTAGGCTTAGTCCTTCTATGAAATAAATAACGAACTTTAAAGCGATCATTGCTGGAATCTAGATGCCATGTATGGTGCTTATGTTCCATTATTTTCGAATCTTGATCCCAATGCACTCTGGAGTGCGAACCATAAGACTAGGAAACTGGATCCTATAATTTTCAGGAACGTGAAATTAAATTGTAAGGAACTTGTTCCCTTATAAGATGGAGCGAGATCCCGAAAACATTAAATTGAGTTTCAGACGCGATCCGCTCCAGGATCGAGAGAATCGAGGTTATGCAATGGATCACCAAGCAAGGGAGGAGATCCCGGTAACTATGGTTCTAACATGGTATTAGAGCCGTGCAGGAAACCTTAGGTGTCAAAATTCCTATTCGTCCATCTAAGAATTATTGTGTATCAGCTGGAAACTACATATGTGAAATCAGTATGCTGAGGAGATCAGCAGTCTCATAACTGACCTAAGAACTCCAATTCCGCCTGAAGCTTTGATCAATACTCTGAGAGAAGTGTTTCAATATCTACATTAACCTTACAAATTGAAGTTCTTTTGTGGAATCTGTTCACATATGCGGAATAGATCTATCTCAAAATAAACAGAGCAGTGTTTACAACCAATCAAGGCATATATAACTCAACACCCCTGTCTGTCTGAAACTTCAATTGGTATAGCCTCATAAAGATGTGTTCTGTCCTTTTGGGTCACTAACACATCTTGATGCCCAGGCTTGTCGCACCTAACACTTTGGCCTCTGTTCCTGAATTTGAAGAGTATCTTCACAGCTGGGCCTTTTCTTGCCTTTGATACATCTTGGGGCTGAGTGCTTTATCCCACCACATCTCACTGTTTCTAATTTGCAGCATGTCTTTTGAGAACTGAGGAAGACACTTTACCATAGGAGCAATTTGCAGAGCTCCTACTAAATTTCTTTCAACCTTTAGACTACCTTATAGTCTTCCTCAGACTCAAAACTCAATGCAAAATCAACTCAACGTAGATCTGAGTGTGTGTGCGCGTAGCTCTGAATCCACCAAAACAACTATGGTCTCCATGCCAAGCTCCAAGTTTTCATTTGTTCAAACCAGTAAATACAATGTATCAGAATATCATGACTATGACTTCAAACCCAATGGGAATGATCCCTTCCTATAGGCTAAATCCCTAACTCCGATGCCTTTAATACTACTTCTAATTAAAATAGGACTCCTAATTCAAATTTGACTCAAATTGATGCTTTTACCCTTAATCAAAGAGGACTCCATATTTTCAAATCACAAACAAACAACTTTTCCCCCAACAAAAGACTATTCTATCCCTAAAATGATATTGCAACCTCTGCAGGGTGTAATGTTTTGTTCCATTATCAAAAATGCTTTTGGAAGTGTCGGTTGAGTTCTATGACCTAAACCCACTTTGTCAGTATTCTACAACTGATGTGGCTAAAAAAATCCTTTAAATCCCTGAATGTGGCTCCTAAAATTTGTTTTCCCCCTCCATCTGGCAACTAGATGCAAAGTATAAAGATAAGAGAGATTTAATTTAGATACGTGCATACATGATTTGAAGTTTCTAACCGTGGGATGTCTGCCTGTGGTTGTTTTGCATGTGTTTTGTGTGTGTCTGTGCATGTAAATAACATGAAGTTTATGTTTTTGTTTATGTGTGTATGTGGATTTGCGAGTGAAAATGATTGATTGGGTCAACAATCTGTTTGTTGCCATAGCCATGAGGCCATAGAGGGCTTTATTTCACCCCAATTTTTTTTTCTTTTTTTTAAAGAAAGTGTTAATGTTGTTTGACCAAAAAAGTTGTGGATTTCCTTAATTCATCTCAGTGATGAATCTCAAAAAGATAAAGACAAAAGAGCTTGCACACTAAAAGTGGTCTAAATGAATCCCACTGTAGTGAATGTTCTCCTCAAATTTTTTTTTTTTGCCTTTTTTCCTTTTAACTAATTGTAATGTCAATCAAACATGTTTTGAAAATTTTCAGGGGGTAAAAATCCCCCTAGCTAGGTGTTTTGGCCGCTTGACCTATACTGTGGTTATAGGCCACTTGACCTATAATTTGGCTATGGGCCGCTTAGCGCTTGGTCTATCAAATCTTTCTCTACACACACACGTATAATATACATGTGTATATGAGTGTGTGTGTGCATGCGCACATGTGTGCTGATGTGCATATGCGTGCGTCACTCTGTATAATACACATAATGTTTTCTTCATCACTATTACACATACAATAGGGCACACCGTGTACTCTATCGAAAGGAATTAGAGATTTGGAATCGTTATCAGTCTCATTATCTAAAGAAAGCTGGAGTGTTTGTTTTAATGAAATTATTCTTGTGGTTGTGACATTTTGATTGAATTGCTGTATTAATTGTTGGTTTTATGCCATGGATGTCAACAAGCGAGGTATTTTCCTACTTAGGCAACTGATTGAGAAGTTTAGGGTGAAGAGAAAAGACTTCCACATGGTCTTTATTGATCTAGAGAAAGTTTATGATAGAGTACCTCAAGATTTGATTTGATGGGTTATGGAAAAGGAGTCTCCAGTCACTACATCAATTTGATGAGAGATATATACGAGGGAGCGCTAATTAGTGTATCAACAACTAGTAGAGAGATGAGTGAGTTTTCAATGGCAATAGGGTTATATAAGGGGTTAACATTGAGCCCATGCCTCTTTGTCTTAAATATGGATGACCTAACTAGGCACCCTACAAGATAAGGTACCATGGTGCATGGTGTTTGTAGTTGAGATAATTTTTATTGATGAGACCCGAAACAATGTCGAATACAAAGTTAGAACTTTGAAGGGATACTCTATAATCTAAAGGTTTTTAAATAAGCCGGACTAAGACAAAGTATATAGAATGCAATTTTAGTAATAATAAGAGTAGTGATGAGGAAGCAGTTAAGATTGACGGCTAAAGAATATCAAGAAGAGCGCATTTTTGATATCTTGTGTCGATAATTTAGGAAAATGGATAGATTGAGGAAGATGTTACACATTGAATTAGAGTTAGGTGGGCGAAGTGGAGATGTGCAATAGGAGTTTTATGTGATCGCATACCGATGAACATGAAGGGCAAGTTCTATAGGACAGCTGTGAGACTAACTTTGCACCAATAGGTGATAAGATGAGACAAATTAGACTTAGGTGGGTTGGCCATGTGTGGCGCAGACCCAATACAACACTTGTTAGGAGGTGCGAGCTAGTTCAAGTGGAAGACTCAAAAAGGGCAATGGGTGGGCCCAAATGGATATAGTTGGAAATAGTAAATAAAGATATGAGGACTTGTGGCGTCATTGAGGTATGACCCTTAATAAGTAGAATGTCGGACTAGGATTTGTGTAGCCGACCCCAATTAATTGGAAAAAGGCTTTGATAATGATGATGATGATAATGATGATGCTCTATCAATTGTGATGGAAAGTTTGTATTTTATAGTGAAGGAGATTATGTATGGAAATTTGATGAAGCGGTAAAATCAGTAAGAAAACATGTCAAACACAAGCAATAACTAGGAGAAACCTGGGGTTTCTTCCTCAACTCAAGCTAGGGTTCCAAAACTTTTATCTTTCAGTTTCTAAAAGTCATGTGGAATTGGCCCTCTCAAGGCCCAACACACCATGTATATATTATAATTTAATATTCAAAGATATTAAATGTCCACACAATTATTAAATGACCTAAAAAACCTAACTTATCAAATTTGACTGTCCTTGAAAATTGAGTAGGATACTTGAAACCCAATTTTTTGGCATTTAGAGGCTTCTCGACATCTATTTTATTATTATATGAAACCAGAGCCGCAATTTGCAGATGATGTAGGGAAATTTGAAAAGGCAATATAATCAGTACAAAAACCAAACACAAGTAATAACTAGGAAAAACCTAGGGTTTCCTCCTTACCCAAAGCTAGGGTTCCAGTACCCTAAGCCTTTCTTTCTTGTTTAATTTCTAAAAATCAGTGGAACGACCCCTCAAGGTTCCACACACCTATTATATATTGTAATTTTAAAGTTCAAAGTTATTAAATGTCCATACAATAATTAAATGACCCAAAAAACCTAACTTAAACACAAAATTCACAATAACAAATTTACCTCGGTGAATAGTAACCCACGAACAATACCCCGTGGATACTACCTATGAATTATGAACAATAGCCTTGAATAGTAAATAAAAATATAAAAGAGCCCTATAATCCTTAAAAAAAAACTTAAAAGCCCTAAAAATAAACCCTAAAATTGAAATTAAAATATCGATTCTTTGAAATTGAATAAAATTAAAAATAAGAAATTACTTTGTCTTGCATTAGGGGACCAGTGTTGCATGGACTTCGACACAGGTGCCCGTGTCCAGTATGTGTCGTGGTGTCTAATACATGGGCCAAAAATCCTAGTATCTCCTTGAGATGTCTGCACATGTCTTAATGATAAATTATTTATTTTGTATATAATAAAAGTTTGAAAATAAAAAATAAAAAAATTTTTTTTATAGTACTTTTAATTTTTGAAACTGCAGTCATAACTATTGTGTAGTGTAGGTGGTAGAACTATAAGGTTTTGTAGGAAGAATTGGCTTCCCAAACAATATCCTTGGTTTGATTTTTGAGGGGCTACAAAAATTGTTTTACATTATTCAATTTGTCCCATTTGAGGTATATATATTGAATGTTGCTTATCATTTTTTTTTTTTTTTTGATAAAGTAAACTGTTATCATATTGTTCAACCTACAAATACCACTTGGTAGATTGAGCCTTATCTTGGCATTAGTCTTGTGTTCAAATCCCAGCAAGGCAAAACACGGTTTTCCCCTAAGCTTTTTTAATAATGTAATTAAAGGGACAAGGCATGTCCATAAAAGCGACACTTCCTTGAGAGGTGTCGACATGTTCGAAGGGAACATAATATAGTGCAATATGTGGGGATGGAGAGTTGGTGGAATGTTGCCCGTTGTTGACATGCGTCGACATGCGACAACAAAAAAAGTTGAAATGCTTGCTTGTGTCGCACTATACAATGGGGGAGAATATTTACTTCATTGCTATACACACATACACACACATGCACACACAATAGGGCACATTTTGCACTCATCTGCGGAAAGGAATTAGAAAATTGTTATTGTTAAATTGTTATCAGTCTCATTACCTGAAGAATGCCAGAGCGTTTGTTTTAATGAAATTGTTTTTGTGGTTGTGATATTTTGATTGATTGCCCGATCAATTGTGATGTAAAGTTTGTACTTATTAGCTATAGGAGCCAATTGGATTCTGATCCCTGCTAGCTACTTCCTTCCAAAAATGTGTTTCTTTGAAGATGTATAGGTCTGTGCCATTTCAACCGACATGAAATTGTTTTGGCCAATGTACCAACAGTCCAAAACTACTAAGAGTTGTCAAGAATAAGACTAAAACTGGACATTACAAGCTTTATGAAATTTATGTAGTTTTTGCATCTTTATACGATATCTTCATGCAGCTCTGATGTTTGTTACATTCAAACTGCTGACAGACTTGGATGGCTTTAGTATTATTGTTTTATTTTCCTTTAATCAGAGACATACAAAAGAACCAACAATTTTAACCTAGGAGAAAAGTTTCACCAATGGGCTGTAAGGTAGATAATGTGGCTACTGACTATAGGGTTTGAAATTGTAATAATAAATCTTTGGAAATTATGAACCAATATTACAAATCTAAAGCCAGTGTATGAAAACATTCTTAGAAGCAAAATTTGTGTATTTGTATGAAATTTTCTTGATAACTTTCCATTGGCAATGTAGAAGCACTCGGATCAGATGCTGATGCTGTTGATGATCTGAAAGATCTCTTCTTGCTCATTGAACAGTATGGTTGTTCCAATTGGATTCAATTTGATGCTTCTATTGTCCGTGGCCTTGCCTATTATACTGGGGTCGTCTTTGAGGTATTGTTATGTTGACACTTAGACTCAGATCTCTATTTATTTGGCATACCTCCAATGTATAAGGGTTTTTCACTTGAATGATCGTGTTTAAAGCACTAACAGCTTGGCTGCCTTTTGTCTTTTGGTGCTACTTTCTATTTCTCTCTCTGTTCCATGTTTTCCTTGAGAGATTATAGTACACTTTATAGAAGATCGGTGTGATAAAGGAGATAGCTATTTGAATTCCATGAAACCATGTCATATTCCAAAATAATCAATAAATCCACTGTTTAGCTCACACTTGAATAGCTCAATTTGTTGCATTTCCACGTGAGAATTTGACGCCTTTGTTTTCAACATTGCTATGTTTGTTGTCTTGAGTACTTGCTTCTGTTTAGCTTTTATGGACAGAAAACATCAACTTGCTGATCACTACTTATATGTTAAAGAATGTTTCCTTGCAGTTATTATTATTAGTATTATTATTATTTTGAGAAAGGTTTAACTTATCTGCTATTTATTTCCATTTAGAAACTTGACTCTTCTTCGGAACACCTTTTTAAATACAATATTTTAACTCCTCTTCTCATTTTGTTGGTTTTCTCTGTCTGGTTCTTTTGCATTTGCCTTTATTCCTTTTCCTGTTCACATTCTTTTCATTGCTGCTGTTTTGGGTTTTCCCGTTATGCATCACAAATTTTGATTCAGCAGACCTTATTGGCATTCATCTCTCCCCTTTGTTTCTTTTGCCACTTTGTTTCTTGGGGATACTAACATTAACCTCATCATCATAACTATTAATGTTACACGTTTGATATTCCAAATCATTATTCGTTGAGCTTATGCCTACATTTTCACTGGACAAGAACCAGCAGAACCAGCAGAACCAGCAGCTTGTTGGCATTCCTTAGTTGTGGATGACCATATCTCTTTCATTTATCCCAAAAGAAGAGTCATATCATTCAAGAGGCAATTAGCAATTTAGCACTATAAATGTGAATGTCATTTTTCTCTCTTTTGTTTGTAGGGCTTTGATAGAGGAGGGAAGTTAAGAGCAATTTGTGGTGGTGGTAGATATGACCAGTTACTCTCAAAACTTGGTGGTGAAGACCTTCCAGCTTGTGGCTTTGGCTTTGGAGATGCTGTGATATTTGAAGTAAGAATTAAACCT
The DNA here is from genome assembly GCF_000471905.2 of Amborella trichopoda. The sequence goes on from NW_006497083.1 coordinate 3,470,800, forward strand.
TCATAGATTTATCTCTTGTCATAAAGAAATGGAAACGGAAAACCATCCATCGTCAAGTAGCAAAAAATGATCATGTCATCCAACGTTTCAAGACAAAAGCTGTGTGTTTTCAAATTTAACCTATGAAAGTGATGAATATTTAGAATAAACTCAAATGGCCGAAGTTCTTTGAGGCCTAGAGCATTAAATTTTTTTATGAGGCTTAGATATCTCTCTATAGGAAAGTTGAGATAACTTTGACATGAAAATGACAGTCTAATATCACTAACGGACCCCAACCTAAGGGATATAGGAAGGTAGTGGGCACAGGGTGGAAAATCAATGGTTAAAAGGTCATCAAGTAACTGTGTATTGGCTGTGATATTGGGTTTCAGTTTTCAGTCATAAAAAATGTTAGAAAACATAAATGGCTGTTATTTTCAAAATGTTGTAAATAATGACTGTTATTTTTATAATTCCTCAAAAAAAAAATTATCGTTATTTTTATAAAAACTTTCCTTTAAAAAATATCATAATGTTTTAAAAAAATGTTCCCCATATGATCTCCTTTTTCTGAATATTCTCCCTTTTTTCTTTTCTTCTTTTTTATCTGTTTGAACTTTTTGCCCTTTGTACTCCAGTTTCTGTTTTTTGGTTAAACATATAACTTCCCAATATAATGGCTTTTACTTAACAATATGGAGACGGGCAAGTCTTGTTTTTATCTGTTTATGTCCATTTTTTGAACCTTGGTCTTGGCAGAGATGATCTTGAATGTTTAGTGACATATCTATGCAAGCATCGGGGTAATTCCTATCTATGCTCACTAGCCCCATGGTCGACTTTCAGAGTTCATCCTTGTACTTGATATTCACCTTAATGATGCATACTTCACCTGGTCGAACCATTAAATCAACCCCTCTTTCCTGACTCGCCCGGTTCCTTACTTCTATCGAATAGGATGATTTCCTGAAACCCATTCCTTCGCTCTACTAAAGCCCATACCGACGACAAGCTCTCCTCCTAAATGCTTTCCCAAGTGCCATGGCAAGAGGCCCTTTAGATTTGAAGTCTGTCGTTCGAAGAACCTGAACTCCATTAACTGGGAGCACAATGGTGGAACTCTTTCTTAGTCCAAGGCTGAGCTGGTTTCATATTCCAAAAGAAATTTCATCCACTAAAGCGCTTCCGCAAACAGTGGGTCAAACATCTTCCAGGCAACTTCGAAACCATCAGAAACATGATCCTGCGAAGGATTGAAGAGTTCGACTCTAATGTAGATCCAAATCTAAGGTGGACTGCGAATCAAGGTTTCCACAAATGCTAGTTGGCTGGCCTGGTGCCTAGTGCCCAGTACCTAGCGCCTAATGCCCAGCTCCTAGGTGGGCGCCCTGTTTTACTTTTAGAGTGAAAAATGCGCCTTTGGCACCACATACCCTCTATTCTCTGTTCTCATTTACTATGGGCTGTTGCACAAAAATAAAATGGAATTCCTATGATTATGAAAACATCAACCAATTTTTTGAGTTATCAGGATAAATAAAACATCATATTGCATCTCTTAAGCCAGGTTCAGAAATTGGCAATAGGGGAACAACTTGAAGTGGTTGTTTGTGTTTCACAGGGTATGAATTGGCATTAGGCAAAAAAATAAGAAAGTAAGAAAAATAAAAGAAAAAGGAGAAGTTTGAGAAAATGTCTGAAAAAATAGAAAAATATGCAACAAGCAAAATCTTCTGAAAGGATGTTTTTTTGGCTTTATTGAAAAATGATAATTTTTTCACAATAATGACCTGTGAAAAATAATAGTTTCTTCAAGAAAGGGCACATGTCCTGGGCGCTGCCTAGGGGAGCACCCAGGTACTGGCCCAATGAGGGCCGCCCACGCTTGGGCATGTGCCTTGGGGTCCCCTTGGCGCCTAGGCACTGGGCAGACCGTTTTTGACACAATGCTATGAATTAGCTCTGAAGAAGGATAATGATATTTTGGTACCAAAGTTCTAGAAAAAAAGGGATGAAATTTGGAGACCGTAACATTGAATTCTTTCACGATTGTCAACTTTAGGCACAAGATCTCCATTTTCCATATTTGGGTGGGCCACATTTTTCAATAAACCTCTAGAAGTGGAGGTAGCCATAGTCTTCTTCAAAAATCTTTTTGCTGCCCATAGAGCCCCGAAACCTTTTATGGATGCCCTATCTTTTGAAGTTGCCCTCGGATAAGGCTGCCTGGGTGGAATGCCCTTTCTTATAGCAGGAAATAGTGAAATACTTATAGCAGCCAAAGAAACTTGGCAGATATAAAGTCCCGGATCCTGATGGGTTCTAGTAGCCTTCTATGAATTTTTTAACTCTTGCACCCTTTTATCTTAGCCTTATTCCTAGAATTCCATGAGAGGATAGGATCCATAAGACCATGAATGCCACCTTCTTTTCGTTAATTCCCAAGTTAGAGGGGGCTGAAGATATTAAAGAATTTAGACCAATTAGCCTCCTTAATAGCTCCTATAAAGTCATAGCCAAAGTCCTAGTCTCTGGTCTCAATGCAGTTCTGAACTAGGTCATCTCCTCGATCCAAGGTGCTATCGTGAAGGAGGACTGAGAGAATCAAATATTTTCACTTATCGACTGTGGTCAGAAGGAGGACTGATATAATTATCTCCTTGAAAGATCATAATAGGAATCTCTTGTCTACTGAGGCTGATATTGAAAATCATATGATTGGCTACTTCAAAGACTTGTTGGCTCAGGAGAGCAATATCGACCTTCACATGGTTGATCAGGTCTTGCTGCCATTTCATCTCAATTCTTCTCAGAAGGACAAACTAGTGGACGCAGTAACTATGGAGGAGATTAAAGCATGCATTTGGGATATGAAAAATGAAAGTTCTCCAGGACCAGATGACTTTTCAATGGAATTCTACAAGTTTGGATGGGAAGTCATTAAAAAGGATCTTTTTCTGACCCTTAAAGATTTTTTCACTAGGGGTAAGCTACTCAAGCAAATCAATTCCACCTTTATTTGTCTGATTCCTAAAGTGGATGCACCTAGGGTGATGAAAGATTTTCGACCTATAGGGTTGCATAATGTCTTATACAAAATCATCGGCAAAATAATTTCTAATCGCCTACGAGTTGTTCTTGTTGATTTTATCGACCCTAGACAGGCTGCATTTTTGAAAGGTAGGCTTATTACTGACAATATTCTCATGGCAAACGAACTCATGTCTATTTGCCATAGGAACTCAATTCGGCCTAAAATGTGTCTGCAAATCGATTTGAGCAGTGCATATGACAGAGTGTTCTGGGATTTTATAGTGGGTAGGATGCATGCTTTGGGTTTTCCTGAGTTATTTGTTTCTTGGGTTCACTTGTGTATTTCCACTACTTCTTTCTCTGTTCTGAGGAATGATTCACCTAAAGGTTTTTCTAAAGGTTAGAGAGGTTTGAGGCAAGGGGATCCTCTATCTCCTTATCCTTTTTTGGTGGTCATGGATTTTCTTAGTAGATAGCTTGATTGTGCTATGTTGCAAGGCATGGTTCCTTGGGCGTTTCCTTCAGGGTGTGACTATGGGGTCTCTCATCTTTTTTATGCTGATGATGTGCTAATTTTCTGTGAGGCATCCATCTCTTCTGTCACAGCTATGCGTAAACTTATATATAAGTTTGAGAGGAGTACTGGTCACATTCTTAACTCATCTAAAAGCAAGGTCTTTTCTTTGGCGCACCACAGGCAGGACGGAGGAGAATTCTAAGGGAGTGAAAATTTGCTGAAGGGTTTCTTCCTGCGCGCTATTTGGGCTTAGCATTATTTCGTGGACATCTAAGGCACAGTTATTGTCATAGTCTGGTGGGTAAGGTGTTCGGTAAGATTGGGTCTTGGCAGCCTTTGTGCCTCTCATATGCCGGTCGACTTCAGTTGCTTAAGTCTGTACTGGGGGCTCCATCGGTTTTTTGGTTGTTATCCTTCATTCTCTCGAAGAAAACATGTAATATGATAGAGAGATTGTAGAGAACTTCTTATGGGCCGGTGAAGCAGAAAAAAAAGGTGTCCACCTTATAAAATGGAAAACAGTGTGCCTCCCTATGATTGAAGGAGGTCTTGGGGTAAGGGATATGTTGGATTTCAATATCGCAGGAGTGATGAAGTTAGCATGGAGGATTTTGGAAAATCCCTCCTCGTTGTTGGCACGATTCTTCAAACATCGATAGTTTAGAAATTCCTCTATTTGGGAGGCTGAAGGCAGAAGAAGATGTTCTCATGCATGGAAGGGGATTTTACTTGGATTATTTCATTTGAGAGGCAATGTTCAGTGGAATATTGGTAATGGTCAGATGGTGGATTTCATGAAGGACCATGGTTAGCAGGTCAATCACTTTCAGATTTCCACGATGATAACATTCAGGAATATTTGGGGACTGCTGCAGGGAGGAGGGTTTCAGACTTATCAGAGGAGTACCTCAAGCTTGGGTTCTGCCACATCCCACATCGGTTTTTTTGAGGAATATATGAAGAGAGGTTGAGACTTATACTCTCCCTATGCAGCCCATGAAGGATTCACTAGTCTGGATTCATTCTGCTAATAGATCATTCTCTATTAAAAGGGCATGGGATTTTATTAGGCATCAAGGTTCATCACATCCTATTTTCCGTGCACTTTGGTCCTCCAAATGCCACCCAAGGACGAAATGGTTCTCATGGCTGGCTTTGCATAACCGATTGCCCACTTCATTCTTATTACAGCAGCGAGGCATGCAACTGGACTCTTTATGTCCCTTTTGTAGTAACCATGATGACAATCTTTTCATCTGTTATTCCAATGTGCCTTTGCGCATGGTGTATGGAGATCACTCGCTTGGAGATGTGGAAAAAGGTTTGTCCTCGGTACCTCTATCCCTGATTTACTTAGGTGGTGGTTCCTTTTCAGGTTTAAATCACATGGACTTCGCAATATTTGGTCTTCCCTTTTTTTTACTTCTATTTGGCCTCTTTGGGAAGAGCGCAATAGAAGAACTTTTGAGTCAAGACCCACCAGGAGAGAGCTTATTGTGAAAAGGATTACCCTACATGTTCAGGCAATAGCAGAAGTTAAGAAGTGGTCTTTCCGTTTATTAGAAAAGGCCATCATTGGTAACCTTCGGATAACTTGGCAGCAGCATAGGGCTGAGTCCTTTGCTTCGGTAGCGCGTGGTCTTTTCCTGAGACTCATAATTACAAACTTAATAGATGGTGCTTCCTTGAGAAATCCAGGTTTAGCAGGTGGTGGTGGAGTTATCAGGAACAGTGTGGGCGGTTTTATTGCTGCTTTCGCAAAGCATTTTGGTTTTGCTTTTAATAATCATGCATATTTCATGGCATTTGAGTAAGGAGTTCAATTGGTTATTCAAAGTAATTGCTTTCCAATTCAGATTGAAAGTGACTCGGCCTTGCTTGTGAATGTTCATTCAGAATCGATGCAATGCTCCATGGAGGCTAAAGACGATTGTAGACAATCGTTGCACTATACTGTCTGCTTATCGATGGTTTATTACGCATGTCTTTTGTGAGGCTAACATGGTTGCTGACGCCTTAGCTAAGAGGGCAGCTGCTGGCCCCGGTGCTACTGTGTGGCGCCATAGACCACCAGATTTTCTTTCCTCTCTTTTATTACGTGATCTAGCACAATTTCCCTACCATAGGGTTGTATCTTAATTGTTTTTCTTTGCTCTTTTATTAATGAAAAAACGGGTAGGGGGCCTTCTCCCCCACTGACTTACCTAAAAAAAAGGTGCTGTCGTGAAGCATGAGCAAATCCTTTAGGAAGCCTTCGTAGCCCATAACTATATCCACTCCATACATTGTACCAAAACCTCTGATACAGTTCTGAAACTCGATTTTAGAAGGGCCTATGGCCGGCGTAGTTTTGAAACGATGTCAGAAAGGCCTATGATCATGTGTACTGGAATTTACTGGATGAGGTTTTCTCGAGGATGGGGTTTGGCCACAAATGGTGGCTATGGATTAGAGGGTGCATTTCTAGTTCACATTTCTCTATTCTTATCAATGGCACACCAAAAGGTTTCTTCTCATCCTCGAGGGCTGACCAATAAGGAGATCCCTTGTCCCCTTTCCTCTTCGCCATTGTTGTAGAAGTATTTAGCATATCCATTGATAGACTATACCAGCAAGGCCTTCTAGAGAGCTTTAGTGTGGGAGCTCAAGTCCAGTTATTTCACACTTGTAGTACGTTGGTGATACACTCGTCTTTTGTTGGACTACCGAGAAACAAGTGGACACTTTATGTCTATTTCTATGGTGTTTCAAGCTCACTTTGGGACTCAAGGTTAACCTGGCCAAATCAAAACTTATGGGAGTTGCTTCCAACACAAATCTAAGCTTGCTTTGGTAGGTAAGCTGGGATGCAGAGTCGAGCTAGTCCCCACCAATTGCCTTGGTCTGCTCTTGTTCATTGGCAAACCCAAGAAACCATCATGGAACATTATAATTGAGAGGTACCACCGCAAACTTGCTGGTTGGAAAGGCAGATCTTTCTCTAGTGGGCCGGGTGATTCTTATCATGGCCACCCTCTCAAGCCTACCAATCTATCAAATGTCTCTTTTCCATATGCCGGCCTCTATACTATCCATTAGAAAAACTCATGAATTCCCATGGTCAGGAATTGGGGGCTGCCAAAAATTTCACCTCGTTGCTTGGAGCACTGTGTCACCCAAAATTGAAGGGTGTTCTTGGCATTCACAATCTGGGAAATTACAACATAGGGCATTGTTGGGAAATGGTGATGGTATCTAGCCACTCAAGAAAACCATTTGAGGCAGTTGACAGTGAGACACAAGTACCATATTGATTCATTCCTAAGGCTGCCCATGGCAAACTTGACCTCCAAGCCTCTGCGTATTTGGCGCTCAATCTTGGTAAGCCTCAACCCCGTCAAAACCAACATGCATTTCAGACCAAGAAGGGGCAATAGGGTCAAGTTTTGGTCTGACATGTGGATCGGGAACACCCCGCTATAGACAAGATTCCATGTACTGTTCCTGCTCTCCACTAATAGAGAATTTTATTATAGCCTAGCAATTTTATTTCATGGTGGGTCAAGAGTGTGGTGCCTAAATTTTAGAAGGGCTTTGCTAGACCATGAAATCTCAGTTTGCATCCCTCTCAGCACTCATCAGCTGTATTTATCTTCAAGGTACATGGGCCGACAAAATCATTTGGTCTCCTTCATACTCCGTGGCGTTCAAGGTCTCCTCTTTTTACCATGTCCTTTGTCAACCCCTTTCAACCCCTCTTCCACCATAACCTTAGCAAGAAGAGCCTGGTTGAACCCATCCCCTAAGCCAGCAGAACTGTGGTTGCCTAGGGAGCATTTGTTGAGATTGATTTTAATTTGGCCAATGAGAAAGGGAGGAGCATGGAACTTGAGGAAACCTGACCTCCACAAGCTCGATCCAGTTGCCAAAGAAATCAGTTGTGGAAAAGTTTTTAAAATCTTTATGGTGTTCGGCCCAAGAACTTGTCAACACTTTGATCTGTGCAAGAGCCCTTGCTTTGGCACATATATCCTCGAAGATACGTGCATTTCTTGTGAAGTTCTACAACATATGAAAGGTCCAACGATCAGCCCTTAGCAAACAGATTGGTCGTCAGGCTGTTCCTTCTCTCTGACACCTTGCGTTTGCGCGTGGGTGGGCATGTTCCGCTCACCGCTTTACCTCAATTATGCCCATTTGGTTAAACTTTGGGAAAATATCTCCATATTCCCTATTTTTAGGTTTCATTTCTTGATAAACCCAAGATTTCAAAAGATATCTTCTAATCCCCTGGCCACTTTAAACCTATTTCTTAACCTAAACAAATCTGAGAAAGACATGTTCTTTCTAAATCCAATCCTTTTTCTCTCTTCACTTATATACCCCAAACTTCTCTCTTTCTCTGTCTTCCTGTGTGTGTCTCTCTCTCTCCTCTAGTGTTTCTCCAAATACCTCTCCTCCCGATAACCTTTCACCTCTGTGAAATTCAACCCAATCGTTTCTCTCTCTTCACTTATATACCCCAAACCTCTCTCTTTCTCTCTCTTCCTGCGTCTCACTCTCTCTTCTCTTGTGTTTCCTCGATCCCCTCTCTTTCCACCTGATAACCGCTCACCTCCGTGAAATCCATGAATCCATTAATGCCACCAAATAAGAACCTGGGTGTTCCCCATCAAGCTCAATTCTCAGAGTGTCTCCTACTTCAATTAACATCGTTCCCTATGGTATCTAAGGAATGATGGAAAAACCGGGCGATCTAACCGCTAACCGTTCTGTTAGATCGGAACCGCCATTGGTCGGTTCCAGTTTTGGGCGGTTTTGGTGATCGACCGGTATTTTAAACAAAAAATATTCAAAAACATATATATAAATTCCCAAAAATAAGTAATTTGGTTTCTAATGCATTTTTTAATATTCTTTACATTATGGTAAAGATTAAAAATTGTTTTGGGCATTAATACTCAATTTTATATTTTTTCCTCTTTTTTTACAAAATTTTAAAAATACCCTTAGGCACAAATTGATTCATTAAAATCCATTTTTTTCATTATTTTTCAACATCATTTGAATGTGTTTTGTTTTAATCATTCTTTATATGCTTTTCATATTTTTGTATTTTTGTATTTCTTTTTTTTTTTGTTTTTTTTTTTTTCAACACTTAAATGACCACCCAAGACTTGCCCGATTAGAACGGTTGAATCGATTGGTTTACCGGTTAAGCCGGTTAAACCACTTTCTGACCCATGTCCGGTTAACCATTCCGGTTTGATTTTGCGAACACTGGGTGGGACCATGGGGCATATTCGGAGGCCTCGCACCAAAGCCCCAATTCGGATGCGAAGTATCATGGTTAGGGTTAGGGTTTGAGAATGGGTGCGAACTATCATGGTTAGGGTTAGGGTTAGGGTTAGGGTTAGGGTTAGGGTTTGGCAATTGGGGTGGTGTGCAAGGGGTCGCGGTCGCGAAGACATAGCGGTTTACATGTTGTTGTTGTTGCTGCCATTGCTGTTGATCTGGTTGTTGTTGTTGTGGTTCTTGGGATGAAATACTAGGGGTAGAAGAGTTTGGTGTTTGAGCATGGTGGTGGTGGGAGTGTCGACGCCTGCGGCTTCCATTATTGCCCATTTTTAAAGAACCCAATTGGGAGATCTCGTGCACAATTCTTTGGTGTTTTTGGGGGTTATAGTCTCATTCTAGCGAGACCTTGAGTTAGAGAGAAAGAGAAAGAGAGAGAGAGAAATTGTTAATAAAGGTGAGAAAGGAAGTGAGGACGAAAGGGAGGTATAATCAATCACTGATGGTGATGATGAGGATAATGGTGGTGGGCTCTGGTGAAGGTCCACCCGAGGCATATGGTCAACGCTTTTTCAGTTGCAGAAAACGAAGACAAAGAGAGAGTAGAGAGGACAAGGGAGAGATGTAGAGAGTAGATAGCTCAGAGAAAGAAATAAAATCTACAATTTTTATGCCTCAAGATATCTTTTAAAACCTTGGGTCTATTGTGAAATGGAACCTAAAAATAGGGGGTATGGAGATATTTTCCCTTAAACTTTCCTCTCGCCCTGGCCCCTCCTTAGCCTTTGGTTCCACCCAGCTAGCCCCTTCCCCTTCGTCCAACACCCTCCCACCTCTCCATCCCCCTCCCTCTCTTCCTTGCCTCCCCCTGTCCCCTAACCTAAACTATCTCCATACTGACTGATAAGACAGCAGAACCGAAACTTCAACTCTTTTTTGCTTTAGTCGGTCACTTCGAACCTCGACTTGATGATTTCATAGGTATTGAGAAATAGGGACAGCGTCTGTGGCAGGCACCTGATTTGGGGTGTCGAAAACTCTCTGACGGTTCTATTCTCTTTTGCTTCCCTTCTGAACTCAGTGCATTCATGCTCTTCAGTTTTCTCAATCTCTCTCCTTTAAGGGAGCCACCCTCTCTCTTTGCCATTGGTTGCTGGAGCAGGGGCTTTCAGGAGGCAGTGGGTCTGGCTTACAACCGCCTCCATTCCGCTCCACGCTAGGAATCCTAACACTTTCAGAAGCATCGGTAACTCTTGTGGGGCGTACGTGGCCGTCCATTGGAAATCGGCGAAGTCTCTTCCCTATTGCTCCATTCTAACCCTGGTTGAGGTCCTCGAACCCCAATTCATTCCCCTTTCCTCTAGTTGGATGTGGAAGGCTCCTTCTACCGGTTCCTCTCTTGGGTATCCGCCTTTCCACTATCTACCTGCCATGTCTCCCCTGTAGAGCACGGTAGCCCCTCTTCAATCCACCGGGATTCATGGACCACATTGTCTTGACGTCGCTTACCGCAACCATTGTGGCCATCCAATGCCTCATCGAAAGGCCAACTCATATCATCCATCCTATGGTTCCACAACCACTCCCTATCTCTTCATCTCCCTCGAGATTATTTACTCACCCCCCCGCACCTCTTCCCACGCAATGGCGGCACATTGTTTTTTACTTTTGCATCCCCGCCGTCTTCTTGTTGTCCTTCCACTATCTTGCTTCCCCCTCATCTCTACCCTCTCCGACCCATGTGACCCTCGCCCTTCCTCCTGAACACATACCCTCACCCTACCCTTGTCAATCATACCCTCTCTCCTCGACATCTGTACCTCCCCTCTCACACACTCCCTCTCTTGTCCCTGTACTACAGCCACCTTATCCCCTCTCTCTTCCCTCTCATCCCCTACCCGCGTGACTACCCCCTCTTCGCTATCCCACGTACCCCCCTACCCCCCCTTCCAATGCTCAAACGTTATCCCTTCCTCACATCCCTCCCCGTACCCTCTGATGACAACTGAGCCTGCGAGTGTACCTGATATGCCGTCCCTTCCAATACCTTCTCACCTGTCATCCCCTATGCACTACTTCTCCTCTGTGCTCCTTATCAGGATCTACCCCACTTCTTTCCTCCCTGTCTCTACCCCTTCTCATGCTCCCCCCTCCCCTCTACGACCTCTAGTCAACCTCTCCTTGTCAGAACTTATCCCCTCTTTGGACCTCGGAAGGGCTGCTGCTCTCGACCTCTCTCCTCCCTCAGCTCCCTCCTCCTCGGAGTCTCCCCCCTTCCCTCGCTCTCTCACAGCCTCCAACCCGATGGATCACAGTGATGCACAATCTAACCAGACGCCTCCTCTGCTCGCGTTTCCTCCTTCGGTGCAGTTCGTCAAAGATCGGGGGCCCCATCTGTCATTCCTAACTCCTTTCTCCTCTATGCAGGTTTTGCCTTGCCCTTACCCCTCCCCTTCCTCTCACCTTCCTACTATCCAGCTCTCTACCTCTATCCCTCCTTTTTGCCATCCAGACCCATCTCTCTCCCCCTTCCCTTTTTCCCCCATCCTCTGCCCCTCTTTCCTTCTCCCCCCCTCCCCCAATTGGTCTAATCGACTTCCCGGGTCTGTCTCCCCTGAACTCCTTTACCCTTGGTGTTCCCTAGCCTTCTTCTCTCCCCCTGCTTTTCCCCTCCTCTCGACCAACCCTCACTTTTATAACCCCCTCCTCTCGCTGCTTTCTCTTGCCCCTCCAAACCTTCTTACCCGGTTACTTCTCTCCGTCTCCTCCACTGACACTCCAGTTCTGACTTCCTGGCCCTCCACTTTGTCCGTTGAACATCTGCCACCCTCCTCTGTTTCGAGTGATTCTCCTCCCATTTTAGCTCCCCCCTCCTTCTAATCCCTTACCAGGGAAGTCCACCTCTGTACCCTCTTCTAGAGATTGGGCTGAGCCTAGTTTCTCTTCCCCTGTCTCCCTCTTATCGGCAGACTCTACTTTGTTGACAACACAGATACTGCCCAGGGCAACGTCTGTGAGGTGCTGAAAGTAATGTGATTTCAATATGATGGTCCTGAAGGACCATTTCATGTTTTCTACTAGGCAGATGCACAATTAAGACTCAGGGTAAGCAGCAAAGGCAAGAGAGAAATCTCCAACTCATCTTTGGCGTAAACTATGATTGGCTGTCCCGCCTCTCTCTACTGAAATGCTTTATTGCTGCCTTTGTCTCAGTCAGTGGCCCCATCTTTAGATGCTCTCCTAGAAGCGTCTCACACCCAAAATCCCCTCTATGTTAATCCTCTCTTGGAATGTGAGGGGTTTAGGTCCCAATAAACGCAATGCTGTTCGGGATTTTTGTTTCAAGTTTCGCCCTTCCATTTTAGCCCTCATTGAAACCAAACTTCCCCTTCCCTCTCTGCAGTTAATTCGTCATGTTTGGGGTCGCAAACCATGCCAGTGGGGAGCACTGCTTGCCATCGGGACTTCTGGAGGTATTTGGGTCATCTGGGACCCCACTGCCCATGCTCTTACTTCCTCCCACAGCCCTCTTCTTTGTTACTATATTGCTTTCCAGAATCCCCGATGGTTTCCAATGCAAATGGCGGCTTCAACTTAGATTCCATCAGGCAACAACTTTGGGATGAATTGGACCTCGTGCCCTCTCTCCCCCATCCCACTTGGTGCCTGGGTGGCGATTTTAAAGTCACCTACTGGTCCTTTGTGCACATTACTAATTCTCGTATCTCCCAGAGTTTGCCTGATTTCGCAAATTTTATTTGAACCTTCTCAACATCGCTCTTCAAGGAGCCCAATTCACTTTGTTGAGCCACTTCTCCAGCACCTCCATATCCAAACTGGACCATTTTCTTTTTGGCCTTGATTGGGACGCCTCTTCCCTAGATCCCATGCTTTCGCCCTCCCTAAACCCATTTTGGACCACTGTCCCATCCTGTTGGACACCTAGCCGGCTACTAGGGGGCCCAAACCTTTTTGGGCTTGAACTTCCTTGGCTTAAAAAACCTTACCTCTCAATTCACTTATCCCCTCCTGGTGG